>JACEHZ010000342.1:0-489214 GCA_017893485.1 Hemerocallis citrina | reverse complement strand
GCGTCTATTATGTCCGCTCACACCGCATTTTGAACATACTTTTCCACTACTCTCACCTTCTCGAGCGTCCATGTCATTGCGGATATGAGTACTCTTAGGCCTCCCCTTGACCCGACGAAGACTAGGATCAACTATTAGTACCGGTGTGCTTTGGGTAGGCCAATAAGATTCGTCTGGGATAGGATTGAAAGATGGTGCCCATGTTTTTGCTAACGAATCTGTAGAGTAGAAAGATCTATGTACGGTTGATAATCAAGCGCCCGGGACGCACATGCCGCTAACACATGAGAGCATGGAACGTGGAACAATTGAAATTTTCCACATGTACAAGTTCGGCCTTCTAGGTCCACCGTATACCAATGCCCACCCTTTTGATATCCACCGTCCATTCTAATGCCCGTTTTCACCCCAAAGACACCATTGCGATTATTGAACATTATGGCCTCATGTAAATTTGATTTTTCACGCCGGACATCAATAAGATCCTGGATCCGGGGTGCCCATAGTTTACCTTCAGCGATAAGTGTCTGCGCGGCCTTACGGCGGTCGGTGAAATACATGTTGAGACGGAAAAATATCTGTTCTACAATTGCGGTGACAGGTAAGCTACGAACACCTTTTAGAACCGAGTTGAAAACTTCGGACAGATTTGTTGTCATAATACCATATCTACGCCCACCATCAGCAGTAAGTGCCCACTTCTCAATTGCTTTCTCCTTAACCCAATTAGCCGCATCAGCATTGCTAGCTTCAAGTTGTGCCATCTTTTCCTCGTACTTTTTCCACTGATTGTGACAAGCAATTATCTTTAATTTATTCATCAAAAATTTCGAACCAAATTTTTTATGAAAATTGCTAGCAAAATGACGCATACAATACCGATGATATGCAAAAGGTTCTCTCCACGTGCCAATCTCATTTCCCATTGCTGATAAAATACCGGCATGTCGATCCGAAATGACGCAAAGACCTTCACGATCTGTCACATAGCACCGAATACAGTTCATGAACCATGTCCACGTTTCTATACTTTCACCTTCAACAAGTGCAAAGGCAAACGGAAACAACCTCCCGTTTGCGTCTGGTGAAACCGCAATCAACAAACAGCCTTTGTATTTTCCGTACAAGTGAGTACCGTCTACACTTATAACTGGTCTACATGATTTGAATCCTTCAATCGAAGGACCGAATGACCAAAAAACACCCTTAAATGTTTCTATACCCGTCCCGATCGTAGTCTTCGCCCACTGTACAGCCGTACCCGGATTTGAAGCTTGAACTGCATTGAGTAGGTATGGTAATTTAGTGTACGCTGTTTCAAAAGAACCATATAGTTTCTCAATTGCTTTATATTTTGCCTTCCAAGCTTTCCAATATGATATTGTGTATTGGAGCCTACCCTTCACCTGCCCAATTATGGCTCTTGGTGTTACTGAGAGTTATTCCCTCAGAGTATCTATTATCAGCATCGATACAACCGTCGAGTCAATTTTGCTGTGATCCTGAGTCAATGTAGGATTCACACATGTGTGTACACCTTCTAGTTGTTTCACCACAAAATAATCACGACCTTTGGGAACAATTGCACGCAAGTGCCATGGACAACCAACTACATTTTGAAGTGATGAATTTTCTACAATCTGCTCGGCTGAATGGTTGATGGGCGCGTATTTACATTTCACATGGTACAGACAACGATCTGATTTTACCGTCACGAATTCCCTGTGGTTCTTCACGGCATACATCTTTACTTGATGTTGTAGAGCATCTTTGGATGGAAATCTTTGACCAATGAAGAGTTCATCCAAGTTGGAAGACCCAATGAAAGACTGGCCATGTTCATGTACGGTGGCACGGGACATCCATTCGCTTGATTGCGATCCACGCATAGCTGGACTTGTGTCCTGACTTGGCAACACGCAGGCATTGTTAACCGGCAAATGAACATTGGCGTCAACAACTGGAGCTTCAAGGGCGATCTCCTCATCATCATCCTCGAGCCCGCGTATCTCATCTTCTTCCTCTTCTACCAAGTCGTTATTTACAACGACGTTGTCAAAGTCTTCCAAAGCAATGCCAGCTACCAAAAAATTTTGTGGCAATGGGGTCGGATGTACCTGCTCGTATTCGGAGGAAAAAGGTACCGTTGGAGATGTGTTAGTATCTCCAACAGTATTTGAAATCCTTGCGTGTGGCTCTTCAGATGGTCTCAAAATCCTAGTTGGCCTTGGACCTTCGATAACAACTCTTGCAGTATTTGGAAGCCTCGTTTGATCAATATATAACTCAACTATATTCCAACTACAACTTGGATGAAGTGTCCTAAGCAGGACAGACCTCAGAGAACTGTCACTGTCTATGGGTACCAACATGAAGTACTGCCCATCCCCTTTACCAGCAGAATAACGGGCTCTCAATCTCAGACTCGTTTCACTTTTGTCTCAATTGGTTACTTCATATATCTTATCTATTAATTCTGAGTAACCAAAATTGGGGGTAGCCCAAATAATTACCGGATCAACGTCACTATAAGAATATCCAATTTTTGAATCCTTAATTACTTCACCCCCATAATATAACCAAATAGGGATATCAAATTCCATACCTATGCATAAAAATTAAAACATATTCAAATCATTCATTACTCAAAATAAACAAAACATTGAAATAAAAAACAAAGCATTGAGTAGAATGATAATACCTTTCAAATGATACCAAAAAAACCACCGGCAAAATATTCGTTGTTGAGGAAGACTGAAAATGAGAGTGGGAGTGAGGAGGTAGGATGTATGAAATTTTATAGGACTCAAATGGTTGAAAATTTTTGATTATGAGATCTAGGGTTTGTGGGTAAAAGGGGTGATGTGAGAGAGATGCGTTTTACGAATCAGAAGGGGAAGAAAAGGGGAGAAGAAGGGGTTTTCGATTATAGGGAGTTGTGCAAAAAGAAAAGGACTGATGCCGTTATTCTGCAAAACGGCATCAGTATAAATGATGCCGTTCTCCAGAATAACGACATCAGTTCTTTTCTTTTTTGCTTTCCAATCTCGAGTCAATGTTGATACATTATAGATCTATACTAAAAATAAGCAATGCCGTTATTGTGAATAACGATACGTAAATTTTTTCAAATGAAGATGCCGTTGTTGGGAATAACGGCATACAATTAGCTGATGCCGTTTTTCCCAATAACGTTTGTTGCTGACGTGTCACAGACAAGGGCAAATCGCTAAATATTTTCGAAACAATGGTAGGTCGCTAATTATTTTCAAAAACAAGGACATTTCGGCAAAATTTTCTCATATACGTCGGTAGAGAAAACAATGCCCATCCCCACGTCACGTGAAATGCAATTAAGTACCCTGTGGTTGGACCAATAGCGTTGATTTCTCCATCGAGAAAAGTTAATGAAGGAGATGCCAATCCCAGTCACACTATCAAAACAACCAGCAACATATGTTTGCTTCTTAGTTTGGACTTTGGAGTGTTGATTTTTTTTTTTGGACATGCTTTTAGCACGGTGTTAATAAAGAATTCTAATCAATTTTCACTGGTCTTCTATTTTCTCCGCAAATCAGACGCTATCGTATTCATCTTCATCCGCTCCTCAAACGGACGCCTCCTAAAGTCGACGCGTCCTCAAATCTCAGATCTTAAATCACGCATCCTCCGTAAATCGCTGCCTCCCCGACTCTGATCCTCTCTTTCTCAATTTGCATCATCTTCTTCGAACTCAACTTCTTGTTCGGATCTTCTAGGGTTTCAAGATCAAGCTAGGGTTTCGGATCGAGCCGGTATCTCTCTCTGTCTCATAAGCTGGTGTTTCGAATTAATGTTTTTCATGATCTCGTCTTCATTTTAGCTTTTTGTTTTAGTTGAAATTGGTAGATTAGGGTTTAATTGGATAGATTAGTGGTATTTAAGTTGAAATTTGATAGATTAGGGCTAAGATTTTCAGTTTTCTAATAGGATACATTAGGGCTTTGATCATAGGGATTGCATATGGAGATTTTTTTCTTCTTTTGACCCTCAATCTGATAAGAACATGATAAAGGTTATGATCAGGTACTGTAAAAATCTTAGAAAAATGCTCACATGAGCAAGAGTACGAGTTGCATGCTTTTAGCTAACTAAATAAATATCGTAGCTGGTATGTTTCGGTATATTTTTAGTATTAGACTAAACTATGGGGGACTTCTGAAATATAAATAGACATTTTTCTTTTTCCTAAGCATGTTTCCAACCTATATATAAGCAGGGTGCAATTTGCAAGCCCTTAAGTCTAATTTTGATTTGGATATGTTTTTAGTGTCAGGCTAACCCTTTAAGGCTCAGTTTGGTATTGTTGTGAATGAGAAATGCTTTGGCCGAAAGGTGCTATTACAATAAGTGTTGTTAGAAAGATATATGTTTAGTTGCAAATTTCTTAATAATCAAAAGCAATTTCTGAAAAGCTAAAAGCATCACTTTAGGTGCTTTAAGAAATATGCTAAAAATAGCAGCTTTGGCGAAGTACTTTAGGTTAAACACACTTTAGTTATGTTTGCCAAAAATTTAATTTGAGTCTAAAACTGCTTTGACAACCAAAAGCACTCTCCGAAAGTAATGCCAAACGGAGCCTAAGACTTCAAACTAGCAGACCTCTATCAATTTATCGTGAACTATTTTTTTTGAGTCGAAAGTAATTGTAAACTTTTGTGTATCCTAATATTATTGAATTGTAAGAAAAAAGCCTAAATGTATACGCCCATAAGAAACATATTCATTTACTATAAATTGCATTGATTCGTATAATCATTTTATGTACTAGAATTTGCTGATAGCTGTGTTGTGGTTAGGGCTGCAAACGAACCGAGCTATTCACGAGCTACTCGGCTCGAGCCCATAAGAAACATATTCATTTACTATAAATTGCATTGATTCGTATAATCATTTTATGTACTAGAATTTGCTGATAGCTGTGTTTTGGTTAGGGCTGCAAACGAACCGAGCTATTCGCGAGCTACTCGGCTCGAGCTCGGTCAAAGCTCGGCTCCTGTCGAGCTTGAACTGAGCTCGAGCTCGAAAGCGAGCTCGATACGCGAGCCGAGCTCGAGCTTGAAGGTACGTGGGTTTTAGGCAGAAGCTTGCGAGTATTCGGCTCAAACTCTGTCAAAGCTCGGCTCATGTCGAGCTCGAGCCTGAAAGTGAGCTCGATACATAAACGAGCCGAGCTCGAGCCTCAAAGTATTCGGCTCGACTCGGCTTGTTTGCAGCCCTAGTTGTGGTTAGGGAATGGTTAAAGCTTCAAATGATAGTTTACTCACTTCTTTGGTTTTCTTGACGTGACTATACCTCAGTCCTATAATTAACTTAGCTTTCAGTGGTAAGATCTTTTTTTATGGGCTTATAATATATGCTTTAAAAGTGTTACATTTTCTTGTAGGTTGAAGAATGGAGATAGATGTTATTGATGCCTAAATTACCCAACTGAGAATTTTTCTTGTTTACTATTTATAATTTAGATCATTAATAGTCTCTATCATCACATATTTATGTTGTTACCTACTTGTCTACTCAAAAGCAATCAATCTATTATCATTTTTAAGAAGCAAACTGTCATTTAAGATTTTGATGAGGTCATGGTGGAAACAAAAAGTATTTCACCATGGTATATATTTATTGAACTTTCTGATTTTGTGTAGTTGCATACTTACCTCACATATCTTTACATTTTTGTTTGATTTGCAGGAGACCCCTTGCTGAGGCCTTGCAGACCAAACTGAATTTGGAGAATCAAAAAGTGGTGGTTAGGATTCCTCTCTTCTTTCCAATTTTAGTTATGCTATTTTATATAAATGCACAAGAGATTAATTGATTACATTTATTTACATAGGTTTTTGTATGCAGTATATATCTCCTTCCTTATTTGTTCGTTTGTAATGTAACGTTAGTAATGAACATCTTCTATTGAGAAGTGAGAACCTAGTCATTTTTGTTGTGTTGAATTTTATCTTTTTCCATGTTTGGGATTTGCATGGCGGGACAATGCTTCTATTGTTTAATCTTCATAAAGTGGTCATGTTTTTTTTTTTTAATATAAAATTGTATGCATTGAATTTTATTATATTAGAAGTGATCATGTTTGTATTCTTGTTAAAGTGACCATGTTGCATAAAACACATCACTCACTTACTGAAATTTTGGTTTGTTTAAATATATCTCAATTTATCGCTTTTGTATTTAGATATACTAAGGTTGGGTCTATGAGCAACACGAATGGGAAGGGTCATAAAGGAAATGGTAATTTTTCTTTTGTATTATATTATATTTACCACTCATGTTGTTTAATTTGATTTCAATTATATCCATGTTTTATTTATCTTTCTGGTAGATGATGAGCACCATGTACTTTGTCACTCAAGGGGAGATGATGGTCCAAGCCCAACCAACACTCAGTCGAATGGTAATAAGAATGGTAAATAAAATGTATGGATTATCTCCGAATTTCATTCTTTTATAAAACACAGCTTTCATCAATCCTTCCTAAAATGTCAGTTACCCATTTTGGAGATCTCCTAAAATACATACCTTTGGTTAGTTTACTTTTACCTCCAACTTAAATTTATCTTCATATTATCTTCATAGGTAGGAAAATTAGGTAAGGGTGGAGTTTAGATAACTATAATTTTCTCACTTTTTGGGTGCGATAACTGTAATTATCTTAATTCCAAAATGGTTTCTTAATTCCAAAGTTAGAATAAGTAGATTTTCTAAAGTTATGAAAGAAAAATTCAGTTATCCTAACTTAGCTTTGTTCCCAAACATAGTCGAAAAGTTCCAGAAAGAATGGCGGCAAATCCACACATCCCTGTGACAATTTGTGTTGCAATATTTTCTAATGCCAATATCGCAAGTCAAAGTTACAAAGAAAAACAGCAAGTTACATCTTTAATTCCCCCCCCCCCCCCCCAAAATCATGATCAAGGCTAGAGCCTGCAGAAATTAATGATCACAAAAGAGTGAGAAGGGAACCGAAGATACTAATAAAAGTCCAACTTGAAGAATTATATCGAAGCAACATTGTTAATCCAATCCATATCTAAATTTGAGAATATTTTGGTAAATTGTATCAAAAAGTTCTGGAGGAAAATATTTACTTTTCACTTGTCATTGCAATTGCAGTTTGCATTTGCAAGCTACCATACTACCTCTTAGAGAGAAAAGAGAACGCCAAAGAAAAGAAAATGCGAAAAAGTTAATAGGGAGTAATTGTTTCTTGCCAAATCCAATGGTTGAGAATCAACCTAGTTATGACTTAAATTCATCTACTCCAACCTACCTAATTGCTGAAAGTTAGTTTCTAAGATTCAGCGGTCCAGATTGGCTCTGGATAAAACACAATGGTGCTTCTATTAGCAGTAAAGATATATGCATAGTGTTGCTGTTGATTTTGATACAGGAGGAAACAGATTTGAGTTCCTGTAATTGATGTGGAAACAACATTTTTGAACGTTGATAAAGATCTGGATATGGTGGATTTAGACAATTGAGAACACTTTGGCACCTGAAAAAGCTTGGCGTCGGAATTTGTTTGGGGGTAAGGCCCTTTGGCACTCAAGTGGGTCACCAGGTTTAGAATGGGTCACCAGCAGTAGTGTAGAAAATATTATCTTTAATTGGTGGAGGGGTAGAGGTATTTATAGGCTAGGAGCAAACATGGTAAATAGGTAAGATTGGTTACTAATGCTGATTTTACGGGATTTGATTGACAAGTGTACATTGTTGGAAAATTCCTTTAATCCAGGATCTTATGAGGGCCTTAACTATGAGTTCAGTGCTATATGACAGGCTTTGTAACCCATTTTTTCCTAGCTGGCCTATGAAGTTACCATTTCCCTGGTTGACTTTAGAATGCGGTAAGAGACTGTATGGTCCTGAATTTCCCCCTAATTATAAGCTAACTTGTCTAATCCACTAGGTCCCGTTTGGATACAAATGTAGAGGAATTCAACGTTGAAGATTGCATACATGTACCGTCATTTTGGCTTAAATAATAATTTTGATTGGGTTGGAGTTTAGATACCTACCATAATGTACGGTTTATCTCAACTTAGAGGTGAAAAAAGCGGAGGTTCGTACCTCCAAAATTACTGTTTTAAATTTCCTCCGATACGGCCGAAATTTCGTTTCGGTTAGCTTGCCGATACGAAATCACATATTTTATACTCTATATCGTTTTGGACCGAAATGTGTAGATTTTGGCCGAAATATTGTTGAAATTAGCGAAATATTAGCCAAAATGGACACAAATGTTATTGTGAATATATATAAAAATTTGTTTTACTTTTTGCATTTATGTCTTTCAATATAGGACCTTAAGCTAAGATAATGTAAGGATTTTGTCTCGCTATTGTTTGTATATATGCAAAGTCAAGTAAGTTTATTAACTAATAAATTTTTTCTAATCAATGCAAATTCAATTTAGTTATATACTTATATTACATTCTCATTTATATTGTTGTTGAATTCTGTAAATATTTACCGTAATTGATTCATGTTATTAGTTACATTATACAGTATTTTATTTGATAAATGACATGTAGGTCATATAATATCTTATTTAGTAACCAAAAAATATATTTATTGAGTATAGGAAATGAATATCCGATATGATCATATTTCTCTGAGATCTCCTTTGATATCTCCGATCTGAGACGAAATACCTCTTACCGAGATGAGTACGAAATTCGAGATTTAAAACCATACCAAAATATGATCCAAACAGACCAAAGTTTAGATAACTACTTGTAGACATGTCATTCCCACTAACCTCCACTTAGAGCATCTGTAGTCGTTGAATGTAAAAATATCCATATATGGATAAATGGAAATAGGAATCCTACTTTTGCTGCACTCGTGCAAAAGCTATTTTTTAGCAATCTACATTAAAATAATAAGCAACGGCACATGAAGTGCCGTCGGAGAGAAAAAAAATAAAAAAAAAAATAAATTTTGGACGGACGGCACTCGAAGTGCCGTCGGAGCGCGAAAATAAAAAAATAATTTTTTTAAAAGAACGGACGGCACATGAAGTGCCGTCGGAGAAGGAAAAAAAAATCACCAAAGGGACGGACGGCACATGAAGTGCCGTCCAAGACCAAGCTGACTTTGTTTTTGACATTTTCCACTTTTTCCGAAATTACAAAAACATTTCATTAATTACAAAAAAATATCAAAAAATTACAAAAACAATTCAGAAATTGCAAAAAAAAATAAAAAATTGCAAAAACATTTTCACAAATTGCAAAAAAAAAATAAAAAATACAAAACCCTTCGGACAGCACTTCAAGTGCCGTCCGAGGATTTGGGGGATTTTTTAATCGAAAAAAATTATAAAAAATCAAGCAACGGCACTTGAAGTGCCGTCCCTCAAATATCGATAAAAGCTATATCGATTCTCATTTATAGCAATCGACTGTAGCGATTTATCGATAAAATGGATATTTGGCAAACCAGTGCAGCACGTTCGTTTGCCAAATATCCATTTTATCGATATTTGGCAAACGACTACAGATGCTCTTACTAGTTGATGCTGCTTGTTTTCGGGTGTGGGAGCAACAGATAATGAGTTCTTTTGGGGAAGAGGAATCTCAGATCTCGGCCGCTTATCTGACACTATTGTGATGCTGATTTGTGATCGAATTTGGTGGATCTGGGAGCGATTGCCCATCGTCAGATACCTGCAAAAAAGTCTGAAACACTGGAAGGACTCCCGGTGACACTCTCCGACGCTCAAGTCAATAACCAGATGATTAAGAGAGGCTTAAGAGCATCTGTAGTCGTTGGCTATTTAGCCAATTTTTCCAAAAAAACGGCTTTTGACACTCTGCAGTCGTTGGCTATTTAACCATTTTTTGGATTTTTTTGAACAGTAGCCAGCCATATCTGGCACTCGATTTGGCTATATGAAAAATATAGCCCGACAATACATTACTTTTTGTCTGAAGATCGGACGGTAGATTATACACTGTCCCAACATTTTTTTATTAATAAAATAATGGGACGAGAGATTATATACCGTCCCAATTTGTTTTATTAATTAAATAATCGGACGGGAGATTATACACCGTCCCAAAAACATTTCGTTTAAAAAAGAAATTTCGGACGGTAGATATTCTACCGTCCTACAGTAAAAAACAAAAAAAAATCTGAAGGGCCGGTAGATCATACTTCGTCTGAGCCCATTTTGTTCCATTTCATTTTTTATTATTAAATGTCTATCAATCTGTATAATAACCAATTTTTAAATATTTTTTTAAAAACACAGGACGGTAGATAATTTACTGTTTGGCCAATTTTTAGCTAACAACGACTACAGCGAAAACTACTTTTGCTATTTGCTATAAGCCAAATAGCTAAAATTTGGCAATAACGACTACAAATGCTCTAAGCGGATTACCTGGTTCCTGTAGAGGTAGGGTTGAATTTATAGGCTAGTGAGAGTCTGATTTAGGGAATATTCCCCGTTTCCTTGATTAGGGGGAGGGACTCGATTCATGTTAGGCTGGACTTGGGCGATGGGCCCATAAACGGTCCACGAGCTGTTATGGGATCTCGAGATTTGTGATAGGATCGAGCGGTACAGATCATTCGCTATTTTTACCCTCAGTATAAGCCCCCCACTCTCGGAGGTGACCTTTTGGTCTTCGTCGAGGAGTAGTTGACTCATTGAGCGTGTTGGTAGACAATGATGATCTGCACGCATTGAAATCGGGAGCGTCCTGTTGCGGTGTGAATCCACGAGAAGTATGGGGTCGATTATCATGTTGAGGTCGGGAGTGAGTCTCCCCTGCTCGAGATCTTCGCGAGGGTCAGCCTCAGACGCCACGCCGCTACCACAACGGTCGGGAGACCTTGTGAGGACTGAGGGTTGGCTTCGGACGCCACGCCGAGGGTGTAGTGAGTTGAGGCCTTGTGAGCTCTTCGTGAGGGTCAGCCTCAGACGCCACACCGAGTGAACAACGAATTGAGGCTTTGTGAGATCTCTTCGTGGGGGTCTGTCTCGGACGCCACGCTGAGGGCACAGCGAGTTGAGGCCTTGTGAAAGCTCCTTATGAGGGTCGACCTCAGATGCCACGCGAGGGGCAGCGAGTTAAAGCCTTGTGAAGAGCCCCTTATGAGCCTCGGATGTCACGCTGAGGGCACCGCGAGTTGAGGTCTTGTGAGAGGTCCTCATGGGGATCGACATCTTGTGAGAGGTCTTGAGAGTTGAGGTCTTATGAGAGCTTCTCATGAGGGCCGACATTGGATGCCACGCTGGGGGCGTAGCGAGTGGTCTTGTGCATGCCCCTCATGTCGGCCTCGAATGTCACGTCGAGGACGCAGCGAGTTGATTCCTTGTGGGTGCTCCCAGGGCCGGCCCCTGGTGAGGCAGCCGCCTCAGGCCCCCGATTTTTTTGCACTTTTAAGTAAGGGCCTCCAAATTTGTATTCCTCTTGTAAGTATAGACACGTATTTTGCATATAAAAAAATTATATTGTAATTAGGCCCCCTAAAAAATAATTATTTGGGCCTTTCGACTTGGGCCTCCGGGAACTCAGGACCGGCCTGGGTGCTCCTCATGGGGGTCGGCCTTGGATACCACGCCGAGGGCGCTGTGTATTGAGACCTTGAGTCTAGTTGTCACGTGACGTTGGTATTCAAGGTGGCATTTCATGTTCGCTCACGGTTATCGAGAGGGCATGAGACTTGTTAATCGAGAAGTTGCTCTTTCTTTCCTTTATAAGCCTTCGTACCTCACTTCTTCTGGGACCACCTTTTCTTCCCTCGACCAAAGTTTTTTGAGAATTCGAGCGAAAATGTTAGCGAGCCAATCTAGTAGCTCGACTTTGTCTTCGTCCTCAGGAGGCAATGGGTCCTCCGGGGCTTCTTCTCAATCATCGGCGAGGGCTAGCGAGGCCTACTCATCGGAGGACGTTGATATCAAAAGGGGTGAGTACGAGGGCAGCCGGCTCTGAGTTGCAAGTAGAGGGGACTGTGATAGCGGCGAGTGGGGGTCTTGTTGAGATCGGGACTCAGGAGGAGAGTCCCATGTTGTCGGTGAAGACAGAGGAAGAATGGGGGGAGAGTTACAACGTGAGCCAGGACGAGAGTGAGGCCGCAAAGACCTCATTTGTACGAGTGGGAGCTTCAGCTTTGGATCACATTATAGGTGTCCCGCCCCCTCATGGTCACTGCCTTGCCAAGAGGAAGAGGCAAAATCTCTCTCCTGACAAGGGGCGCATGCCGATGGTCTATCAGGACGATCTCGCGGGCTGTAATCCTCTCGGGTATTTCTAAAAAAATTACAGGATCTAGTTCGGTTCGGTGTACCCCATCTTCGCCGAATAGGCCTAAGATAGAGGCCGATCAGAAGCAGAATACCCTGTCGGAGAGCGATCTTGCTGACATCCAGGATAAGTTCTATATACCCTCGAAGTACATTTTAATACTCCCGAAATTGGGTGTTCGTTCGACTGATAAGCTGGCGGAGCGGTTCTGTATGTTCCCTCCGGATGCTTTTGTTTCGGGCCTGCGTCTTCCCTTACACGTTCATTAAGGAGGTTTTGAACTGGGCAGGAGTGAGTCCGATGTAGTATGCGCCAAACTCGTGGAAGCAGTTGACGAGTTTCATCATGCTCAAGCCAAAGAAAGGGCGTCCCTCTGAGCTTCATTTACATCCGAGTGAGTTTAGGGCTGAGCCTTCTGAGAAGTTCACACCGGTGGTATATTGCTCCCCGGTCCAAGCTTTGTGTAGTGCACAACCATTCAGACTCCATAAAAGGTTGGAGGTCCAAATACTTTATCGTTTACAGTCTTGAGTTCTGGGACATACTAAACTCATGGTCATACTATCCTGCTTCGAAAAATCCCTTGAAGCTCGAAGAGCTCTCTAAAGAGGAGTGGGTGGAATTCGGTAGGCTGTTCGACGATAACTTGAGCATCGATTGGTCCAAGTAGACGGAGATGTCACTTGCGGTTAGTGGGTTGAGCCCTTACGTCCCTTGTGAGTTTCCTCTTATAATGCTTATGCTTATTTTTCTAAGGGATTTTCTACTATGTTCTAATGTGTTTCTTTTTCAGCCTCGACAGACGATGATGTCGACGTCCTCTTGGCTGCTCTGGCAGTGCATCAAGCCACCGAGGATAAGGGGAAGAAGAGAGGCGACACCGAGTGCCGAAGCATCCCCGAATCAGCGATCGAAGAGGGCAAGGGGGCGAGACCCTTAACAGTATGGGATCCAGAGGATTCTTCCTGGGCAGAGCCGAGCGAGAGATCGATCCGAGCTCAAGAACTGATGGAATTTCCTGTGTCACCTACCCACCCGTTCCTGGAGGAGATCATTTCCGAGAAGACACAAGAGACCTTCACGCTTGACTGGCCGGTGAAGGTTGTTGACTCCATCATGGAATTCCGGATGGCCATTGAGGTGGTGAATAATCTCACACATCCGAGGGACAGGAAAGCCCTTTGCTTAGGAGACGTTCAGCTCGGCTTACCTTCAGTATGCTTAGCACTCGGTGGCGTGAAGTGTTCATTCCAGAGTGGTTGTATCCTTTTGTTGGCATGTTTCTTATTATTTTTCTTTTCGTTGTAGGCCATGCTCTACGGAGGTGAGCTCATGAGCAATACGACGATGATTTGAGGTCGGCTATACGCAGGGCTTAGCGGTTCGATACGAAGTGGCAGAAGGAGAAGACCCGGGCCGATGGGCTAGAGAAAAGGGTGAAAGAGTTGAAGATAGAGGTCAACGATGTGGCGGGCCAGATTGTGGGCCCAGGAGGAGGGCTACCAGCGGGCCCTTCAACTTGTCCAGGACAAGCATCCTGCCATCAACCTTGATAGCCTCTGTTTTGACCCAGAGTCAGATTTTGATGATACTCCCCTGACCTTGAGAGAAATCCCTCTTGACGTTAGTGACCCTGTTGAGTGTAACGGGGTCGGGGCTGAACCCCTTCATTCTCCTCCCCGGGAGGTTTTCCCCCGACTAGAGTTTTCTTTATTGTCTAATTTTGTAGACGCCTTGTAAATTTTTGTTTAATGAAACTTCACAACTTGCCATGACCATCCATTTCGTGTTCGTCTGAGTTGAGATGAGTTTTGCGGAACAGGTGGTGAGGTATGAACCTTGGGAGGACCTCAAGGACGAGGTTCGCACACTTCATAGCAAGCTGGCTCATGCCGAGGAGATGATCGCCCGCCTTCGTAAAAAGACGACTGATCGGGAAGGGGCATTTGGTTTTCACATCAGTCGGTCGCAAGAGGTGGTTCGGGAACTAGCTCATCTGAAGGCGTTGTTTTCCGACGCTGACATAGCTCTCGCTCAAGCTAGCATTAGCGGGCCTTCTCGTCCCTTCGACGGCCGATCCCCCGGACTCTATCCTTAGATAGATGCTCATAGAAAAAGACTTCGAAATCTTCTGGTTGAGGACCAGGCTGGGAGAGGCGTGCCAGGCACCCACCTTTTAAAGTCCCTTCTCGAGGCTGAAGCCTTACCTTGGGATCCGTTCGAGTGCGGGAGCTCCGGGGGATGCCCAGAGTGGGGTAGCCAGATCTACTAGTGTAGCCAGTGTGAGGGGTTTGGAAGTACTCCGCCTGGCAGCCAATCCCTCGACCACTGAAGCAGCACTTCCAGGGTCGGGCCATACGAGGATCCCGGGGTTCGAAGCTCCGTGCCTTGAACTTGTGATTCCCAATGTAATTTGTGTGAATGTAATCATTTCGTTTTCGTTCCATAATAAAGATGTTTCGTCGAACTTTGGTTTTTATTAGATAGCTTCTTGATAGTTCACCTCCTGTGAGTCATCATTGGATACCGTGGTGAGAACGGGGAGAGGCGATGTCTCTAGTTCTTCCTTGTGAGGCTCGGCCTCGGGAACCATCTCGAGGGTGGAGGAAAGGGCCGTGCTTTATATTCTTTTGTTGAGGCTCGGCCTCGGAAATCACGCCGAGGATGGAGGAGTGGGCGATGCTCTAATATCTCTGATCTTGAGGCTCAGCCTTGGTGGAATCATGCAGTTATCGATGTTTCACTTCTATATATACAACATTTTTTGATTACGCTCATTCGTTCTATTTTCACCTCGGTTTTCCTTCGATCTTGTGCCTTCCATTCGAGACTATCAAAAGATGGTGGCTCGTGAGCTTATTAAGGCAAAGCATAGGAAAATAAGGGCCGAGAAGAAGGCAAGGGAGGAGGCGGAAGCAGGATGAAAGCCGGGGCCGATGTCAAGGCTCTTGAGGGGGAGACGTCGTAGAAGCGTCCGCCTCCGGAAGTGGAGGAACTCTCGAAGAAGAAAGCGAAAGGCGCAAAGCTTCCCAAGGCCAAGCTGGTTGAAACGACTATAAAAAAGGAGGGTAAGAGGCCTCCTCCATCGCCCGCAGTCGGTGCCACAGCTGCGGCCAAACCTTCCAAATCGGCGAAGGTGTGGGTTCCTTCGTGGTCTGTGACCGAGGCGGACGCGCCGATTAGCCGGCCTGCTACGTTGGAGATGGTTTCGCATCTCACCACTCTTCGCGACTTTGCCGACCTTGATAGCAAAAATGAGGAGATTTACGGCGGTTGGGCACAAGTTTCGGTTCTGGTGAGTTTCTCTCCAGGTCTATCTTGCATAATCACTTTCCTTGCGCTTTGCTAAGCGTACCTCGATGATCTTATGCAGGCAACCATTCATGGGGCCGAGCTGAAGCGAACGTAGGATCAGCTTCTTCGACAGGCGCAACGCGCGGAAGCAACCGAGGTAGAACTCCTTTCGTGGGTCGAAAGCCTTGAAGGGCGCATAGGCCAGTTGAAGGCGGACCTGGCCAAGGAGAGGGAGGCTCGAGCGCAGCTTTCAAAGTAAAAGGATCAGTTGATCTCCGAGAAATTGGTGTGGCAGGCAGAGGAGGCAAAGTTAATGAAGGATTACCAGGGGGCCTTGGTCGACATTGTCCATGCCGAAGACAAGGGATATGGGTGCACGCTCACGGATGTTGAGGCGAAGCACCCTGGAATCGACCTCGGAGGCACCTAGAGAATCGGATGATGAAGCTGTCGCCCCGGAGGATTTGGCAAATCATGAATCGACCGTCCCTGCCCCTCTAGCCAAGGAGGAGAGCCCCGTTCTTGACATTGAAAATTAGGTCGCTTGTATTTTTGCCTTTTCGCGGACTGGTTACTGCATTTGTATGTGCCCTTCATTTAATGAATAAAACCTGTTGCGTTCTGATATTGAGTTTGCTAGTTTTTAGACTCTCGGGTCGCCGCCTCGGGAGCGGGGGGTCTGACCACGATTCTTGAAGATCCGTGTGGGTGCCACGTGGTCTCGCTTGCGTCATGTTTTTTTGCGACCACGGTAACTGTTGATCTCGAGAATTGAGCGTTGACTGCAACAAGTGCTGAGATTTTCGGGGCAAATTTCAAGTGCTTATAAATCCCCTTCTCCTTGAAGTGGTTCCCACACCACAAGGAGGGAATGGTCGAGACATCAGGAGGAAGCTTTGTTTCTGAGTGTTCGACCCAGAGGGGGTCGGGACTTGTACTTATCGCTTCGAGTTGTTTGCCTCGGATTTTGAGATCTGAAGACTTACCCCCATGGCCCGAGAGAGATGACCCATTCATTGTTGGGCTCATTCATGGCTCGGGGGTGTTTGGCCCGGTTGGGGCTTCTCGTACTGGCAGTTCAGGTTCTTGGGGACTCGGATAGGATCGGGTGGTCTCGTTGAGCCTTATCAGGTACATTTCGGATTCTGCGACCTGATGGTTGCCGTCTGTTTTCGAAGGCCGGGACCGAATATGCACCATTCGCAGTTGGCTTGAGGGGTTACCTGAGAGGCGGGGGCGGTGATCTGGTGCTTGTTCATCTCTTGATCGTCTTTGGTGCGGCTCCTTAAGTTTGCCGCCCAAGGAACTCTTAAGGTGGTAGTTTGCAGGGGTGCCCATTACCAGTTCATGAGGACAAATCAGAGTATTCTTGCGAATATCCCTGCTAGGCCTCCGCTGCTGGGGCGCATTTGGTTCGGTGCATTGACGGTGGCAGGGCTTCTAGAAGCTTCATCGAGAGGTTAATTGTACGAGTATTTGACTGTAATTTTGTTGTTTGCCGACGACGGATTGGCCGCCGCTCACTTTGTAATTCCTTTACTGAATAGAAATCTTGTTTCAAATCTGTGTAAGCAGTTGAACTGGTTGGGTCATTTTTGTTGAAGCGTCTACGTTCGGTGCTGTGTTCGAGACACCTGAGTTTCAGAGAGATCTGAAGTTGGGTACCGAACCAAGGTTATTAACCCAAGGAGAGATTCTCAAGGCTTCATCATCAAGGCTCGACCTCGGATACCATGCCGTGGCGTGAATCCCGAGATAGGAACATTCAGGGATTTGGTAGAGGCCCTCGGGATCGGATACCAGTCCGAGTGAGCATTGCCGAGGGGAGATCTCTAGGCTTTGTTGCCAAGGCTCGGTCTCGGATGTCACGCCAAGGAGCCAAATCGGGCTTCGCCAGTCGCGTGACAAGGCATGTGTTTGCTTACATCACCCGTTGAGGTGTTCAAGGTGCCTAGGGAGTTGTAGCGCTTTCCGCAATAAATGAGGGAAGTTGGGGATTTCTTCATGGTGCCTATAAAATCCCTTGTTGCTGGGTGGTTTATTCACAAGTTTTTCAAACTCCGTCTTCATCTTGCGATATCTCAGTACTCAGCGGAGCCTACGTTGTGCTACCCGAATAATCGTCCGTGGGTCGAGGACGGTAGGGTGGTGTCTGCAGAGACTGGGCTCGGTCCCACTGGATCAGTGTTCAATTGGAGAACCTATTCTTGCCCCGGATATCGAGATCTGAAGTTATGCCCATCGGATCTTGAGGGGCGACGATGTTGCTGTATTCTTTCCATTTGGTACTTGGTGAGGCCTCCCCCGGCTAGGACCTCGTGTTGATGCTGTTGCTTCATCGAGGCTCAACAAGGATCGGGGTACTTCTTCTTGGGGTCAGCAGGGGTATCCCAATTCTGGGATTTGACATCCCTAGTCGAAGCTGAGGCTAGAGAGTTGCCATCACCAGAGAACTCTCCCCAGATGGACTTACCACCGGGGCAGGGGTATGGGTATGGTGCCTCTTCTGCGCGACGAGTTAATCCCTTGTAGGGATCACTGCCCAACTCAGCCGGTTCGACACCTCTCATCATCATTGCTTTCCATCTTTATGATTCCTATTTTGTGCTTGAGGTGTTGGACATGGCAATGAGCCGCGGCGCAGCAGTCATGAGAGTAGTCACTGGTCGACTGGGGGCGGGAGCTGATGCTATAGTGTGAGACGGCCACGCGACGACCGACGAGTGGCGATAGCTGATGCTGAAGTGCGAGTCTATCACAATGGAGTTTAGATGGTAGTTCACTTGTTTTCAATTGCGGACTGGCCACCGCCTCTTATTGTAATCATTTCCCATTTTATGAAAAATATTTTGGTCCAACTTTTTGTTTGTACGTGTCGTTTGCACATTGTTTTTTGACGTGTAAACGCTCAGCATCGAATGCCAACCCGGGGGGATGGGTCTAAGGGGACATCAAGGATTCTCATGCTGAGGTCCTTCGGCGTTGGATACCATCCCGAGGGGGTGGGTCTGCGGAGGTAATCTAAATGATTCTTGACGTTGACACTTTCGTTGACGGATGCCATGCCAAAGGAGATACCTTTCGAGGACTTTGGCGTTGAAGCCTTCGGCGTCAGGTGCCATCCCGAAGGGGATCCTTCAGGGATTTTTGGCGGTGGAGCTCTCGTGGTTGAATACCATCCCGAAGGGATGGGTCCGAGAATCTTGGCATTGAAGCCTTCGGCGTCGGATGCCATGCCGAAGGAGATATCCTTCGAGGACTTTGGCGTTGAAGCCTTCGTGGTCGGATACCATTCCGAGGGGATAGGTTCGAGAATTTTGGCATCGAAGCCTACGGTGTTGGATGCCAAGCCGAAGGAGATATCCTTCGAGGATTTTGGCGTTGAAGCCTTCGGCGTCGGATACCGTCCCGAGGGGATGGGTCTGAGAATTTTGGCATTAAAGCCTACGGCGTCGGACGCCATCCCGAAGGAATGGGTCCGAGAATTTTGGCATTGAAGCATTCGACATCAGATGCCATGCGAAGATGTCCTTCAAGGCTGGGCCTCGGATGCCCATTGCAAGTGATCCAATAAGTTGAATTTG
Source organism: Hemerocallis citrina (assembly GCA_017893485.1). NCBI lineage: Eukaryota > Viridiplantae > Streptophyta > Magnoliopsida > Asparagales > Asphodelaceae > Hemerocallis > Hemerocallis citrina. The sequence goes on along the minus strand of JACEHZ010000342.1, from coordinate 470,025 downwards.
GAATGAAAATTAAATTTTATTCATTGGTTGTCGAAGGGCAAGTATATGCGGGGGCTTTTTGGGCCCTCATTACAAGTGAAGACCCCAAGGGTCGTAGAATTTCATCATGTGCTTGACGTTCCAGGTCCTCTTGACTACCCTGTCCCCCGGATCTTCAAATCAGTCTGTGCCTGGACATACCACTTTGGAGACCCTGTACAAGCCCTCCCAGTTGGGCGCGAGTTTCTCCTTTTTTGCTCGATTCGGATATCTCGAGTTGCCTGAGCACTAGATGCCTTCTTGGTTGATGTTGGCAGGTCGAACATTCTGATTGTAAAATCATTCTATCCTTTGTTGGTAAACGTTTCTTCTGAAGGCCGCCCTTTCGCGAACTTCGTCGAGGAGGTACATGTTGGCCATAAGGCCGTCTGAGTTTGAATCCTAGTCAAAACTCATAACCCATTGTGATCACAACCCGACTTCTAGGAGGATTACTGCCTCGGTGCTGAAGGTCAAGTTGAAAGGGGACTTGACCGGATCCTCTTGGTCGTGCGATAGGACCATAGTATGCTGGGCAGCTTGACGACCCACAGTCCCTTGGGGGATTTGTCTAATCTCTTCTTGAGGCCATCGAGGATTTGTCGGTTAGCATTCTCAGCCTGGCCGTTGGACTGGGGGTGAGATGGAGGAGAATCTCTGTTGGATTCCTTGGTCATCGCAAAATTTGCGGAAGCCTTTCCCGGCAAACTGGATACCTTTGTCGGTGACGAGGATCCGAGGAATCCCGAATCGGCAAACGATGTGCTTCCAGAAGAATTGTTGGACTTTGTCAGTGATAGTGGTCAGAGACTGCCCAACCCATTTTGTGAAATAGTCGATAGCCACAACAAGGAAGGACCTTTGACCCGTAGCTTTGGGGAACGGTCCTATAAAGTCCATCCCCCACATGGCAAAGGGAGCTGGGCTAGCGAGCTACTTGAAATTGGTTTGGGGTAAATGTCGGACCGAAGAGAACCTTTGGCATGGGCCACACCTCTTTACTAGGTCCCGAGCATCTTGTAGGAGGGTCGGCCAGTAGTACCTGTGGTTGAGTTTCTCGCAAGGGATCCGCTGCCCATGTGGATGCTGCCGATTCCCGCTTGCATTTCCTCGAGCGCATACTTGGCCTCCTCCGGTGACAGACATCGGAGGTAAGGTCTGCCGTTAGTCTGTGTAGGAGCGCTTGAAGAGCATGCCGTCGATAAGCACAAACCTCTCGGCCCTGACCCAGATCCTCCTAGCCTCAGAGGCGTTTTGGGGAAGTTCCCTATTTCTTAGGTAGTTCAGGATCGGATCAATCAAGGTTGGTTGCTGGGCGGGTGGGTCGAGACAGAGACTTTAGAGTTTTTCTTGTCGATGCTTGGTAGAACAAGGACCTCCATCAGAACTGTAAGATATAGACATTCGAATGAGGAGGATGCTAATTTGGATAGAGCGTTTGCCTGGCTGTTCATTTCTCGAGGGATCCTGACGACGGAGGCGTCCTCAAAGTCGGCCAAAAGCAGCTTGACCTGGGCAAGATACTTGACCATCCGGGTGTCGCGGGCTTCATATTCTCTGTGCACTTGATTGACGATGAGTTGGGAGTCGCTGCACGCTTTGACCCATTTGGCCCCTGCTTTTCGGGCTAGAAGGAGTCCGGCTACTAGTGCCTTGTACTCTGTCTCGTTGTTGGATGCCTTGAAGCTGAAGCGCTGGGAGTATTGGAGGACGAAGCCGCCTGGATCGCTTAAGATGACTCCGATCCCGCTACCTTCTTCACATGATGATCCGTCCATGTATAGTTCCCAAACGGGCTCGCCTTCTGGAGTATTAGGAACCTCCGGGATGGTGCATTCGGTTATGAATTCAGCAAGCGCATGTCCCTTGATGACCATCCTCAACTTATAGCTGATGTCGTGTTGGCTCAGCTCGATGAACCATTTGGTTAGGCGGCCAGAGGTCTCAGGTTTATGGAGGACTTGTTTCAGCGGCTGATTCGTAAGGACCTAGACGGAGTGACCTTGAAAATACGGACGGAGTTTTTGTGAGGCTATGACCAAGGCGTAGGCGACCTTTTCCATCTTTGTGTATCGGAGTTCGGCATCGCGGAGGATTTGCTGACACAGTAGATGAGCCTTTGGGCTCAGTCTTCCTCCCAGATCAGGACCGCATTGAGGGCCTGCTCCGAAGCTGCCAAGTAGAGGTATAACACCTCCCCTGGCTCCGACTTGCTGATGAGAGGGGGTTGGAGACTCTTTGGGCTCTGTCTTCCTCCTTGACCAGGACCGCACCGAGGGCCTGCTCTGAAGCTGCCAAGTAGAGGTATAACACCTCCCCTGGCTCCGACTTGCTGAGGAGAGGGGATTGGAGAGATACTCTTTGAGCTGATCAAAAGCCTATTGCCGAGGCTCCCCCCATTTGAAATTCTTCGCCCCCCGGAGGGTTTTGAAGAAAGGGAGGGACTTCTCCCCCGACCTCGAAAGGAAACGACCGATGGCTGCAAGGTGGCCGGTGAGCTGTTGTACTTCCTTGACATTCATGGGAGGGGCCATGTTCCGGATGACCTGAATTTTCTTAGGATTAGCTTCTATCTTTCGTTGGCTAACCATAAAGCCGTGGAATTTTCCTACGGTGATGCGGAAGGCACACTTAGAGGGGTTGAGTCTTATATCATGCTTCCTCAGGACCTCGAAGGCTTGTTTTAGGTCGCTTACGTGGTCTCTGCCTCAGAGGCTTTTGACGAGCATGTTGTCAACATATATGTTCTGACTGATATGCTCTTTGAAGACCAGGTTAACGAGCCTTTGGTAAGTAGCGCCTGCGTTTTTTTAACCAAAAGGGCATGACCTTGTAGCAGTAAAGTCCCTGGTCGGCGACAAAAGCCGTATTCGGAATGTCCAGAGGGAACATCCAAATCTGGTTATAATCGGAGCAGGCGTCCATGAAGCTCAACAATTCGTGTCCGAAGGAGCATTGATCAGGGCATCGATGCTGGGGAGCGGGAAAGGATGCTTGTTTTTGGGTGTGGGAGCAACATATAATGAGTTCTTTTGGGGATGAGGAAACTCATCTCGGCCACCGATCTGGCCTTACTGTGATGCTGATGTGTGATCGGAATTGGTGGATCTGGGAGTGATTGGATACCTTCAAAAAAATCTGAAATACCGGGAGGACTCCTGGTGACAGACCCTCCGACGCTCAAGTCAATAACCAGAGGATTAAAAGGGGCTTAAGTGGTGAAATAGTGATTACTTGGTTATTGTAGAGGTATAGCTGTATTTATAGGCTAGTGAGAGCCTGAGCCTGATTTAGGGAATATTTTCTGATCCCCTGATTAGGAGAGGAACCTGATTCATGTTGGTTGGACTTGGGCGATGGGCCCATAAACGGCCCACGAGCTGTTATGGGATCTCCTCGAGATTTGTGATAGGATCGAGCGGTGCAGATTGTTCGCTATTTTTATCCTCTTCACCTGCACTAACCTCTGCAATAACCTTTCTTTCCGAACAGGCTCGAGGAAGGTGCTATCATACTTTTTGGGTTTGAAGCTTTTTGCCTTCAAACTTTTTAGAGTTTAATTATAGAAAAGCATTAGTGAGAACTTGTATTGATGGAGTAATTGATTTAAGTTTGAAATCAAGTGGGAATGTTGTCGCTATTCCAGCCGAAGCTGCCGGGTTATGGAGCAGAACACAACTAGGTTATGGAGCAGAACAGAGTTGTGTTTATTAGAGCCTACGTTTATTGTGAATAACCATAGTATTTTGCTAGAAATGGCAAATTTATTGATCCGTCTTAGTAATGTATCTATGGTGATTAATATTGGTTCAGCTCAAGAATTTCCAGTAAATTTGTAGACCAATAAGCGCTTCATTAAAGAAGCTTTAAAAGAAACTTCTTTATATTGTAGACAAAAGTTGTAGCTCAAGAAAATTTTCAATTTTAGTGAAGAAATTATCAACTTAAAATTTCACATTTGTACTCCAGTCTTTCTCAACCATCAATAGAAATTTCAGGACATATCTACAACTTTAATCTATATCAACTAAACTTGCTTTAGCTGTAAAACATCTTCCCTCAGGTACCTGTTGATGGTAGAATTATAAAGAGAGAGCCTAAAAAAACAACTAATGGTCAGTCGCCTTATAATAACCAAAACCTTTTATTTATTTGGTTTTTTAGATGTTACCCCCCATAAAACTTAAGTATTTCTATATAATCCCCCAACAAACTTTATAACACTATATAACCTTCAACAACATTATGTTATTTCAAAAAATCTTCCAAACCTAAAATACAATTTTGTAATAGCCATCTTATATCTAGGTGTGGAACCGGGCTGGGTGGGCCGGTTTGGGCGGAAACCTGTTGGGCCTGCCACTCTTACCCGGGCCTGTCTGAGCTGGGCTCAGTGTGGGGAAACCCCAACCCGGACCAGCGCCCCGACCTAGTAGACCCATTTTTTTAGTTGGGTGTCTTTGATTGTGTTTAAATGTTTAATTGTGTTTCATTTTAAAAAAAGTTGTTTGATTGTGTTTAATTTATTTGGAGTTGTGTTATTTTAAATGTTGTTTTTATATCGATTGTGTTTAATTGTGGGCTTAATTTGAAAAACCCCTCTTGAACTATTCCCTTTATGCAGAGAACCTTATTGAACTATTTTTTATGCAGAAAACCATACTGAACTATTGTTGCAAAAAACCCACTCTGATGGTGTGAGCTTTCTGCTAAAGTTGAGTGAGATTTTTTGAAAATAATGAGAAAGATGCATGATGTTTTCTGAACCAACTTGCAAAGATTAATGAAGTTATCTAATACAAGCATAAAAGTTAGATGTGGTTTTTTGAAAATATACTTCAGAGTTTTTTTTGAAAACATACTTCAGGGGCGTTTTCTGCATTAAAAAAATAGTTCAGTGAGGTTTTCTGCATAAAGGGGTTAGTTCAAGGGTTTTTTTTTGTTTTTGTTTTTATTTTGTTTTTGTTTTGTTTTTGTTTTTTTTCTTTCAAATTTAGCCAAATTTTGTAAAGTTGTTTAACTGTGTATGAATTTTTGAAGTTGTGTTATTTTTTTATTTTTTATTTTTGGTTTAATTGTGTTTTTTTGTTTTAGTTGTTTATTTTATTTTCCTCCTATTCTCTTCACATATAAAATAGATACAAAATATATAACAATGTTAATATATTCCAAATTTCCGAAGTAGAAGAATCATATTAAAAAAACATGTATTATTATTCTCAAATCTTTGATGTACAAGAGTCATATGAAATACATAAAATGTAATACATAAAAAGTATAAGATTACATTGTAAGAGGGTACCTTAGAGTTTGAGATAGCCTAGAGTTAGATTGAATAGAGGGTATTGGACTGTTGTCTTGTACTTTTACTTGACCTAAGCCTAACATTTTATCGCTCTAAATTCCCTAATAAGTTTCCACTGCTATATTCTTCAATCTTCAGTCTTCATGCTTTGAGAGTTCGCTTTCATTGTTCCTTTTCTGGAGTGTTGCTACCGCTGAAGTTTTCTAATATTCCTTGCGTCCTCTGATCCGCTTTCATCCAATCTTTACAGCATGCTAGCATCTCCAAAGACTCTTTGAGCGATTTCTTTTCTTGCTCAAAATTCTGTCACCAAAAGAAGAAACACTTTCCGGTGTGACCGTGGACAACGCGGGTGGGGGGGGGGGTGTTAAGCGAGAAAGAACATGAAATGAAGTTTCATTGGTTTTGCACCAACTTAACACATCAATCTTATTCTCAAACGACAGTGTCTCTTGTGCATTATACCAAGCTAATTCATGAAGTGTATTAGTCCTAGTTTTTTTTAGGTTGAATAAATCATATGATGTTTCCTCATATACAATGCCCTTACCTTTGGTAAACGACGATGCTGTATTTGTTGTAGTATGACTATGAGTAGCAGATGCAAAAGTATTATCATAAGTATTATAAAAATTATGTACTATTAACTCAAATTTAACCTTAAATTCGTCAACATCAAAATCATCACATTTTTCAAGTGTAACCATATCATAAAACACTGAAATCATATTCTTTGCACTCTCTTACTTGATATGAGGATCAAATACACTACTAACACTATACAACATAGGAAGAGGATATAAATATTTCATAAATTTATTAAAATCAGGTTGAACAATATCGAAAATGTAAGGGTCATGCATACTAAGTTGAAAAGTGTTATCATATTAACTATTGTAAGAAAATTACTATTCGAAGTGGGCATCGTATGAGGCCGAAATTTTTTTCGTTGTTTTTTTTCAAAAGGTTGTAAAAATTGCAACAAATATTTGGCATACGACCAATGACACTCAGTCATGACAAAGTCTTGCATGTTTTTTTGCAGTACAAAAACTATGTATAACCTTTATATTTTTTACATTAACAAACAACTTGAAGTAGGTAGAAAGTAGAATTCCAACGGTGTTGAACATCTGTAGGAATTTTTTTGAATCTTATTTCCTTAATCTTACACCATTGTCTAAATTATTGTTTACGAGGACTACTTCAATCTATATAATGCTCACATTGTCTAATAGCTTATATATATGGTTCTGCTTTCTTCAATGCATCATGCACACACAAGTTAAGGATATGACATGCATATTTAATATAAAAAATTGCAGGCTCTGGAGGACAAAAAAAGTTAAGTAATGAAGGAGCCACATTTTTATTATCGGCGGCATTATTAAGGCTGATACAAAGAATTTAATCAGAAATACGAAAATTGATGCGTGTTTGAATAATTTGTGCTGTGCTCTTCGTACACCATGAGGATGCTCTCTCTATATATATGCTATGATCATCTTTCGAATTATCCAATTAGAGTATCAATCCAATGACAAGTTACGCCTATTATTGGAACATCGTTAACACATTTTCAATAGTCGCTAGTTAATGAAATCCTACATGTTCAAGAATATAAAGTGAAAGTAAAACATCTTTAAGCTGTGCATAACTAAGTAGTTAAAATCCGATTAGTCATCCGATTAATCGCCAATTAATTGCTAATTGTAGACTAAGCGATTATTTTTTCAGCGATTTGATCGGGTATAGTCGGCCGATTAGTGGTTAATCGACTGATTTTAAGTGCCCGGTTAATCGATTAAATCCCCCCCTTTAATTTTCATGCTCGTTTACATTATTTGGGCTCAATTTGACCCAAACTCAAATCCAAACCAAAAATTCAAACCCCTTATGATCTTCGCGCAAACCCAAATCTTACTTGTCGCCGCTCTCTTATTCCTTCTCGCTTAAACCCAAACCCAAACTGATCATCTTCTTTCTCAAACAAACCCAAACCCGACCCGTAGTCGCTCCCCCTACGCCATTACAAACTTGACTCGACCAGCATGTGTTGCACCTCCTCTTGCTGCTCGCTGCTCCTCCCTAATTGTTTTTTGTTTGTTGGAACTGACCAGCAAACCCGACCTGACCCACATCCAGAATTCAAACTCAGCTTAAACTAAGTAACCTCTTCGCTTTCTCTATAACTATATGTTCCTATTTGATAATCTCATAATAGTTTCATGTTATGATTTATGGTTGCTACATTGAGGATACATCATTTTTTAAAAATTAATGTATATATACACACGATTTTTTTGATTTAATCATCAATTATTATTCGATTAATTGATTAATCACTAATCTTTTATAGACCAATTAGTTCCAAATGCCGATTTTAACTGTCTAGGTGCATAGAGTTTTTTGCAATCAGATTTTAGGGTATTTTTAGCAATTCTTTTGGAATGGGGGTTTAAAGCAGGATATGTTTTTCCAGGTTTCTACTCTCAGAATAAGAAAAATGTAACTTATCCTTAATCACTGATTTGACCATTTCCATACGTGCGAGTTCATGATCATAGCCATGACTATCTACATGGCCGGTCCTAGGGTTTGATTTTTTGTTGTGTAAGACTATCCTTAGCTAGGTTCGGGTGTGTACTAGCTAAGTGGTGCTTTAGTCTACCTGTCTCGGTACCCATTTTCCATTTGTAGACGCTTTGACACTTGTTGCATACCTTAGTGCCAACGGAAGAATCGGAGGAAGATGAGCGCCATGTAAAATGATTGTGTACATCGGAAATTTGACCGCTATGTTTTCGGGAAGGAGTTGGAATGTCAGGGTTTTGTGTTTCGGTCTCTTCAACACAAATTTCATCATCGTTGTGTGGGGCGGGTATACTCTCAAGTTTGGGAATAAATGATTAGTTATACATTTATTCGAATCTTCTGTTCCTTTTTCTCTCATTTGTATCTCTCATTTATTATGTAATCTTTTCAATGCATCTGTCTCTTTCTTTTTACTCGAAGAAAAAAAATCCCTCCTTAGCTCCACGATCATTTAGAGTTTAGTTGTCAGTGAAAAGAATTCGTAAGACTGTTAAGTTTCGAAGGCAATCACAGATTAAATACACAGCAGAAAAATTACAAAAAATATCGAAACCTAGCTATGGATCCATACAAAAACCATAAATCGTGTTTAGGAGTTATACATTAAAGATGGTATTGCTGTCTCCACAGTATGCCGATCACAGCACTGCAATATTGTGCTGCCTCTACAGTATCCACACGAACGGAACGAAAAACGGCTCTCCCTCAGACTGCGGTGCTAGCTGCGGGAAGGGGATGTTCCTTCTTACAATCTCTCTCTGTTACTTTCTGTGACGGCTCGAGTTTTTTCACATGTGTCTTTTTCATAGATACATATTATATATAGGTGCACAAAACCAACTCTAAGAGAGTAATGCGGTTGTTAGACTCACAATCTGTTCTCACTCAAATTCATGTGTGGACCTTTGAACTTTAGTCGGTCCATTTAATCTAATTAAATGTTCAACCAATATAAGGAGTTCAAGTCTTACTTGAATCCCTAATTAAATTCATCTTATGAATTTAAATTTCAATTTTGATCCATTCTAAGTGTGTGACCATGTAGGTTCTTATTACGTTGACAGTAATACTAAAATCATATTCGAGTATTACAAACAGAGAGCGGTATCTAGCAATACATCACTGCTATTCAAGTAATAGGAATGCCAGTGATTTGATATAACCTATCCGTGACCAATGTTACCATGTAGTATATTCCAACTTATCAGATATTTTAATTGACCACAAGATATAGAGCGTGTCACCCTTGTATAGTTCAATTTTTGGTTTCTTGATGTCCGAGTAGATTTACCAAAACAAATGAGATTAATATCTCATATTGACTCATTTGAGCACGGCCATGCATTTTACAGTCTTACTCAATCAAGGTCTCATAGAAATCGCTCCTATTAAGTGAGAGGGACGTATCCTATCTAAGTCACTCACATCCTTCTGCATGATTTGTAGTATATCCAATAGTCAACTTAATAATCACCTTATTATAAGCAACGTTTGACGGCATTAAAACATATAACTTCTCATGTAGGGAACCGTAGTGACTTCAAGTTAAAGGACTACGTACACTATGGTCACTGTGAGAACCGCTTATGACACTCACGTTACGATCCATGCAGCGTTCTCATGGTGGGTCAGTTCAGTACATTAATACTCTAATATGTACCCATGTGAAGACTTGATATCTCATGTCTATGACCCGTGAGAATGCTTATCAGTCTACGCACACATTAGTCTCTTTGTATTATCGTTGTCCTAATTCACAGTAATACTCTACTAGGAACATTTAAAAATAGTGTTCTGATTTCAGTCAATAGTATCTCACAATCAAGTCATGTACTTGATATCCCATGACATTGAACTTACTATTTTAAGGCCTTTATTATGTTCATTTAATTTACAATAAATAACACAATAAATAAAAATACCCGAATATGAAATAAATGTCATTATACATTGTAAACTAGTAATGTCAATAAACAACTGACGTTTAGGGCATACACCAACAGGATACATATTGTATTTATGTCTCATTAGATTTATTAAATTTTGAATTTTTTTTAATACATATTGGGTACAGTATGATTTCATGATGACAAAATTTTTGTGTACTTCTTAAATTAACCTTACCCTGACTTGCTTTCCAACTTCATTTATTATATGATTTTAAATTCTCCTTTTATTTTAATTACATAGCCAACCCCTATAAATTTCTTTTACCTTTTTGTGTTTTTTCTTTGTTGACCGAATTAAACTTGAAGTACAAAATTTCATTGTATCAAAAATTTCAAACTATTTGTCTTTTTTTGAACCCCCCCCCCCCCACCACAAAAAAAAAAACACACACACACACATCAATAGTAGCTCCGCTCCTATTTATGGGGGTAGTATCTTAAAAAACCCTACTTATCTTCCTTAAATGAGAACTTTTTATTAAACTAGGTAGCGGCCTAAATATGCACCTCCTGTACATGTACTGATTTTTTTAGATCTCCTTTTCTACCTCCCTTCTCAGACTTATCAAACAAAGTCCAAATGGGCGTCGATCATCCCTCTGTTGCTGTCACCGATGCCGACACAGTCACTGTTTTCAGGGGAACGGAATATTCCTTCATCCTCACTACTATTGCCCTCATAATTTGGCTAGGTGCCATCCACTTCAACGTTGTTCTCATCTTAATGGCACTTTTCTTCCTCCCTGCTCGTGGCACCATAGCGTATGCAGCTATTTTCTAAGGTTTATTTTTTTAAATTCCTGTTTTGTCCCTGAATTTTTGTGGTATTTACTCTTGTTGCAATTTTTCAGTGTTTTTGGGTTGATGCTATTCTTTATGGTGATTCCTCTGAACGATAAGAACAAATGGGGGAGGAAATTGGCGAGGTTCGAGAGATTAAATAATAGAAATTTACCTTAATCACTTCTTATTGAATTTGCTACTAGTTTCTTATGTACTTACTCATTGTTACAGGTATATTTGTAAATATGCTTGTGGGTATTTTCCAGTGACTCTTCATGTTGAAGATATAAAGGCATTTCATCCTGACCAAGCTTATGGTGAGATATTTCGGTTTTATCTTTGATGTGATATTCATGAAGTTAAATGACACTAATGTAAAAGCTTACTCATCATCTAAAGATCAATTCCCATTTTCCTAGCAAAATTTGACTGATTAATTGAGCAGAAGCTGAGTGGAAGTTACCAAAATTTTTCACATTTATCCTTTCTTATTTAGTATCAACTTCTTGGTTAAGGAAATAATTCTTATCGAGGGAGAATCTTATTGTAATCCTGCATGAGCACTTGACATCTGCCGGTTTATCCTAAGATTGTGGTAAAAATATCTAGGTGCTAGGGAGGATGATTGATTTACCCTAGGAAATTACATTCGACACAGAGGTCAAATAAGTTTCAGAAATCTACTAAAATTTGAAACCCAGTGGGAACTTTGCTGCAGTATCTATGTGATTTTTCCTGCGTCTTCATGTTCACCATACTTGTCACGCCCTACTTTCCAAAATACGGGAATACGAACACGTAACAAAGGCCCAACAAATGATTTGTATCATTCACAAGCTGTAATATTTAACTCAACAATATGCAATACAATTACAACCATGCATACTATAATGAAATCACATAACATAAATAATCCATGAAATGTCTCAACATAACCAACGTCTGGAAAGAATTAAAATTCGGGTTATCAAAGCCCAAAATACAAAGTACGATAATAACAACGCTGAAATTTAAAATAACATGGACGAGACAATTATTGTAGGCCAATAATTCGGCTCCATTCCCTAAATGATTTGCTCACCAAGTCTTTCGGGCAGTTCACCTTGTGTACCTGCAAGCTAATGGTCTAGAGTGGGAAAATATCCGTTAGAGCAAGTCACGGACAACAAGTAGTAACAAGCAAGGAACAATAAAATAGGACATAAATATCGAGGAACAAAGAACTAAAACTATATCAATTGTCAATGAAAATGCCGATATCAAGGCAAGGTCTATAATCAACAATTGAACGATTAACAATAAGAATAAAATAAGAATCAAGTCGATAACAATAACCAAGATCAATGCAAGTGTCACTCCTAGGTCTACCATGTTTTATTATCTTATCTAATGCACGCAATTCTTTGTTCCATACTACATGTTTATTGCATATAAGTAAGTGAATGTTTAGACTATAGTGGTGAATTCTACAGATCATGTACTCGGTACGATTATCAATAACGAGAATCCACAGTCGACGATCAATAAGAAAAATTTATCCACAATACGATACACGATAAAATAAAAATATAGGGAAACACGGCCCCTCATCTGAGTACAGTCTCCGATTGTTCATTACAAAGTCGACCCTTATTATCCTGATTTGTTATTAATTTATTAACATGAATCATGAATGTGGGGAACAGATATCAAGAAACGATATCAACAAGGTATCAATGACTGTACAATGAATGATATGTAGTGCAGTGCAAGGTTTAAACATATTCACAATTAAACATGAAGAATGCAAATTCTGGATAGCGAGATGTTGTTGTACAAAAGTCGACTTTCCCGTTGCTTCGGGGAAGCAAATCAGGTTTCGTCAGGGGTTCTAAAAACTAGACTTCCTGCCAGTTCCAACGCATATTCACACCATGTATTATAATCATTTATTATGTAATCTTTTCAATGCATGTCAGGGTTAAATTCTTATATATGAAAGTTGGGTGTAAAATTATTTAAAAATCTTATAAAAATCATAATTTAGTTCTTAATAGTGTTTAGCAACAACACGATTAATCTCACGTCTAAATTCTTAATTTAATCTACTGTTTCAATCAATTAAACATGATAATGTATTTCAGACTGTATTCTGGAACTCGGATGTTACCCGACGAGAATCTGAATATCTCGCAATCCGTAAGTCAGATTACAAAACCGTCAGATTGTCTGGATTCCAGACACACAGGGCTACCACTCTTCTTTAATAAGTTTTAATTGATATTATCTGTAATAAGGTCAAAAATTTGGTTCTTTACTGAACTAGTTCTCTGACAGCAATCAAGAGTCATGTTTTTGTATGCATAACGAATCTTGAAAGTCATCAATTAATTTTATAAAAATATCAAGTGACTCCTAATCATGTCTAGTAACAACCTAGTTAGTGTCACGTTCTAATTCTACTGTTGACATTTTCTTTTAATTAACAATTCATGTCGATACACTTGTAAACGACAATTTGGAAATTAAAATCTAGCAGTACTAAAAATATGATAACTTGCAGTTTATTAATCGGAATTTAGGTCCGTAAAAAATTCCGGAAAATAGATTTAGAGGGCTATGACGTTCATTTATAAAGTTTAATCTAATTCTAACAGTAAAATGGTCAAAAGCTCACTACAACACAGACTAGACAATAAGGCAGCGACGTGATAAATTTTATTTATTAACGATCGAGATCTATCATGAGAATTTACAAGCATTCATGTCCAGTATTTCGGGTGCATTTCTACTGTTATCAAGATAGAAACTTGTCATTTCTACGATCTAGAATTTATCAACAATAGTCATACCAATCCAATGCATACAATCAAAATATACTAGACTAACCTACATTTGTACGGTGATATATGGTAACACGGCTTGGATTAGATTCAAGGATATAGCACGAAAAGAAAATTACTACTTGGTTTTGTCGATGAATCCATAATAGTTTCTTCGAAAGGTATTAAGCAAATAAGATACGATAACGAAATATGAACCATTGTTTTAAATTTCCTCCGATACGGCCGAAATTTTGTTTCGGCCAGCTTACCGATACGAAATCACATATTTTATACTCTACATCGTTTTGGACCGAAATGTGTAGATTTCAGCCAAAATTACTAAAATATTGCTGAAATTGGTGAAATATCAGTCGAAATAGACATGTTATTGTGAATATATTAAAAAAATTGTTTTACTTTTTTGCATATATGTCTTTCAATATAGGACCTTAAGCTAAATAATGTGAGGATTTCGTATCGCTATTGTTTGTATATATGCAAAGTCAAGTAAGTTCATTAACTAATATATTTTTTCTAATCAATGCAAATTCAATTTAGTTATATACTTATATTACATTCTCTTCTATATTATTGTTAAATTATGCGAAGATTTACCGTAATTGATTCATGTTATTAGTTACATTATACAGTATTTTATATGAATCATATGATAAATGACATGTAGGACATATAATATCTTATTTAGTAACAAAAAAAATATAGGAAATGAACATTCGATATGATCACGTTTTCTCGAGATCTCTTCCGATATGTCCGATCCGAGACGAAACACCTCTTACCGAGATGAGTCCGAAATCTGAGATTTAAAACCATGATATGAACTACTTGCAGAGATCAAACAATTTCTTGAACAAAAACGAGTTAGTTCAAGAGAGACTTGCCTTTTCGACGGCGATTCCGAATATGAAAGAATAACGGGAATAAGAGAGTTCCGACGGCAACGGAGATGGCAACAACGAGCAAGGGTTGAAGAGCTTCGGGTTTCGAATTGTCAGCTTCGGCGACAAGCAAGACAACAATAAGAACAACCAGAACAGCAAGAGATAGCGGCAACACAAGAGATAGCGACAACTCGAGTAACGACAGCGGCAGCAAACGCGGAAAAGGGCGACTGTCGATGGGGCAACGGCAAGGTGGCTTCGTGTGGTGCAGGTGTTGGTGGGTGTGAGACAGGGAGGTGGATGGCGGATCAACGAGCAGGTGGATGGCGGATCAACGAGCGACGGGTGATCGGCAAGGGGATGCAGCAACGATGGAGTGGAGGGCTGGCTGGAGGCTCGGCTCGCAGCGAGAGGGAGCTCGACGGCGGCTGGAGGCAAGGTGGTTGATGGGGGAGAGCAGGCGAGGGGCTGGCACTGGCGGGGCTTAGTGTTCGATGGTGGCGAGGTGCAAGCGACCAGCGGGAGCTTCGGTTGCAACGGTGTGGTGAATGCAGCAATGGAGGAAGGCGGAGCAGCGGGAGATGAGCGGTGGGTGGTCGAGGAAGATAGCGGGAGGATGGCGACGGGGTGGTGATGGTGTAGCGCGACGAGCGACGGGGTGCGAGGGGTGGTAGGGCTTCGGTGGTGGCGATCAATCGGCATGGGTAGAGGGTGGAGATGGCGAGGCAATGGTGGAGGTAGGGCAAGGGGATGAGGAGCTTGGAGGTGGAGTAAGGCGGTCAGGGGGTTGGGTTCAGGATCGAACAGAGGAAGAAGGTGAGGGGGTAGGAGATTAGGCGCTGATGGTGATTAGGAGTAGGTTAATTAAGATTAATTAATAGATTAATAGATGATTAAGGAGAGGATTAGTTTGTTAGATTAATAGGAGATTCAATTAAGAGGAGGAGAGTGATTAGTTAGGAATAAGAGAAAATCATGAGGTACGTGAAGATGGGTGATTAAGAGGAAATAAAAGAGATTGTGCTGCCAGTGGAGATCAGGGGCTTTGACATGATCATGAAATTGTGAGGAGACAAATAAGGAATTTGTTAAGGTGGAATTGGGCTGGGCTCAACATTAAATAAAATAAATAATTAATGGGCTTTTAATAGTATGGGTATCGGGTTGAACTGGGCTAAAGAATTGAGCTTAGAATTCAATAAGAAACAATCAAGATTATAGTGATTTAATTAGAATAGTTCACAAACCAAAATTAAATAAGATGTACTAGAATTGTAGGGCTCAACCAAAAAGAAGAAAATAAAATTGATCAACTGAAAGGATACAATTGTGTTGAACACAACAAAATTATTAGATAACTCAGATTATAGCAATTGAGAAAAGAAAAGAATTGCAAAAAGAGGTCGGAAAAAATCGGAAACGGGGGTTACAATACTTTAAGAGTACTTTGTTTTGTAGCTGGAGATAGTTGATTGTTATTCCAAATTCTTTCTTTCTGTTTGTTTATGGTCCATTTTAGTACTAAATACATGTACGTGTTAATTTCACTCATAGATACCTCAACTTTCATTTTTATTCTTTTTAACTGTACAAATATTGGTGATGTTGGAATATTGGGTGTATGGATTTTAACAAGTGGATGAGATTTGAGTTTCTTAAACTGAATTTAGACATTTCGGAATGGAGAAAAGAGAGAACAATGGTGGCTTGGATGGGGAAGAAGATGGCAGTGGTTATCACTGGGGCGTTGGTGGTGGAAATATTGGTCATTGTAGGAATAGGTTTTCGAGATGATGGTGGTGATGATAGTGGTGGGTGGTGGGTTTGAGGGTGAATCCATATTTTTTAGATAATCAACGATGTCCTTGTGCGGTTCAAAAATTTGAAGCTGAGATTGGAGATTGAAAAACGAAGGAAAGACCAAAAATTGCTCCAATCAGAGTCTGCATTGTGGAGATGGTCAAAGAATTAAGGATGTGTCATCAGAGATTGAAGAAAACGAAGAATTTTGCTTTGAATATTAAAACATAGGATCACCTCTGCGAACTTGTTGATTCTTTCTCTGTGATTTACTTTTGGTTTGTTTTTCAACTCCATCCTGAGAAGGGCTATATCTCTCCGCAACAGCGGGCTTGAGGCTTTAGAGGTTTGGGGAGCGCAAGTGATATGATGGTGGTGATGAAAAGATAGTTGGGAGGATATTTTGGGGCAATGGTGGTGGTAAGATGTTTCAAGGTGATAGTAGTAATGGAGAGCACGACAAATCAACCATCAAGACTGATGAAAAAAATCTTTAAGGTTTTGTTATTAACAAAATACTAATATGATATTCACTAGTAGCATTTGGAGAACTTTAAGTTCACTTTTAGTTGTTACTCTTGTTTATTGCTTTATTTTATTTTTAGCATTATGAGTGTGTGGTCATGGCAAATATTTATTTGCGTTATCTTTCAAAAAGCTCAGAAAGAAGAAAATACAATTAACTTTCTATCCATGTAACAAGAAATTTATTAAGTTTCTAAATAACTTAATTTTTCTCCTTCTCAACCATATATTTGGAATTGATGAACATAATAAATGTGTCATCTATATAATAAAACACAAAGAAAGCTATCAAGTGGCTCTCCTTCAATCTCCCCAAAAATCAAAGGACCAGATCTAACCTTACAAAACATATTTTCCCTCCAAAAGTTCCCCCAAAACTCAAATTCAAATCCCCCACCCAAAATAACTCCTATATTTTTTTATTTCTCTCTCTCCATCCCTCTTCTATTCAAAAAATTAAGAAAATAATTTTTTTTAAAATTTTAAAAAATTTAAAAAACTAAAAAAAATTAAAATTTAAAAACTTAAAAAATAATTCAAAAAAAATCATATAATATGTTTTTTGCTTTATGTTTCCTACTTCAATTAATTTGCTGAACCTCCAAAATTATTTTATATGATCAAACATGGTGCACCGTTCCTAAGACGTGTCGTAGGCACGTGTCAACGGGCAAACCTAGTATTTAAATAATGGTTAGAAATTTCCCATATTGTTTGAATTGTTGAAAGAAATTATATGCAGTCCACATGTAAGTAAATCCAGTATATATTACATTTAGTATTTAAGCAGCTTGATCAATTGCAGTCTTTGGATATGAGCCTCATTCAGTCTTACCAATTGGTGTATGCGCTCTTGCTGATTCAACTGGTTTCATGCCATTGCCAAAGATCAAGGCCCTTGCAAGTAGTGCTGTAAGGTTTTCTGCCATTGCCCTGCTTTTGGTTGAATTAATTTGTTCTGCTCAGTACCTTTAATTCTCTTTCTCTTATTTAGTTAATTCTATTTTAAAAATAATTTTGTCAGGTATTTTATACTCCATTCTTGAGGCAGATTTGGACATGGCTGGGGCTTGGTCCTGCTTCAAGAGAAAGCTTCTACTCGTATTTGAAAGCTGGATATTCATGCATCATAGTGCCTGGTGGTGTCCAGGAGATTCTTCATATGGATCATGATACTGAGGTTCGCTTTAAACTTTGCCAGAGTTTTAATTGCAATAATTTCACCAGCTAATCCATTTCAGTGATTTTACCAGAGTTATAAATGCAGTGATTTCACTAGCAAGTCCTCTTAGTATAATTTCACCACAGTTTCACTAACAAGTCCATTTTTTGAGATTGTTGCATTTGGACTCTATTGAATACGCTAAATTGCTAGCATCTAGACTATTGAATACGCTAAATTGCGAGCAATAGTTTCATTAACAAGTCCTTAGTCTATTTTTTGTCCATTTTGATTAATATCTTAACAAATTATCCAAAGACCTATAATTTCAATGTGACCATTTCGTTCTATTTTTGTGGTTAAGTGAGTCCACGTGACTTATTTTTATAGACTTTATTTCATAATTTACCCGTCCTTTCAATTAGTGAATTTAGAGTTTAGGTGAACTTTAATTATTAAAATTATTACTTATAATAAGTAGGTTAGGGTTTGGGTTAGAGTCAGAGAGGAGAAAGAGGTGGTGGTGGTGCTGGGGTAGGGTTCTGACTTGAATTTGGGTTGACTTAGGATTGCTTTGAGTTTGAGATGGTGAAAAGAGAAAAAAATGGAGAGGCAACACAGAGAGGGGTGGGGATTGGGATTAGGTTCGGGTTGGGATCTTGGTTTTTGGAATGAGTTTGAGAGGGTGAGGGGAGAGAGGGAAAAGAACGGGGAGGCAGAGAGGGAGAGAAAGATAGGAGAATGAGAGAATGTGGCAAAGAGGAGAGAAAGGAAGAGATGGTGAGGGTCAGGTCGGTTCTGGTTAAGAGGGTCAACTTTTATCTCACGCGGGGGGAGGGGGGGGGGGTTGGTTATATGGTCCCCAATATAATATTCATATTTGTAAGGACCGATCTGCACAAGAACTTTAGTGGACTAGGTTTTCAAAGATTTTGGCAGTAAACCCCATTAGTTTTGAAGGGCAAATCTGACTTTGCACATTAAAGTTAACACTGCCGGGGGGAGGAGTGGTGAAGTTCAAACCCCAAGGGATTATCTGCCAAACAGGGGGTTTGGTGAAATTTATCATTAAATGAAACATTTGATAATACTCTCATATAGTTATCAATTAAAATTAGTTGAAATAAACATATCAGGTAAGCATTTTCAACATTCTTGGAAAATAATTGGAAAGCCCATCATTCTACATGTAGGGTCCCTGAGGGAGGAGACGTCACAGTGGCCATGGCCATAGGCATAGGGAGTCTTATCTCACTGCTCAGGCAGCAACCGCAGCTACTAGAGAGCTACGAACTATTTTACAGTACAACAACAAAGGCATTCTCCCAAGATTTTGGGGTCCACTACATGAATCCTTCGCGTTCTCGTCCACTCAGCTCAACTGAGGGACACCTCCTTCATCAAATTAACATTTTTCAACATCTACCCCACTCCATTTTGCTCATAATTTAAAAAATTATAGTTCAGTTTTACTGTGAAAGAATAAAACAAAAAAACTAGCAGTTGGAAACCAAAGGGAAAGTAATCAGTTTTGGAGAGGGCTTCACTCCTGTAATCCTGTTTATAATACCTCCACATGGTAGTTGTTAGAGAAATTGCAATTATTTCCTAGTACTACTGCTTTTATTGTGCAAGGGTCAAACCTTGCATGGCGCCTTAAACATCTAATATCGAACATCCTTTTGCACTGTAATTTTAATAAATGTAAATACATATCAATAGCTGTAGAAAATGTGTTTAGGAAGTGTTCAAATTTAAGTCTTCAATACTTGCAACTGCTGTAGAATTTGCCCTCTGCTCGATGATAAAATTTCCATGCTATAAACGTGGGTATGAGTCTTCACATCATCCTCCATTGTGTCTTGCTGTTGCCTTCCCCCATTTGACATGCATAATGAACATAACTACCAAATGGTAGTGCTTCATAGATCATCTCATTCTTTCTAAAACCTGTGATTTAAAAACCTGTGGTTAAATCAGCTTGCTACACTTTGCACTGCCCCACATTTCCCCTTTAATATCTTTTTATGACCGCTGCTTGTTCAAGCCACTAATCAGCTTGTAGTATTAGGAGCTTGGTTTGCCATCTATATATGATCCCCTTTTCTGGAGCTCCTGACAGATGTGCTTTGTATGATGGTAGGTTGCGTTCCTCAGATCAAGGAAGGGATTTGTCCGGATGGCCATAGAGATGGGCCGACCTCTTGTTCCTGTGTTCTGCTTTGGACAGGTTAGACATATATATACATTTGTACTACTAAAATTCCTTGTTATTCATAAAGTGGTTTTTTTTTTTTGTCAATTACTTTCACGATGTTAAACCTGTTACAAGTTGTTGATAGCTAGGATGATAATGTCGCGTTGTTTTTTTTCTTGTAAATGTCTTCAGAGTTATGTTTTCAATTGGTGGAAACCCAGTGGGAAATTATATGTCCAGATTGCTAGAGCAATTAAATTCTCTCCCATCATTTTTTGGGGAAGACTTGGGTATGTTAAGAGATTTCTGTTTTATTCCTATATCTATCACTTGATTCTAAACAGAGTATTTATTTATTTATTTATTTTTTTGGCTGTATTCTTTTATTTTTTCTAAATCAGTTTGATAGCTGGATCTTCCTTTTATATGGATATTTCCTTTTCTACTCAGGACACCCATACCTCTTCGACAACCCATGCATGTTGTGGTTGGCCGACCCATTCAGATCAAGAAAAATCCTCAGCCCACTATGGAGGAGGTAAAAACTTGCATTGATTTCAGTTTGCTCAATAAAATTGTGGCTTAAGTGGTAGAAGCAAGTGAAGGTTAAGACCCAAGAAAGGAGAAGAAAAGTCGGTCTCTCAATTTCGGTTGGTCTCATGTATTTTCCTTTTTTGTTCCCCCTCCACTTCAAGGTTACCTCATTTGTCAAATTATCGACTAGTATCCTTCTTGCTTGCCACAAACAACTTCGATCAGGTCTATTACTTCACTAGAGTTTATCTCACCCATTCTTAAGTATCACCATTCATACTCTGTTGCTCTTATCGAAAGCATTTCATTGATTGTCGGTCATTTAATCCCAGGGCTGGCCCCCAACATGAGGCAGGTGAGGCTACTTCACTAGAGTTTATCACACCCATTCTTAAGTATCACCATTCATACCCTGTTGCTCTTATCCAAAGCATTTCATTGATTGTCGGTCATTTAATCCCAGGGCTGGGCCCCACCTTGAGGCAGGTGAGGCGGTTGCCTCAGGCCCCCGGATTTTTGCAATTTTAGGGACCCTCAAATTTGTATTTCCCTTGTAAATATAGGTGAACGTATTTTGTGCGTAAAAAAATTATATTGTTATTAGGGGCCCAAAAAATAATTATTTGGGCATGCCTCAAGTCCCCAGGAACTCGGGGCCGGCCTTGGTTTATCCCCAGTCGGAACTATCGCTAATTTCTAATGGATATACACACCTTCTCATTCAATCTTCTGTTATTTGATTTGATCCCCAATTGAAACTATTTCTAATTTCTTTTTGGATAAACACATTTCATATCTTTCAGTGTTTCGTTGCTCATCCAGCTCAAATCCTCCTTGTCCATGTTTATGATCCATAAAGAATGCCAGTATATAGTGGTCTAAAAGTCTCGCATATTTGTTTCTGAACAGTGCGCAGAAGGTTCATATTTGCTTTATTTTGTTCTTTCATGTGCTAACAGGCAGGTAAGGAGGAATAGGGGAGGAAGGTGTTGTTGCATAAGATCTAATTTAGTGAAATGGATTTGCCTAATTTTTAGACATGTGATAAAGAATATGCCTAATTTTTAGACATGTGATAAAGAATATTTCAGTAATTTAGACTAAAGTTTTCCTTACCCTGTCCAGCATTATTAGGCACAACAGCTCAATCAGGCTTTCGTATTTTCTTGTTGTCATTGGATTTGAATGCTTAGTCGTTTTACAATTAAGCAATCTATGAACCATACAGAACTCTTAATTTCAGGATTTAAAGTTCTTACACTGGCATTTGAGATACTAGTATATCTGAGATATGAGATACAAGTTCTTTGGGCTTTTCAGATAAATGAAGCTCATGCAAAGTTTGTTCTGGCCCTTGAAGAGCTCTTTGAGAAGTACAAAAGCAAAGCAGGTCATCCTGATCTCAAACTGAGAGTTCTATGATCCTCAAGAAACCTTGTAAGTTCATCTTCCTCAATATCTACCAGGTAAGGTAGTCAGTACCAGTTAGTTCAATTTGTCGGGGAGTATCCACAAAGCTGTTTTCCAATTGACAAAAGAAAAGGATGCCCGCATCAGAAGCAAGCATTTGCATGATGAATGCGCTGTGTATGGAGTTTGTAACATTTATGTGAAGATTATATATAGTATACTGTTATTGTTAATGCAGTTTGTAACATTTATGTGCAGATTATATATAGTATACTGTTATTGTTAATGTGTGTTTTAGTCAATTTTTCAAGTTTATGGTAGACATCCATAATATTTTAAGTTTTTGGTAGTAAAGTAAAATGAAAAAAACAGGTTCTTAATAGTTTATGGTAAGTTTTTATTTTGAAGGAAAATGAGGAATGCCGCCACTCGTTTTCATTAATAAGAGTTCAATAAAACATCTCCCAAGGTACTTGGGGGATTGTACAAGAAACTACAAGGAAATAAAGCATAAATCTCCCAACATCGTTCTGGATGGTGGGACATGTTCAAAAGACATACAAAATAACAAAGTACAAGGGAAAACAAGTACAAACATAGCGATCATTCCAACAAATCTCTGGAAGGTGAGTCTGGATGTCGTCGCTCTGATCATTTCACCAATTTTGGAAGATTTTGCGCCTAGATAGTCCAACAATTTCGGCCGGAGAAATTCTTAAATTGAATGTTTTAGCTATCAATAGTGGGATATAGTGCACATATTTTGCGAAATTTAAAATTTTCCTATTTCGGCCAGATCTTGTTGGCTGTAGACAACAAATTTTTTCGGATAAAGTTCACTTTCTAACCATACTCTGAGAAAATTTAAATTTCACCAACTTTTGCCAGATTTTGTGGGCATACCACCATTTTGTTGATTTCGAGAAATATCACTTTTTACGATTTTGTGGGCTAGTCTCATGGGTTTTAGCTGATTTCAAAAATTTATAAATATCAATGTTTTGTCCATATTTTTGTGGAGTAGCCCGCAGTGTCCCGCTAATTCTGATAAATTCTGAATTTCAATGTTCTGATAGAATTTGTAGCATATAGTCATCCATTTTTAAACGACTTTGAGAAATTTCAAATTTTTATTGTTTTTTCTCGATTATGTGGGCTAGTCCACCAGTTTCAGTTAATTTAGCAAAATTCTGAATTTTTCACTGGATCAAATTGTGGGCTATATGACCACTCTTGTCGACATATTTCTCAAAATTTTAAATTTGACTCTTGTAGTCATATTTTTCAAAATTTTAAATTTCACTCTTGTCCACATTGTTTTTGGCCGATTTTGAAAAAAATTGAAGATTTTGAGAAAATTTGAAGATTTTATGGGGAAAATTCTAAAATTTAATGTTTTTGTCATATTTTGTGACCTAGTTCACAGTTTTAGGCGTATTTCCAAGATTTTAAATTCACTGCTTTAGTAGGCTAGATAGTCTAATGTTTTCAACGATTTTAAGAAATTCCGAATTTTACCGCAAGGCTAAAGCCCTTAAGGGGGTTTGACAAGACTATTGCCTATGAGTTGTTGACATAAAAACAATTATGCACCCTTGTTGGTATATCTCAAGAAATATTAAATTTTACAACTGCTCAAATTTCAAATATAGGATTACAATCCCTAAGAGCATCTATAGCCGTGGAGACCCAAATTTTGGGTATTTGGCAAATGAAAATGGAAAAAATGACTTTGTGCTGTAGTCGTCGAATGCCAAAAAAAATGAGTTTTTGGACTTTTTATAATCTTAGATGAAAGATTGTTTTTCGTCCGAGGTTAAAAAAAAAAAAAAACGAACGGAAGGGAAATCATTCCGAGGTTAAAAAAAAAAAAAACGAACGGAAGGGAAATCATTTCCTGTCTGTCGTAATTTTAAAAAAATATATTAAAGGCTAATTAATTCCTAAAAAACTATTAATTTAATCCTAATTATTTCTTAATTTTTAATATTTAAACCTAAATTTAACCCATACAAATGCTTTATAGGGTGGTTGTATAGAAATTTTATGGTGAGAAATGTATGGAACGGGACATCATCTCCCGTCCCAGCACATTTCTATTTTTTTTTAAAAATGGAACGGACGGGGAATAATCCCTCGTCCGACCATTTCTTAAATAAAATAAAAAATAAATAAATCAACGACAGGAAATAATCCCTCGTCCGATAATGATGCGATTTTTGGGACGGTAAATTATTTACCGTCCGATGGGAAAAAATAAAAAAAATTAAGCGACGAAAGATAATCTTTCGTCCGATCGAACGAATGAAAAATTATTTTTCGTTAGCTATATTTTGGCAATTGCCATTTCGTTTACTAAATATAGTCAACTACTATAACGCCGAAACCCAAATTTTGGGTATCTGGCCAACGACAACAACACTTTTTTTTGTGCCAAATTTTGGAAAATTTGGCAAAATAGCCAACGACTAAGAGCATCTATAGTCGTTGGCTACTTTTCCATTTTTTCCAAAAAATGAGAAAAAAAAGTGCTGCAGCCGTTGGCCAAATTTTGGTGAACAACAGACTGCCAAATATGGCAGAATATTTGGAATTTTGGAAAATATAGCAATTGAAAGATGATTTGTCGTCTGTTGCATCGGACGAAAAAAAATCGTCGGAGAGATTTTTACTATTCTGAAGAGTATCAAACGAAAATTAATTTTTCGTCCCCCAAAAAAAAATTTAAATCAATGGATAGGAAAAGATTTCCCGTCCGATCGAAAAAATTTAAAAACAATCAAGCTTCCTCATTCCTTGGACGAGGGAAGAATTCCTGTCCCCCTTTTTAAAAATTATTTTAAAAAAAGGATGGACGAGAAAAGAAGTCCCGTCCGTTTCAATATTTTATTAAATTTTTTTTTTATACTTAAGACGAAAATTCGTCTTTCGTCTGAGAATTTGAAATTTTCGAATACCCATTTTTTGACAATCAACAACTGCAGCCCAAACCCAATTTTTCATTTTCCATTTGCCAAATACCCAAAATTTGGGTCAAGACCCAAAATTTGGGTCAAGACGACTCCATATGCTCTAAAAGGCTAAAGCTCTTAAAGGTGTTTGACAAGACTATTGCCTAGGAGAATAAACAATTATGCACCCTTCTATCCTGGTACAAGCACACATACACAACAATCACTCATGTTTTTGGCTGAGAGAAACAACGGAAGTCCTACGTAATAATAAAATCCTCAACATGAAATATCAAATAGTCTAAAAGAAGGATCGTGAAATTATAGAAAAGTTAGTGACATTAGCATAAAAATAATTATACTCAACAATTGAAGATAATAAAAAAGATTAAATTTAAACTAGATGTAGTTCCCAAAATTAGGATCATCAAAATCTAGGATAATTTAAAGAAAATGAAAATTGGAAGAACTATAAACAGTGTAGTCGAAGGCGAAATGTGCAAAGCAACTTCACTACATCGTAAAAAGCATGAGGCACAAACCTCACTTAACCAAGATACACTATTACTTTTGGGGGTTTTTAAAATTTATAAATAAGATTATATATCATGATCACATGGATCGCCTATTTGGTGGCCAATCGATAATAATCAATCTAAATGAGAAAATTTTGTCACATTTTATTAGGTCATTTTTCCATATATTCTAAAATTACGTGCAGTAATTATATATTTTCTTTAATCAATGGAAGAATGCTCTTACCAAAAGTGATGAGCATAACTTGAACCAATGACCTCTCACATTCTCAAGACTGAGGCTCGCGCCTCATTGCGCCTTAGTGTTGCAAGGATGAGGCACAAATAGTCTTCGCACCTGTGCCTTGCGCCCTCAACTACACTAACTATAAAGTGTTTATAGATATAAGGGTGTTGACAATACAAAATCAGTATGGAACTAAATTATTCTCCAGAAGCAAGAGCTAAGAAAATATCTAGTAAGAGCATCCACAGTCGTTTGCTATATTTGCCAATTTCTCATTTTTTGAGAAACAAAACGTTGCAGTCGTTTGCTATTTTACCATATTTTGGCAAAATCGCTACAGTCGCTTCTCATTTTTGAGAAACAAAATTGTGATTCTCAAATTATAAGAGACGATACAAGGTGTCTCGTCCCCAATTTTTTTTTTTTAATCACGTCGGACGATACAACATGTATCGTCCCAATTTTTTTTAAATTTTAAATTTTTTAATTTATTTTATTGATCGGACAATTCTGATTCGTCGAAAAATAAAAATAAAAAAATTATCTCGGGCGGTTCTGATTCGTCGAAAAAATAAATAAAAAAATTATCTCGGACGAGACAAATAGTCTCGTCTCAAGCTAAAAAGCTTGGGACGGGACAACATATCCCGTCCATAAAAAGGGGGCATTTAGATTAGGGCTTAAACATAGTTTAGTTAGTTAATTATTAGGTTTAGGTTATATTTTATTATATAATTTATTTAATTAAACTATTTTAATCTCTAATCATCCAATTAATTAACCGTAAAAAAAAATCCGACAAAGTCACGAAACAACATGTCTCGTCCGTCTCAAATTTTAGCAAAAAAAAAGGAAAAAAAATTGACTGCCGACGATTTCGTTAAATGCTATTACTGTAGCTGCCATTTTGGCAAATTTGAGAAACACTATTGTGAATGCTCTAAGGAGGGGAAAACATATTGGCATCTAGTTGTAAAAAGGATACAATAGTTCTCCAAAGTACAACAATGCCAACCTTATGTGTCATAAAAGCAAACTTCAAGAGGGCGAAAGATTTTCAAGACTACGATACCATCAACCTTATGACTCAAAGGACGAAACTCTTGGATGGTAATTAAGCAAAGAATACTAATAAGAACAACTTAATGCAAAAAAAAATATCTACGTACAATCTTTTTTAAATAAAAATAAAATGCTTACAATAGGGTAGTTATGGAGATTTTCTGGTATATATAAAATAATAATAATAAATCTAGTAGTCATATTATTGTCACTAATGAACTCCGAGAACAAATGAAGGAAAGACGATCATCCCCACTCACAAATGAGTTTAAGTTTCTATCTCTTCATATTACTTGTGGATGAATATATTAGGCACATGTGGAAGGAATTCATTGCCTACTAGTCAGGTAAGGAAAATAATAATTGTAATAGTTAAAAAAGGTGGAACACTATAAGATAATCATTCATTTAAGCAAAAGACTAAAGACAATCTAGTTATAGAAGTATAAAATCAAAGCAAAAAATGTTAAGAACTACTGTGATGGGATGTTGTAATGAATATCACATCAACTTGACATAAGAAATTCAAACATTTCATTTTAAGTATTATTTCAAACAATCCCTCAAAATTTTTCAATTCAATAAGCATACCACGACATTAACCTTATTGAGCACCTTTAGGTACAATAGTTTATAGCTCCACATTCAACCAGCGCATTTTTGCAATCGTTGTAATTATTTTCATCCAATGTTGTAAAAGTCGCTAGGCGGTAGTCGGGCGACCGATGGGTGCCTAGCGCTTAGGCCTTGTAAGCAGAGCTTAAGCGGCTAGGCGCTAGGCGGTTTTATTTATATATTATATATATATTTATGTATGTATATATTTTATTTATATATTTTATCATTTTGTTTTGTTTTATTGTTACCAATTCTTACTATTGATATTTCTCCTTGCAATTGCAGGATGAGCTTTATAAAATTGAATCGGTGTATTATTATTAGTCTTTTTCTTTTTTTTATATAGTCCTATACTCATCTATTAGACTAGTATTAATTTATGACGAAGATCAGTAGTAGAGATTATCTGTTCGGCTGTTCCAGTCCAAGAAGCAAACAGTGTGGGGGAAGCCGGAGGCTTGAGTCGGGAGATGGGGGAGGGTTGCGTCAAGAGAAGATGAGGACGTAGTGTTGACGTCGAGGTGAAGCAAGGCTGGAGGCAGTGTGTGGTTGTGTTGACGACTTGACTTTGAAGCTGAAGAGATGAGAGAGGTTGTGTTGATGTCGGTTGAAGTTGAAGCGAGCTGCGACTGCAAGGAGGGAGGTGGAGGAGGAGGTTTTGACGAATGAGTGACAGAGTGAGTGAGAGCTGTGATTGCGAGGAGGGAGCTGGAGGAGGTTGTGTTGACGACTGCGAGCAACGACTGCAATGAGGGAGGCGAAGGAGGAGGGAGGCGGAGGAGGTGATTTTGGGGTTTTAGAGAAGAGAAATTAGGGATTTAGATAATAGAATTGATTTGGAATTTTTTTTCGGGGGATTTAGACGAGAAAGAGAAGTTTTAGGGGTTCGAGTGTATTAGAGCGGGTCGAATTGGAATAAGTCGGGCCCCTTTTTTTTTAAAAAAAATTTAAGTCCTAAGCGGGTCTAGCCCGCCTAGACCCGCTTACACCGATTACGCGCCGTCTAGACCTGCTTTTAACCGCCTCGAACCATTAACCGATTTTTTTAAACGCCTAGTCCCTAGGCGAGGCGTTGGAGGGCCGCTTAGGCCGCTTTTTAGAACACTGTTTTCATCTCACTAAATGCTGTACAATTATAACCTTTTCAAGGCACACAAAGAGAATACAAACATAAAAGTCTAATTTACAGAGTAATATCCTACAGCTTCACATGCTTTACTGTTAAATACCTTAACTTGCTTTAGTTTACACTTAAATGCCTTGATTTATTAATTACTTTTCTCGAATTAATACCGTCAGTTTAGATGCAACCAAACTTTTATATGGAATATTCCTATGTTCTAACAACTGATATTTTGTGATACTTTTTGCTCCTAAAGAGAGATACATCCACTACCAATTTTACTACATTTTTCTTCACAACCTTAAGTGGCACACTCCAATAAGTAGGAAAAGATAGAGTAGGTGGGAGAACTCTTCAATAGGACTATGCCACCTAAGATAGTGAACAAAGATGTAGTGAAATTGGTAGTGGATAAAGCATTACTCATCCTCGTATCACTGGCCTGATATTATACCAAGGCCACCTCCACAATTAACTTATTCTCATCCGTCAATTCCTCAAGTCAACCCACCTGCATTCTCAACCTAATTTCTTCTCACTCCTATCCGACTTCATTCCCAACGTTTCCCAACCCAGGGCCGGCCCTAAGGTTGAGGCCGGAGAGGCGGCTGCCTCGGACTCCCGATTATTGTGCTTTTTTAGGGGCCCCAAATATATATGTATTTTGTGCGTGAAGTCAAGTTACAATTTGTACATTTTTTTGGAGGCCCCCAGATTTAATTTTTGTGGGAGTTCGCCTCGGGCCCCCGAGGGCTCAGGGCCAGCCCTGTCCCAACCCACACCTATTCCAACCTCATCCCCTTCTTACCATAGCCCATTAATCCCCACACCTTCTCAAACCCATACCTACTCAAATTCCTAATTATTTCTAACCCCATACCTAATTTCATCCCAAAACCCCTCTCAACCCATAACATGTTACTGATAAAACAAGTATGAAAATCTTTAATGAAAAAAAAAAAACCACAGACAGCAAATTTATTAATGCATTTAGCGGTTATAAACACTGTATCAATCACATAAATGACAATGCATTACATTAGCGATAACCCACACTAATTCAACATAACTTTTCATATATAAAAAAAAGAAAAACTCACTTTCACGGCAGGAGCTTCCCAGCACGAAACACCGCAAACTTGCTAGCACCCGAGTACTCATACTCCACCCCCTTCTCCTTCAAGAACCCTTCCAACAACCCCTTCACCCTCTCCGGCTCCGTCGTCTCACACTCAATCTCATAACTCACCCCAAATCCATACTCCGTCTCGTCGACCTCCAACACCAACCCCTCCTTCCACTCATACACACCCCTCACATTCCGAAACCCTCCCAAACACACAAACTCCTCATCCCCTGCAATCTCCTTAACTTTCCTCATAATCTCCGAACCCTTCAACAAATCCCCAATCTTTTTCGGATTTTGAACAACTTCGCGGCCGATTTGGGGATCAATTTCTTCCTCCTCTTCCTCGACGCGGCTGATGCCGGCGGCGAGGTTGGGGCGGGACTTGAGGGAGAGGACGCACTTGGAGTCGGCGTCGTAGAATCGGAGTCGGAGGGCGGCGAGGTTAGCGATGAGGGAGGAGGCGGCGGTGTCGAAAAATATGTTTTCTTGGAGGTGGGTTTTGACGTGGAAGGTAGCTAGGGTTTCCGAGACGAGCTGGTGGGCAGCGGCGGAAGGGAGGCGGAGCTTGATCTCGACCTCCATTGAAATTAGGGTTAGGGTTAGGGTTTTGGTTTTGGAATTGGAGAAGACGAAGAAGAGGAAGGAGTTCGTTCTTGGTATGGAAATATAATAATCTTCCAACAAATTTTCTCTCTGTGTTACCTCTTCCGTTTAGGGATACAGTACTCTAAAAGAGTTTTTTTGGGCCTGAATAATTGGACTTGTAAAATCGTTGTGAGCCCAGATGTGGACTTCAAATACTAGGCCCATCAATTCTGGAAATATTAAATTAAAATAAAATAAAAAGTGCTGTTAGGCATTTAAAAAGTACTAATTCCTAATTTCTAATTT
The DNA here is from genome assembly GCA_017893485.1 of Hemerocallis citrina. Lineage (NCBI taxonomy): Eukaryota > Viridiplantae > Streptophyta > Magnoliopsida > Asparagales > Asphodelaceae > Hemerocallis > Hemerocallis citrina. The sequence goes on along the minus strand of JACEHZ010000342.1, from coordinate 439,505 downwards.
CTAATATTTTAATGAGAGAGTTAGGGTTGTGTAACCAAATAATATGTGCATTGTAATAAAAAAAAATACGTGCAATGCACATGCATAATTAATATTTTTGATAACGCGGATAGAGTCATGAGACTCTAGCCCATCGTGCATAATTAATATAAATGAAGTTTTAGGTTCGATGTCCGACAACGTCATTGCACATGTAAATTACTAGTATACTATTTTAATGGGAGCATTTGTTACCAAACAAACTCCATTTGTAACCCAACAAACACGTGCAATGTATATGCATAACTAATATAAAAGGGGTCTTAGGTTCGATGTCAGACAACGTCAGATTTTTTTAAAAATATGTATTTATAAAGACGTGCATCACACGTGTAAATTACTAGTATCTCTAATATTATAATGGGAGAGTTGGGGTTGTCATTTGTAGACAACCTGTAATTTATAGATATTCATTCAACCATCTAATCTTAACCATTCATTTTTAAGTAGAAGTTATATTAACTATTCACTTACCCAACTGTTGTTAGTTACCATAATATCCTCAAATTTTAAATTTATTTACGACATAATTATTTATAGAAGTGTCATTCATATAAAATAAAATTTTATGCCATTATGGATAATTTGTAAAGAGTATGTGATGAGTAAAGAGAGTCTCAATTTCGAGGCCAGATTACGTCTTATTATCTACTATATAATTTTTTTAAAAAATTAGTACGTATATCACACGTGCATATTACTAGTTATATATTGTTATATAGGAAATTATTTACTACAATGTATATAAATAGTCTAGGCTTAGGCCTGATCTTTTTTTAGTTTAACTCGGACCTGGGCTCAGGCCCAACATGTCAAGTCTTGGGTAATATAGGTCCGGCCCAAGCAAGGGCCATTGCCAATCAATCTCTTACATATGTTCAGCCGTAACGCTTTTCCTACTCCAATGTATTCTGCTATATATATGTGTATGTGATAGATATATAAACCATAAACCACTTAACAACAACAGATGTAGCGTCCCGAATTTCAAATATAATATCTTAGAAATGCGTGGCACAATTCCGAGCATCAACCTCAATGTAATAGTAAACATAGCCAAAACACAGATAAAATTTTCAACTTTTTTTAGAACAATTCTTTACAAAGCAGTGAAAGCACAGTGGAAAATTAAACACATTTGAATTACAATTTTTTCTTTTACAACACAATCTTTTATAATTTACATAAGCCACATTATTATTCTACCACATGCATCCAAACTCCAATGCTAACAGTACCTACCTGTAAAATATGAGACCAGAGATAACTCTAACCCCTAAAACTACAGGAGTCAGCCATAACAGTGTGAGTGACATAAAAAAGAAATACAATGTAAATAAAATATGAAGAATAAAGTTATAAATAACACATACCAACAGTAATAATGAATAGAATAGGAGTAAACAATAAATAAAGCATGAAAATATAAAGTGAAACTAAGCTAAGTGTCAAGTGTGGGAAAAACAAGAAATATCACGCATAAAACCAAGTCAAGAAAACACAAATGTAATATGATGACTCTCTAATACATACTTGTTGGATTCTATGCATTCCATATTACATAGGTCCGGTGCAAGCCCTTATCGTTCTCCACTTTATAAGGTTAAATCCCTCGTTATGCAACTAATCCTACTATGGTGATGAAAACAAGATCCAGAATACTCTGTGAATAGGCATCACAACCCTCAACACGTAAGCATCATGTAAGAATAGCTCAAAAAAAAATCGGAGAATCACCTCCCTGCCGTGTACAACACCGCCGCCCCTCGACGTGCAAATACACAGGCACATCCCGTGAATAAACCTTTCGGCCTTCGACACGCGAATGTATCTGTATGCTCCATGAATAGGCATTGTAGACCCTCGACACGCGAACATACTAAATAGTCCTCTCAAGACAGAACACACACAGTCCTGGAACGCATCTGTTGGACTAGACCCAAAGAGCATATACTTATGTTTTCCAAGTTCCATCACATCTCCATTAGTGCATGTTCTTAAGTTGGTTATTATTTAAACACAAATTCCCTCTTCTCTAGAGTTAGTGTATCATGCCGAACTTAATTCCACAACAACCTCAAGAACCAACTTGTCAAATTCACAAAATCTCATCTGCCGGTTCACAGGACTCTCACTCAACTCTTAGAGACTTACAAAACGAATATCAACACCAAAACTTTCAACAAAACTCTTAATTCAATTATTAATATGTTTAGATCAATGAAAACTTCTTAAGTCAACAAAATTCACATCCGTAAAATGTACTCATAAATTCCAGAACTGAAACAAAGTATTAAATCCATTAAATAACTGAGAATCATAATTTGAAGTCGTAGAAAACTACAAAACACCAATTTCTTAAAAAACCATATATATATTTCATTTAATAAGGTCATAGAAATTCAATTTAAATTCCATTATAATCAAAATATAACTCTCTGTAAAATACTGAAATCTGTAGCAAAAATATCATCTAAAACAGTAGATCAATAATGTATAAGTTCGAAGAAATAATTGTTCAAGAAAACGTAGAAAATCTTAATAAAACAATTAGCAAAACAACTGACAGTCGACCGCCAAAACAAGTACAAAAGGCGACGGTCGACCGTCATGCAAAATTCCAAAAATCCAAGAACTGCCAGTCGACTGCCACTTTTAGTTCAAAAGGTGGTCGGTCGACTGTCAATTCCAAAAATCCACAGCTTTGAATTTCTTGCACCTTTCCACTGATACTTCTATAACTCTTGTAAAATCATGAATTTGCAAAATAAAATTTCCTGAGATGATCAAATACAACTTGTATAATATAGTGGAGTTTATAAAACTAATCAAAACCACATCAAATCCATAAAAGAGTGAGTTTTCATCAAATTCTTCAAAAACAGCAAGTAGTATGTATATATATATAGGGTAATTAAGCATCAGTTAAACATCAAGAAAACAAAAACATCGTATTCATGTAGTATGAAGTTCAATTCTATCTTAGCATTAAAACAACTCAAATCTCAATCAAAACTCCACAAAATCACAAAAAACCCCTACTTTCGGCTGATCACACACAGACCCGAAAGCAAGCCCCTTTTTAATACTTCAAAACTTGATCTTTTTTATCCAATAAACCTTCTACAACTTGTGATACACACACCCCAACTGATCACACTAGTTAACCCATGAACATATGTGAATACAACTTGTAAATAGTCAAGTTTTGCACATCAAAATACCAAAACAGTGTGTGTGTATATATTCATCAGTAAAGGTTGGTTTTGTTCACTTTTATTCATCCACAACATATAATCTCATAGTATTTGTTCAAATCAGCAACAACATGAATGAAAGCAACATACTTGATATGGGTCAGATGACGTGGCCCCTCCTGGGCTACAGGATCCCCTCAAAAACCGCTCACTCCCGATCACCAACCAGGTCAGCCCTAAGCCCCATGGGCTTCTGCCACATCAGGCCCACGGGCAAACGGATCCAGGCCCGGCCCAAATGGATCCAGACCCATTTGCACTGCCTATAAATACCAGGCCCTCTCCTACCTCCAAAGGTAATCAATCTTTCTCTTCTAAAAGCTCTAGCTACTGTTGCTCTTCAGTAACTCACTAGACCGTCGGAGGGCCTGCCACCGGGATCAACCCCGGTGTTCCTAGGCCGAGTGCAGGTACACGAGACCGAGCTGAGCCACCCAGATCTGAGCCGAGCTGCTAGGATCCGAGCCGAGCATCCGACCTCTACCTCACTCCCGCCTATTCCCGAGTCGTTCCCTCAGCTGAGGGTCGGGCGTATAGCCAGTACTGAAGCTTCCAATTTATAAATTGAGAGAACTCATACATGCTGCAGCCACCCAAAAAACAAACTACATCAGGTTGGCACCATCTGTGGGAAACCTCGGTACGGACCTTAGTCCGAACCCAGCCATTAACGGCATCCCTTCAATCCGAGCTCATATGGCGCCCAAGCCTAGAAGAGCTGTCACCTCTGCACGTCGCCCGGACCCTCCTCCTCAAGACGTCCCTGCCGACACTCATGGATCCAACCATCCGAGGATCAATGGCGGACCCGGGCCGAGCGCTTCTCGCTCAGTCGCGACCGACCTACGTCGGCAGATCCAGAACCAACAAGCCAACCGAATGAGGGAAGGGACCGCTTCTAACTCGGTCCCAAACCATCCCAGGCACCCATCCCAAGGGCAGGAGCTGGAGCTCAGTTGTGCCGACCGAAGGCCGCCACCCCAACGCGACCCGATCAGACAAGCTCTAGTCACCCGCCGCGAGTTCTAAGACTTCTGGAACGAGATCCTACAGGCCATCTTAGGGATCCACGTGAACGAGACACTCCACCCATCTCACACTCTGTTGTACGCCGAACCCAGCGAGTCTCGCGACCTAACCTGCCCACCAGAGCAAGACGAGGATGTCCTGCGACGCCTACAGGAAATGGAGAAACGCCTTGACCATTTCGGCGAGGGTGGCTCGAGGGCGGCCCCTGCTCATAGGCCGACCCGACCTCCTTTCTCTGCTGCAATCTTACAAGCAGAAATACCCCAAAATTTCTGGCCTCCCCAATTCGAGACCTATGATGGCGAGGATGATCTTGTTGATCACATGTAGGGCTTCAAGACCCTCATGATGATTCACAGCGCATCGGATCCCCTCCTATGTCGTGCCTTCTGTGCCACCCTCTGGAGTCTGGCTCGGGAATGGTTCTCTAAGCTCGCCCCCGACTCAATCTACTCATTCGATCAGCAGGAGGGCAACTTCCTCGCCCACTTCGTGACCAGCAGGAAGGCCGAGAAGACGAGCGCGTCTCTGCCGGGCCTCCAGCAGAAGGAGGGGGAGCCACTCCGACAGTTTGTCCGGAGGTTCACCACTGAGGCAAGGTCCGTCTCCTCCCTCGATGCTGGGGTCGCCTCGGCAGCCTTCCGGCACAACGTCCGATACGGCCAGTTGAAGGCGTCCTTGGCCAAGAAGCCTCCCCTCGACTTCCCTGACCTGCTCAATCGGGTCGAGAAATACATCTGAGCCGAAGAGGCCCTGAATCCCGAGGACATCAAAGAGGTTCCAGGGAAGGGAACGCGCAAGACTAACAAGGTCGAGCCAATCAAGAAGTTTCCAAGGGACAGGATCGGCATGAAGAAGGCCCTTCTTATCCCGCATTTCGAGAGGTACACGCCCCTGAAACAAACATGCCTGCCATCCTACTCGCGAGCGAGGACAGGGACCTCGTCCAGATGCCCCTTTGACCAATTAGCAACAAGAGGAGGGACAGCGGTTTTACTGCCACTTCCACCGAGACAACGGGCACGACACCGACTCCTGCCGGGCCTTGAAGGACGAAATCGAGGCCCTCATCCGGTGAGGGTATCTTCGAGAGTTCACCCGGGAAGATGCCCGGGACATGAGGGATACGAGGAACCGGAGGCCATCTCCTCCTCCCCGCGCCCCTAAACAGCATCTGGAGTGGGACTCGGAGCCTGAAGAGACCGGAGGCCAAGCCATCCTGCACTGCGTCCATGGGAGCCCATGGGAGGAGAGTCCAGTACTTCCCGCAAGGCATTTGTCCGGGAGGTGAACGCCGTCCGTGGCCTCCCTTCCCCCCATGTTCAACTTCCTGTCTCCTTCTCGGGGGAAGACCTGGAGGGGGTGCGGCTCCCGCACTGCGATACACTCGTCGTCAGCCTCATCATGGAGAACTACGAGGTCCGTCGGATCCTCATAGACAATGGGAGCTCGGTGAACATTCTCTTCCTCGAAGCATTTGAGAACCTCAAGTTCCCTCGAGATAAGCTGAAGTAAGCCGGGTACACCCTGCTTGGGTTCTCCGGCATCCCGGTACCGATAAAGGGGATCGTGACCTTGGATGTCACTGCGGGTACGACTCCCCACTGAAGGACTGAGTTGATGGACTTCATGGTTGTGAACGTCAAGGCGGCCTACAATGCCATCCTCGGCCGACCGGGGCTCTGCTCTCTCCAGGCTGTTCCCTCAGCCTACCATATGAAGTTGAAGTTCTCAACCGAATCAGGTGTTGGGGTCGTTCGGGGTCGTTCGGGGTCGTTCGCGAGCGTGCTACATGACGGCTGTTGGGGGCGGTGTGTTCCCCCTAGATGCCGTCGAACTGCAATCTCCGAGGAGCCAACCAGAGCCCGAATTGGCGGACGAACTGGAAGAAGTCTCGTTCGAGATGGAGGACAATTCAAAATGGTTCCGCGTGAGCTGTTCCCTCGTGCCTAACCTATAATCTGACCTGATCGACTGCATTCGCCACAACGTCGACCTCTTTGCCTGGAAGCCATCCGACATGCCCAGAATCTCCGAAGACCTGATCATGCACAGGATGAGCGTTTTCCCTGGCTCGAAGCTGATTGTTTAGAAGTGACGTAAGTTTGCCCTGGAGAGGCAACAAGCTGTGAAAGCAGAGATGGATAAGCTCTTATCCGCCCGGTTCATCCAAGAGGTCAGCTACCTCGAGTGGCTGGCGAACATCGTAATGGTAAGGAAAGCAAGTGGGAGTTGGAGGATCTGCATAGACTTTACGGACCTCAATAAGGCATGCCCTAAAGATCCGTTCCCCCTTCCCCGCATTGATGCTCTGATCAACGCAACGTCGGGTCACGAGCTCCTGTCCTTCATGGACGCCTTCTCCAGATACAATCAGATCCGAATGTTCCCCCCTGACATAGCCAACACATCCTTCGTCACCGACCAAGGCCTCTACTGCTATCGGGTTATGCCCTTCGGGCTGAAAAATGCCGGTGCTACATATCAGAGACTTGTCAACCGAGTCTTCAAGAACTAGATCGGTCAAAACATGGAGTTGTACGTTGACGACATGCTCATCAAAAGCCAGCGGGGACAGGACCACGTCGCCGACATGGAAGAAGCCTTTGGTGTCCTTCGGACCCACAACATGAGGCTCAATCCAGCCAAGTGTGCATTCGGCGTCTCCTCGGGAAAATTTCTCGGGTTCGTCGTCAGCCAGCGCGACATCGAGGCGAACCCTAAAAAGATCCAGACCATAATCGACATGGCCCCTCCGAGGAACATTAAGGAGGTCCAGCGGCTCACGGGGAGACTAGCGGCCATCGTTCGTTTCTTCTCCAAATCTGGGGAGAAGTCCCTCCCGTTATTCAAAGCTCTGCACGGGACCAGAGGCTTCGAATGGGGCACTCAGCAGCAGGCACTCAGCAGCAGAAGGCGTTCGCCCAATTAAAAGAGTACCTCGCCAATTCTCCACTCCTTAGCGAACCCGAGCCGTGCAAGCCTCTCTGGTTTTACCTTTCGGCCTCGGAAAGCGTCCTCAGTGCTATTCTCATTCGGGAGGAAAATGGAGTCCAGAAGCCTTTGTACTATGTGAGCAAGGTTCTGCTCTCGGCCGAGACCAGATACACAAAAATGGAGAAGGTGACATACGCCCTGGTCATGGCCGTGCAAAAGCTTCGCCCTTACTTCTAGGCACACTCGATATAGGTCTTCACGGACCAGCCTCTGAAGGCCGTACTCCACAAGCCCGAGAGCTCTGGCCGACTGGTCAAGTGGTCGATCGAGCTCAGTCAATACGACATCGGCTATCAGCCAAGAACGGCAATCAAAGGACAGACCCTCGCCGAATTCATCACGGAATGAACCATCTCCGAGCAACCCGATAGCGGGGAGGCCAACCTGATGTGGGAAGTTTACGTCGACGGCTCTTCCTGTGAAGCGGGGAGTGGCGCAGGCATCATTTTGCGAGGACCCGACAATTTCATTCTTCTATATTCTCTCCGCCTCAACTTTTCAGCCTCTAACAACGAGGCGGAATATGAGGCTATGATTGCAGAGCTCACCTTAGCACACCAAGCAGGCGCCAAACAGATCAAGGCCTTCAGCGACTCTCAGCTCGTGGTCAATCAGATCACCGGAGAGTACGAGGCCCGTGATGATCGGATGATCCGGTACTTGGCCATGGTCCAGCGGCTCCTGACATCCTTCGATGACTCCGCAGTTCTAAGGATCCCAAGAGAGCAGAACACTCAGGCCGATGCCCTATCGAAGCTAGCCTCCTCGTCCTTTGAAGGACTCGACCGAACTGATCGAGGTACTCCTGAAGCCAAGTATAACCTTCCCCAGACCCTCTGCATAAAAGACGGAGCTCAGCTTGACAATTGGACCACTCCCATCAGAAAGTTTCTAGTCAAAGGAGAGCTCTCCGAAAACCGAGTCGAGGCGAGGCAGATCACGGTCCGCTTAGAGAGGTTCACCATAATCAGTGAAACCCTCTTCAAACGGTCGTACACCACAACGGACGTAAGGCCCTACCTCCACTGCTTAATCTCCGGCAAAGCAAAATACGCTCTCAAGGAGCTCCATGAAGGAATCGGCGGGTGCCATATGGGAAGTCGATCGCTCGCGCAAAAGGTACTGAACCACGGGTATTACTGGCCCACGATGTTGCAGGATGCCCTGGCCCTGGCCCTGGTCAAGAAATGCAGACCTTGTCAAAGATTCTCCTTGGTAAGAAGGGCACCACAAGTAGACCTCCGCTCCCTGGCCAGTCCAACCCTCTTTGCTATGTAGGAATGGACCTGGTAGGCCCATTTCCGAAGGCAATGGGCCAAAGAAAATTTCTAATAATAGCCATCGACTATTTCACAAAGTGGATCGAGGCCGAGCCCCTGGCCATAATCACCGAGTAGCAGACCCAACAATTTCTTTGGAAGCACATCGTCTGTCGATTCGGGATTCCACACATACTCATCACAGATAATGGGACTCAGTTCGCGAGTAAAAATTTCCGAAAGTTCTGCAAGGATCTCGGGATCCAGCAGCGCTTCTCTTTGGTATTCCACCAGCAGTCGAATGGTCAGGTCGAGAATGCGAACTGCCAGATCCTTGACGGTCTCAAGAAACGACGATAATTCTTCCAAAGGGTTATAGGTCAACGAGTTGCCAAGCGTTCTCTGGCCCATCGAATGACGAAGAGAATCCCCATAGGAGAGTAGCCATTCAATATGACTTATGGCGCGAAGGCCGTAATTCCCCTCGAGATCGGGCTCCTATCGCCCTGAATCATGGCCTTCGACGAAGCGAGCAACTCGGCGCAGCTACGTGCCGTTCTGGACCTCATAGACGAGATCAGGGAAAAATCCACCATTAGAAGAAGCACATACCAGCAGAGGATCGAGAGGTTCTACAACAAAAGGGTGCGACCCATCAACATCAAGCTCGGGGACCTCGTCCTCCGAAAGCTGGTGGTATTTAACCCAAGCCAAAAGAGGAAACTGGCCCCAAACTGGGAAGGCCCGTACAAAGTTTCTGAGGTTGTACGCCCGGGCATGTACTGCCTCACCGATCCGGAGGGCAAGACTGTCAAGAGACCCTGGAACGCCGAGCACCTCATCAAATTCCTCGAGGGAGAGGATTAGCCTCTACAGATACCCCCATGTAAATAATGAAATGTAATCGGCACGCCGTACCTTGTTTTGTAAAGACAATATGATGTAATTATGCCAGCTTTCTTAAAACAAGCTTCGGCTTTGTGCTAGCTTTCTTAAAACGAGTCCCAGCTCGGCGATCGGATGGAACTGCGAGCCACAAAAAGCTTCTCGTACAAGCTTGGGCTCCGCGTTCGGATAGAACCACAAGCCACAAAAGGCTTCTCTTACAAGCTTGGGGCTCGACCTTCGGATGAAACCGTGATCCACAAATTATTTCTCGATTCAGCTTGCGGTTCGGCGCTCGGATGTCACTTCTAAGGTATGGGGGCTCGGCATCGACCTCGACCAGGGTCTCGGCCTTTTCAAGCCATGCTATCTATGCACTCGGCAATGACCTTCAGCTACACTCATGATATCTACCCGAGAACAAGGTATGGGGGCTCGGCATCGACCTCGAGCAAGGCTTTGGCTTTTTCAAGCTACGCGACCTTTATGCTCGACGATGATCTCCGTCTACACTCATAACGACTTCTCTTGGTATGGGGACTTGACATCGACCTCGAGCAGGATCTCGAATTTTTCAAGCCATGCTACCTATGCGCTCGGCGATGATCTCCGGCTACACTCATACTATCTACCCGAGAACAGATCGGGGGGCTTAGCATCGACCTCGAGCAAGGCCTTAGCCTTTTTCAAAGCCATGGACCTTTACGCTCGGTGATGATCTCTGGCTACACCCATATCAGCTTCTCTTCCTATGGGGGCTAGGCATCGACCTCGAGTAGGGCCTTGGCTTTTTCAAAGCCCCGTGACCTATGCGCTCGGCAATGACCTTCAGCTACACCCACACCACTAAATTCAAAAGTTTTCATTTTAGGTTTAGGGTGCTCGCCTTCGGCAAACGCCCCGAGTCCCGGGTCGTCAGTTGCCCCACCTTTCACCCACGGAAAGTTTGGTGTTAACTGCCCCTAGAGCCGAAACCCCGAATTGTGCGAGGGTAGCAGGGAAGCCACCGACCCAGGACTCTCCCCCAATAACGCCCCGAGCCCCGGGCCATTGATTGACCCACCTCTCACCCGCAAACAACTCGGGGTTTACAGCCTTTAGGGCTAAAACCCCGAATTGTCCGAGGGTGGTAGGGGAGCCACCGACCCGGAACCCTTGGCCAAAAAATTCTACTTTGGGGGCGCCCGCCTTCGGCAAGCACCCCGGATCTCACCCCCGGACCGACCTCTCACCCACAAACAACTCGGGGTTAGTGGCCTCGGAGCCGAAACCCCAAATTGTTTGAGGCTGGCAGATGAATCAATCTCAATTCCAGATGAAAAATGAGGGGGAGAGGGTGAGGATTATATAGCCCCCAGAGAGGCGCATTAATGACATCGGGAAGTCCAAACTGCAGAAGGTGAAGCGTCACCATTAATTTTTATCGAAAGGCAAAACGTCCCTTATTGAGCGTTGTCTGCAAGAAATTGCGGTTCGGCTCCTAAGCGAACCACAGCCTGACCGCCCTTTCTGCCCCGGCAGCGACCTCCAACAAGGCTACACTCAGAAATGACCTCGAGCTACGCTCCTGCCTGCCTCACTCAATAAACAATCAAGATTAAAGAAATCGAAGTTTTATTACTCATAAGGCACCAGAAACGGTCACACAATATAATGAAGATATTACAAATTGCTCTGCTCAGAAGGCAAACTCAGTGCTTCCCACGGGTCCTCCACATGCTCTGCCTGTTCGACGCAAAAAGATGCCTCGGCCACAGAACTCTGCACGTTAGCAGGCCTCGCCTCTTCCAGATAAAAGGTCAGAGAGGGGCTCAGCACGGAATAGCCTGATCCCCCTTGCGGAATGGCACCGAGCATGAGCTCCAGCCTACGAATCTCCAAATCCTTCTCCACAACGGACTCGCAGAGAAAGGACTCCGAAGCTGACCCACCAGTGGAGGCATCCGAGGCTGACCAGTTTGTCTCCACTCTCCACTAATCCCGGTCGGCTATGACCTTCCTCAGCCGAGCAACTTCTAGGCCGAGCTCCCGAGACTTATTCATGAAATAGTTTACAGCAGCCTCTTGGTCACGAGCTTGCTTATGATGGCGAGCCAGCATACTCTCTTTGGACCCCTGCTCACTTCGAAGCCTGGAAACCAGGGCAGCACCAAGGTTGGCGTCGAGGGCCTCATGCATCTATCAAGAAGACGAGAAACACAACAAGTCACAAAAGGGCAAAAAAATACAAGTCATAGAGCATCAGCCAAAAACCTCCTTTTATAAATTCAAAAATCTTTGTATTACAAAAAGTGGTAGCCAGTCCGCGAAAGGCAATACAATCAAAGAAGAAAAAATCCTAAGCTACTGATTAGGGGGGACGACACCTCTTCGTCAGCACGGTCTTCCCCGGTCTCATCTTAATTAGGGTCCCCCCTCTCCTCCTTCTCGCCACCGGGCATGGGCGGAAGCTTTAGCCGCCAGTTGTAGTGAAGGTGTCGACTCGAGTGTTCGGGAAGACGACCTTGAAGTGCTCCTTGGCCAGGGCATAGGCGTCGTCCTGGGCCAGGATCAGGGTGTCCGCCATTGTGATTTCCGCCTCTACCATGGCGGCCTGCACCTTCTCAGCCTCTGCCTGAGCCTTGGCCTTGAAGTGCGCCAGCTCGTTCTGGTGATGGTCGACGATCGAGGCCAACTGAGCTTGGACGACCGCAACTTCGTTCCGGGCCTCCTTCAGCTCGTCCTGCAGAAGAGTTGGCTCGTGGAAGTACTTCTCCGCATTTTTCCTCTCGACGAGGACCTCCTTCTCCATGCACTTGTGGTAGTGCTACCCATGGAGAAATGCCTGGCCGAGGAAGAACAAGTTAAAGAAATTCTAGAATCTAAAATCCTACGCACATGGAGAATAACACTTATTGAGAGCTGCGCCTGAGCCCACCTCATGTAGGCTGTCCCAGACGTCTGCGTCGCAAGATTCATCCGATCTCGCTCCGTGGCGAGATGTTTCACTGCCTCCATCGCCACCGAGCCCTCGAGCAGGGTGTCCCCTATCTTGATTTCCCAGTCCGGGATGTGCGGCAGCAAGCCCTACCTGCCCACCATCTCCACAACATCAGGGCGAAGGGGCGGGAGCCTCGGCCCCTAAACCTCGGCCATCTTCTTACTTCCGGAGCTCGCCCCCAGTTCCTTTCCCAACCTTGACAAGTGCTGATGCCTCTTCACCCTCTTTGGGTACGGCTGCACAGGCACCGCTGTCGGCCCCTTATCGGAACCCACGGCCGAGGCGGCATTCTTTTACTGCTCGGCCTTCTTCTCCTGTTTAGCCTTCTTCTCCTTATCGGCCCTCCTCTTCACGGCTACGGCCAGCAGGGTCTGTTGGTTGTCGACCTGTGCAAGCCCTACCTGCCCACCATCTCCACAACATCAGGGCGAAGGGGCGGGAGCCTCGGCCCCTAAACCTCGGCCATCTTCTTACTTCCGGAGCTCGCCCCCAGTTCCTTTCCCAACCTTGACAAGTGCTGATGCCTCTTCACCCTCTTTGGGTACGGCTGCACAGGCACCGCTGTCGGCCCCTTATCGGAACCCACGGCCGAGGCGGCATTCTTTTACTGCTCGGCCTTCTTCTCCTGTTTAGCCTTCTTCTCCTTATCGGCCCTCCTCTTCACGGCTACGGCCAGCAGGGTCTGTTGGTTGTCGACCTGTTGGGCAGTCATCTCTGCAAAAGAGAGAGAGAAAGAAATAAATGTTAAAACGAAGGCAGGAAGGTGAACAAATTCGGAACAAAAACAAACTAGGGTTGGCTGGGCTCAGTCCGGCTCGGGCCAAGTGCAAATCCGTGACGCGTGGCCACGCTATGCTGTGCCCTCCTACGATCTTCTCCACCATCGCCCACTCTTTCTCAGATAGCTCACTCCGCTTCGGGGACTTGTGGTTCGGCCTACTAAAATTCCAATCCGTGGGTATCTTCCAAGTCTTCTCACACCAGACGAGGAAATACTTTTCTTTCCATCCTTTGATGGAGTCCGAATGAACATGCATCACCTTCTTATGAGGGCGCGGCGAGAGATAGAAGATCCTTTCTCGGTCGCTGAGCGAGCTCATCCCCAAGATAGCACGGACGTGAGCCTCAGCTTAACACCCCTCTCCTGGCACTTCAAAACGAAGCAAACCAAGTGCTTCCATGAGTTAGGCCCATACTGCAACGGGTTCAGGCCCCCCCACTCAGTACCCTCACAACGAACGGATGCAGCGGCAGCCTCAACCCCGAGATAAAGGCGTCTTCGGGGAACATACAGAAGTGGGACTTCAGTGCTGTAGTGGGACGGATTTTGGGGTTCGGTATCAAGTGCTCAAACTCCTTCAGGATGAAGTAAGCTGCCCTTAAGATGTTCAAGTAATCCGCCCTCAAGACACATTGGACGCTATCCATCTTGATCATAGGCCGACCCGTATCCCACAGCAGTGAAGTGAACGCAAGAAGCCCCTCCACGTCGTCAGGATACATCCTGATCGATCCCGAGTTTCTTACCGTCATAGGGCCAAATGCGAACCCTAGCTCAGATGTGTATTTATCTGGTGAGCCCGAGGTATCGGGGCGAGTTACCTCCCTCTTTCACCTACGAGGGTGAGGTTTTCTCTCCGGAGATGGGGTTGCCAACGAAGGCAGAGGCGGAAGACCTTCCTCTTCCTCGATTGCCTTTCCTTCGGTTCCTCCTCCCTCATCTCCCCGAACGTTGCCTCCCTCGGCTCCACGGACGGGCTCCTCCTCATTTTCCTTAGCAAGCCCCTCTCCCTCGGGACCTCCCTCTTCATACTCCTCCTCCTGAACAAGCCCCTTCCCTCTTTGTGCTCTTCCTCCTTAACGAAACCCTCTCCCTCAGAGTCTACCCCTTCGTGCTCTCCCTCCTCCATAGTCTCCTTACCCGACCTTCGGGATCGTAAATGTAGTACGTCATACACTACAGCAACCTCGCCCTCCGACAGGACCTCATCCTTGATTCCATAATTACCTAGAGACCAAGACGTCGATGCCGACTGGACCTCCTTAGCACGACCTGAAGTGCTTGCCTCGGAGCTGGACTGAGTGCGCGACATTGAGGTACAAAAATACTAATCTGGTATACTGAGAAACGGGAAGGTTGCCAAAGAAACGGTTGTCGAAGACTATAAGGGAGTTTCCTGTTATCTAAGAGAGAGAACGCAAAGTGGGGGAATGGAGGGAGGGGGGAGGGGAATGATTTATAAGAGAGGAAGGGGCTCCTCGATTTTCGCGAAGGGATCTAACCATTGGATCTTGATCATCATGATCCAACGACTACAAAATTCTGGAACGCTTCGATACTCACGCCTGTGACATCATCCTAGGGCATGAAATTACCCATTTACCCTTGGCCCTGTCGACCAATACAACAGCTCGGAATGCGTGGTCAACTACTAGGGCACTACATGCCACCAAATCTTTTCCAACAAGTTTTAGTGGTTTGGCGCTCGGATGACACCGCGAGCCATAATTTCCTCCTTTAATCGGCTTCAAGCTCGGTGCTCGGATGGCACCGCGAACCATAATTTCCTTGTTTAATCGGCTTCAGACTCGGCGTTCGGATGTCACCACGAGGCACAAATTTCTTCTTTAATTAGCTTCAGGCTCGGCGCTCGGATGTCACCGCGTGCCACAAATTATTCCTTTAATCGACTTCAGGCTCAGCGCTCGAATGTCACCACGAGCCATAAATTCCTCCTTTAATCAGCTTCAGGCTCGGCGCTCGGATGTCAACGCGAGCCACAAATTCCTCCTTTAATTGGCTTCAGGCTCGACCCACGGATGTCACTGCGAGCCACAAATTCCACCTTTAATCGGCTTCAGGCTCGACACTCGAATGTCACCGTGAGCCACAAATTTCTCCCTTTCACAGCTAGAGGCTCGCACTTGGATGACACCACGAGCCACAAATTTCTCCTTTAATCGGCTTCAAGCTCAGCGCTCGGATGTCACCGTGAGCCACAAATTCTTCCTTTAATCGGCTTCAGGCTCGGCGCTCGGTTGTCACCGCGAGCCACAAATTTTTCTCTTTAATAGCTTGAGGCTCGGCGCTCGGATGGCACCGCGAACCATAATTTTCTCATTTTTATAGCTTGAGGCTCGGTGCTCAGATGACACCTCGAGCTACAAATTTTTCCTTTAATCGGCTTCAGGCTCGGCGCTCGGATGTCACCGCGAGCCACAAATTCCTCCTTTAATCAGCTTGAGGCTCGGTGCTCGAATGGCACCGCAAGCCACAATTTTTTGCTTTTTACAGCTTGAGGCTCGGCGTTCGGATGACACCGCGAGCCACAAATTCCTCTTTAATCTGCTTGAGGCTCGGCGCTCGGATGGCATCGCGAGCCACAAATTCGCCCTTTATCAGCATAGGGGCTCGTCTTCCGACCCTCGACGCTCGGCTAAGCGAGCCTCAACTCCTCATATCTCGCCGTCCTCTTGCTTTTCCAACAAGTAAGGGGGCTCGTCTTCCGACCCTCGACGCTCGGTTAAGCGAGCCTCAACTCTTTGGATCTCGACATCCCCTTGCTTTTCCGACAAGTGAGGGGGCTCGTCTACCGACCCTCGACGCTCGGCTAAGCGAGCCTCAAGTCCTCGAATCTCGACATCCCCTTGCTTTTCCAACAAGTGAGGGGGCTCGTCTAACCACCCTCGATGCTCGGCTAAGCGAGCCTCTACTCCTCGGATCTCGACGTCTCCTTGCTTTTCCAACAAGTGAGGGAGCTCATCTACCGACCCTCGATGCTCGGTAAAGTGAGCTCCTACTCTTCAGCACCCGACATCCCTCATGACTCCAAGAGGGGATCCCCTTCATCCTACCCCGCTGACCTCTTCAGGAAGATACGAATCCTGTTCTTCACCGCACACACCACTCCGCTCTTCTCACAGAGGCAAAAAACCACTCCTACATGACTGGATTATCCAGCCCTCCAGGCGTGGGGGGCTCCTGATATGGGTTAGATGATGTGGCCCCTCCTGAGCCACAGGATTCCTTCAAAAACTGCTCACCCCCGATCATCAGGTCAGCCCTAAGCCCCATGGGCTTCTGCCACATCAGGCCCACGGGAAAACGGGTCCAGACCCGTTTGCACTGCCTATAAATACCAGGCCCTCTCCCACCTCCAAAGGTAATCAATCTTTCTCCTCTAAAAGCCCTAGCTACTGTTGCTCTTCAGTAACTAACTAGACCATCGGAGGGCCTGCCGCCGGGATCAATCCCGGTGTTCCTAGGCCGAGTGTAGGTACATGAGACCGAGCCGAGTCACCCAGATCCGAGCCGAGCATCCGGCCTCTATCTCACTCCGGCTTATTCCCGAGCCGTTCCCTCAGCTGACGGTCGAGTGTATAGCCAGTACCGAAGCTTCAACTTTATAAATTGAGAGAACTCACACCTGTTGCAGCCACCCCAAAAACAAACCGCATCAATACCCATGATTTCTATTAGGTTCTTAACAATCTCAAATGATTTACTTAGGGTTTTAATTATCAATAGCATAGTTTTCATGAAAGATTAAATCTTTATTCATTCACTCATCAAAATTCATTATATCATCACACAATCCTATAACATACTTTCTAATAGACAAATCATCATATACATTATACATAGAACAATAAGAAAACAAACACATGTCACTCACCTTTTGAAGAATCAACCGAAGTAATAAAAGAATAAGAAAAATCATTCATTTCGTAATAAAACCAAGATCCTTGCTTCGAAACTCCAAGAAAATAATAATAAAGAAAACCCTTTATGTAGTGCAGTAAAGAGACGGCTGCACCTCACTTATTAATCGATCGGTTATTAGGTTTTTAGGGTTTTTGAATAGGTTTTGTAAAATATACCTTTTGAATATATCTTTACATTTATAAATCCTTATATTTGGAAATTAGATAATCCAATTAAATTTAAATTTAAAAACAAAAACAACCACCCTAATACTGGCCGACACTGTTTGTAAACCCAGAAAAAGAAATTTGTAATTTTCGCCTCTAAGTGGCAATTTTGCAAAAAGACCATTCTTTTAAGAAATTTGCGAAATACACCAAATGTATTAAAACAAAAAGTAAACGTTTTACCACTGAGTTGACTAGAAATCTTGCTCAGCCCAAAATCCGAAAGTTTGGAGTTTTCACTCAAAGTGGTAATTTTGCACAAAAGTCCCTTTTTTGTAATATTTTCAAATAGGTCAAATAAATATCAGAAAAATACAGAAAATTCACAAATAATACCTACTAATAAATAATAGGTTTCTCCAAAATAATTTCTGACTTTGAACTTTTCAAGAAAATATTTGTACGTATTTTGCACGTGTAAACAGATAAATTACAGAAAAATATTTATTGAATAATTAAAAATCATTTTAATTCATTTATTAATGTCAAAAACATTATTTAAAAATTTAGAGTGTTACAGAAAACCCTAAAACCTAGATTACTGTACTCAAGAATCAAGATCTCCATGATGATCTCTGGTGGAGTCAGTAACGTCGGCAGAGAAAACCTTCGTCAAGAGTTGAAACGAATCGCAGACCTCTGATGATTTTTGAACTATGACCATATCTTCATCGACACAGAATTCCCCAATGTCATCCATCGCACCTCTCCTTCCGCTCCTGAAGATGGTCGCTACCTTAGTCTCAAGATGAACGTCGACTTTACAAAATTGATTCAGTTGGGAGTCGGCGTTTGCAATGCCCAGAGATCAAACTGCTTTTCCTGGCAGTTTAACCTCTCGGATTTTGACCTGGACAGGCACTCGACAGAATCAATAGAATTTCTCAAGAAGAACGGGATGGATTTCGATTTGCTTCGTGCGCAGGGAGTGGAATCAACCCTTCTTTCAGCCCTTCTGCCCCACGCGATGATCGACAACAATGGGTGCAAGGCTACCAAGTGGATTACTTACCACGGTCTGTACGATGTGGCTTACTTGCTGAAGCTGATTTTACAGAAGCCTCTTCCAGACTCATTACCAGATTTCCTACAATTGGTTCAGGAACACGTGGGATCGGTTTATGATATTAAGTATATGTTGCAAGAAGTTGATCAATCTTATGACCGGATGGGTTTGGAGAAAGTTGCACGGGCACTGGGGATTGACTGGAGAGGCAATTCGCAACAAGCAGGACATGATAGTTTCTTGACTGCAAAGGTATTTTGGGAGATGAAGACGAGGATGAAGATAACTACTCAGGACTGCTATATGGAGTCAACAAGGAGGGAATCAAGCAAAAGATGTATCCATTGTCGATTAGAGTTGATCGGCCATCAAAGGGCTTGAAGCAGAAGATACATCCATCGTCGAATAAGGTTGATCATCAAGAGGGTCTACTGTCGAACATAGATTATCTGCAGGTCCGTCGGGGGATGAGCTACTATTCTTCGGCTTTTCAAGGACGATTCTATCTTATTCCTGCCCGCAAGACTGCTGGATTTTGGCCTATTCCAGCCCTTAACGCTGGTCTAGTTTGAATCATGTCAATCTTAGAGATTGCATTGTAAATTTTACGAGTTTCTCCTCAAAAATGATAATAACAATGGCTTCTTTTGATTATATATATATTGCAATTTTCGATCGTTTTCTTACATTTACATTTGTTTTAATTTAGCTGTTAGTGATGATAACTGATAAGGTGCTTGCAGTATGTAATTTAGTTTAGCACTCTAACTTGAGAAAGAAACAATCTTCATCTTCATCTTTGCAATATTTCTTCGCATCCATTAATATCTCAAACAAGAATTGTTAGACAGAACTTTTTCTGCGTTCAATTATTCCTTAACTGTATCACTACTAAGTGTATGCAGTTACATACTAACATTTTTATTTTTATTTGAATGACCGTAGTAAACAATTAACAAACACCGGTATACTTCACTTTTTATCGTTCTTTACAGTACAATATCAGATATCATGGAAAAACTTGTAATATTATAATGGAAGAGTTAGGATTGTCATTTGTAGACAACCATTTTAATCAACCATTTATTTTTAAGTGAGAGTTATATTACCATTTATTTACTCAACTGCTGTTAGTTACCATAATATCGTCAAAGTTTAAATTTATTGAAGACATAATTATTTATCAAAGTGTCACTCATATAAAATAAAAAGTTTGTACCACTATAGAAGTAATTTGTAAAGAGTATGTGATGAGTAAAGGAATATCTCATATTCGAGGTCAGATTACATCTTATTATTTATTATATTAAAAAATAAAAATTAGAACGTGCATCGCACAAATTACTAGTAGTATATTAATCTGACACGGTGGCAACCGGACCTCCTCCTTGTATACTAATGTAGCGGAGATACACGGGTTATGGCCTGCACTAAAAATCAGTTCATATCGTTCATAATGAGGGTCAGATCATTATCGAAGGCGACTCAAGTTATGTGGTCATTCAAGTACGGTGCGGCTCTGGTTTGGATCCAATTGATCTCGCAGGATTAGTAGCTGGGCTTTCTATTGCATGTGTACAACATGCATTTTGTGAGGCGAATATGAGTTGCAGATGTTGTGTCTAAGAGACGCAGGCAGGTTGATGTTGATTTATGTACCACGATCTCTATCGTGGAGCTGACTAATGTACTTGAGGAAGATGTGGTGATAGGTGTCTTCCGAGTAAAAGAATAGAACATCTGAGTAGCCAAAGGAAGGAAAATCAAAAGAGTGATAGAAACTATCTTCAAGTGACTTCACCGTTTCCTGACTAGATTTTTTTTTTTTTTAATTATAAAAAAGTACTAGTATATGAAGACATATTCCTCAAATAGTTTGTCATCATACAGTGTAAAAATTACAACTCCAAAGTAATATCATCAAATAAAAGACATCGATATAGTCACCTATAAACAAATGAAGATATAGATAGATATAGTCACCTATAAACAAAAGAAGATATAGATAGATAAACGCACATGTATATGTATGAACACGTACGTGTTATTGTCAGTGGCAATTTAAATACTCATTTCAACATCACATATCAAGTTATATAAGATGAACAAAGCTAACTGATGCAAGTCTCCCACACCATCAAATTTCTCCCTGTTAGGTACTAACGAATTAGTGCTGCATTCCAAGATTTAAAGGTGATACTCATAACAAAAAATTTCTCCCTGGCAGAGGTGATCTTTCTCACACAAATTATAGACGAGGAACTCGCTCTCTATCTTCCCTCTATAGTTGTTAAACCTTTGGGTTTAGTAGATGTGGACCTCGTGAAGCACTCGAGCAAAGCAGGGCAACATTCAATTTAATGGAAAACAGCTTGGTACTCCATATCCTGGGGCACTCTGAGAAAAAGTGTGTTTGGAGCATCTGCATCCGGGCAATCATCATCTCTAAATTTACAGTTTTGAACGCAACGAAACTGAATTTCAACATCACATTTCAAGTTATGAAAGCAACAAAACTGAATTTTTACAATCATCCAAATGCATTTCTCGGAACGGCAGTCATTTTCCAAAAATACAGGAGCTTCCACACAGCCGCAAGTCGATGAATGAAGTTAGAGGTGTGGCATGATTCATATGCTATGACCGAAATCCAATTCCCTAGTCTGCTGATATAGTTTCCAAAGAAAAGGAAACTATCAATAAATATGAGGTTCAGAGTACTATCTTTGCATAATTTCATCTCACTGTCGCTGATCCACCTCTAACGTATGCCGATATTGGCCAATCATCTCATTCGTCTTCCGTTGCATGTGGAGGTTCAGGTTCAGTTAGGGTTGGCATCCGGGTTGGGTCAACCCGCGACCCGCCCGTTTTGATCCGATCAGCGTTGACCCGGTTCGGGTTCGGGTCAAACCCGAAACCCTTACCGGGTCAACCCGGGTCGGTGAAAAACCAAAACCCGCTTGACCCGGCCCGAAAATCCGCAACTTGAACGCAACTTATTGGGTTTATGCCTTGCATATGATGTTGAATAAGAAGACGATAAGACGATGGAGTGATCGAGACGATTGGAGACAGAGAGGAGGCGAGAAACAGTCAGCGGCAACAACAGTGGAAGTTGCGGTCGACCAACCCCTGCACGTTGTCTTCCAGAGAGGAGGACAGTTGACCGACTTTTTGGTGCGGTCGACCGTTCGCGGCGCTGATGGGTTTTGGGCTTGAGTCGGACAGATTCGTGAGAAGCCCAACTTGCTCTTTAAGTTAGATCATATGGCTCTTATCGTAGGATTATATCTTATGTAATATACAATGATTATTGTAATAAGATATCAACTTAGGGTTTGTCTCTAGATCTATATAAACAATTGTAACGGTTGATAAATCCATATGATTCTATTGAGTGCCGAATAGAATAAGAGAGTACTTCAGAGAGAGGGTGAGAGAGTTTCTCCATTGTAAGCAGCATCAAGTTCCAGTTAGGCTTGAGAGAGGGTCGCGGTGAGAATTGTAATATTCTTGTATTTTCTCTAGTTGAAATAATATCTCAGTTCTTCCTCCCCTGGATTAAGGCGAAAGCCCCAACCGGGACAAATCCTTGTGTGCTTGGTGTGATTGGTGCGATCTAGTTTTGCTTGGTGGTTTGTGTTGATTGTGTCGAAGACTCAATAAGATCCTCAAATTCCTAACACAACCCGCCCGAAGCTGAACTGCCAACCCACTGGTTGCACACGTTGGTTCTTTTTTTGATTTTTTTTACTATTTGTTTTTTTATTCTTTTTTTTAGCTACAAAATATTTGTATATATGAATATGTTTACTGCAAAATATATGTATATATATGTATATACGCATATAGATATACTCTAAAATATTTCAAAATTTTATAAAAATAAATGTGGATATCAAAATTAATTGATTATTATCCACTACTCAATTTGACAACCCCCACCATAGCTATTTATAGCCAATTTCACCTCTTCACTTCTCTCATCTCAACAATGTGTGAGACTAAAAATTTTTAAAGTATAAAATCCAATTGCATTTAGTTCCACATTGGTGAGATGAGGGAAGTGAGGAGGTGGAGAGCTATAAATAGCTAGGGTGAGGTAGGCTAATTGAATAGTGGGTAGTGAGCAATAATTTTATTGTTCACACTTCACATCCATTTGATTCATGAATTTAACTCATGATTTTTTTGTTTAAATTTTTTGGAGTTTAAAAAAAAATTCAACTAATGAATTTAACAGGCCAAACCGTGACCCCGGCCCGACCCGATACGGATTCAACTCGTACGGGTTCGCGGGTCGACTCGGATCGAGCTTCTCTCTTCCCAACCCGACCCGAGCCTGCCCGAAAACACACTGGGTCCGGACCGACCCGATCGACCCGAATGCAAACCCTTGGTTCGGTAGACCCAGCATTGTTGATGATGCAACAAAATTATAGTTCTCAATCAGTGTGGAAAGATGCAGCCAAGGAGTTAACTTGTCGTACGCATATGACATTGAAAATGCACTAGCATGCACAGACTTGTTGGTCGAAGCTGGTTTCTATGTAGTAGGATTAATTAGGTCTATGAAGCTGGATCGTGCTTTACTTACAACACTTTTCGAGAGACGGTGAATAGAGACACATTCGTTCTACCTGTATGAGAGATGACCATCACACTACAAGATATTGTCATCATTTCAGGACTTCCTATTGATGAGCTGGTTGTGACTGGCAGTATGGAGTTTGATAAGGAGCAGTTAGTTAGAGATAACCTTGGTGTTGAGCTAGGTGATACAACTTTTTTTTGGCCAATTCATTACACTCTCCTGGATGAAGACAATGTTCAACAACTTCTTGAACAAAGGTTCATCCCAGTTTCAAGTTGAATCCTACACCTGGGCTTACATAATGACTTTGTTTGGAGATGTTATCTTTCCGAACTCCTCAAGTGAAACCATTCCACTGATGTACCTATCGTTGATCGCTGACATTAGGAAAGCTAGCCAGTACAGTTGGGGTAGTGAGATATTAGCCTCCTTATATAAGAGTTTATGTGTTGAAGATTTAAATGTGGTGCAGATAACGGGGCCGATGACAATATTACAGGTGTGGAGGTGAGAGTGTTTACATGCCGGTGACCCCGCATAAGTAAGCAATCAAAGGGATGGATCAAATATGCAGAGGATGAGGTCATATTGGCTTCCATTAGTGTGTATTGGGCTGGGGCACACACGTGGAAAGATAACCCACATGGAGTGTTGCCATATTACAGAGATGAGCTTGAGATATTGCAAGAGGAGTTCGAGAAATGGGAGCCTTATACGACCGAGAGATTGGAGAGTCTGCCACCTACTTGCACATCGAGCAGAAAGCTATGGTTTACGAGAGCACCACTCATCGAATTTAGTGTGGTAGAGTGTTATTTTTTGGGCCAAGTATTTGACAGTTCGCACTTCAGCAAAGCATTCCGGTTGCACGATCAAATGCCACTGCCCTGCATAGTATCAAAGGGACGTGTTGATTGTCTGATCATGATTGGGCAAAATATCTGTCACGCCCCGCTTCCCAAAAATATTGAATACAAGCACGTGACATTGGCCCAGCGAATGAATTGTGTTATCCATAAGCTGTTTACCCATTTAACCCAACAATAATAACAATACAAACAATTGTGCAGGCAATAATATCAACCACATGAACAATAATACTTGGAATAATCAATACGAAATAACCAAATACGATAATTCAACATCTGGAAACAAATAACAATATCCGGGTCATAAGCCCAATACAATAATAAATCTAAACACAATAATAATAAGTCTCAATACAATAAGTCCAATGCAATAATAATTAACTAGAAAGTAATAAGTCTTTAGAAAGCTTGTTCTCCAATTCCTGCAGGTAATTTTCCTTCAACACCTGTGAACACTTCATCTAAAAAGAGGAGAAAAATTGTCCTTAGAGCAAGTCATGAACAGCAAGTAGAGAGGAAACAATGGAATAGCGATATAACGATGAATTCAATGAATCAATTGGAATCAATAACATGGGACGATAACAATAATTAATATCATGGGAATCGATGCAATAGTTATATGCAATGATTCAATATTCAATAACCATGTGCAATGGTCGATATCAATAATACTTAGACAATATTCGATATCAATAGAAACAATGAGGTACAATATGCAATGTCGATGCAATGTCAATTCTTAAGTCTATTAATCATTTTAGTCTTAACTAATGCATGTACTATTGCGTCCCATACCACAGGTTTGATGCATACAAATACTTCCGTTTAGACTCTAGTGGTAGATTCTATAGTTCATGTACTCGGAAAACCATATAAACCATTTTCTTCAGTATTCAGTTATTCATTTATTCAGTATCAATGTCCATGAAATAATATGCAGTATCCTGTTATTCAGTTATTCAGTTATTCAGTAACAATAGGGAAACTACAAGCTCCCTTCCGAGTACAGTCTCTATATTGTCTACTACTAGGTCACCCTTAAACTTCGGCTTGATTAACAATTCTTTATTCAATTATTATGCAATAACGGTTGGCAATATTCCGATAATAATAGGGAACAATAAGGACAATAATATCAATAGAGCAACGATGAGACGATCAATAGGGGACACTAGAATGATGACAAAACAACACTAAGATAATGCAATGCAATATATACACTTCAATTCATGCAATACAATGATACATACATATATATATATATATATATATATATACTTCTATTAAGAAAAATCTGGAAAACAAATTTATGGATAGCAAGAGGTCACGGTACAAAAATTAGTTTTTCTGCTGCTACAGAAATTGAAAACTGAAACCATCAGAAATTCTGGAAACTAGACTTCCCAACGATTCCAACTCTTATTTACAATCCAAAATCCGACAACAGTAGCTAGGTCAAATACAACATTCTTTACAGGTTATATGTTCAGACAGAAAATTGACAGCATGTTGTTATATCTTTAGAATCAGCGAAAACTCAATTATAAAATCAACAAAAATATTCTTTAGACTCCCAAACATGTTAACTATCATTTTGGAAATTATCAAAGCATTATTCTAATATTAACTTAGCTTTTTAATAGTTTAAACATGAAAATATGCATGAATCTGAAATTCTGAAAATAATACACGGCTGTAGTAAAATCATCATAACTTTTGCAATATAACTTAGAATTTAAAGATCTTAGATGTTCTGAAAACTAGAGACATAGGGCTACAACTCTTATTCAGTAATTTATTTATTTTGAGATCAATTACTGGGTTGAAAACGACAGGCAAAATCCAGACAACTAGTAACATACAGATTTTCGATATTTTTCATGAAATAAAGTGATTTAACGTGATGGGTTCCCCTTAGATTAGTCAATAAATTTCACAATCAACTTGGTAGGTATAATAGCATGGTAAATACAATTAAGAACACACACATACACTAAATTAACCACACAATTCATCAATCAATTATTCAAGCAATCAACCTAGTATTCAATTCTACGATAGTATCTTTGTGTGATGACTATATGAACAACTCCTATTTTCAATACTATATGAATACATGAAATATTCGATCTTTAGAGTCAACAAAGGCACGAAGTCGATAATATTTGTAAACCCTTACAAGAAGGGAAGGGAAGGAATGTTAGAATCAACAAAGGCACGAAGGGAAGGAACAATATACGATACGATGAACAACTGGATCTACTTGCAAGAATTTCAATAAAAACTTGAATTTGAAACAAGATTCAATTCAAGAGGAAAAGTGATTTGCCTTATAGACGATTAATGCGAATATCAAAGAAGAACAGGATGAGAATCCCAACGGCGATGGCCAATCCCAACGATCGGGACAGCAAAATAGCAATGAGATTGACGCCGAATATGATGATGATCCTGATGCTGATCTGACGCTGAACGACGGTCTGATATGAACCAACGAGCAAGAGGATCAAGATGATCATAGTGATCGATGGCTAAGATTCAAGGATCAAAGGATCAAGATCAAGCCTGATCAAGTGCAGCTGATGATGGTGATCGGCTGCGAAGTTGTGGTCGGGTAGCGACGGCAGCGACTTCAACGGCGGTTGTGGTGGTTGGCGACAGCAGGCGAATGGTCAGCGGCTGTAGTCGTCAGTACAAGACGACGCGGCAGCGAAGGCAGCAGCGGGGGCAGGGTGTGGACGAGGATGGTGGTCGAGGGGATGACTGTGAGGGTTGTTGCAATGGGTCGACGACATTGGGGTGTGCAGTCGACCACGGCTGATGATGGCGGGAATGAAGACGAGGAGACGGGGACGGAGAGCAGGTAGTTGGGTTCTCGATGGCAAGAGAGGGCAGCAACGAGGTGTTGCGATGGTGGCCGAGGGGACAGGGCGAGAGCGGCGGGGTGTAGGCGTCGTGTTGGGTGTAGCAACGAAGAATAAGGAGGAAGATGGTGGGGGTTTCGGAAGTAAGGGATGTACAGGAGTGTAGGGGTAGGGTTAGGGGGATGATTATAATATATAGGAAAAAATTGGTTATTGGGTTATAGGGTAGTGGGTTGGATCCAATAAGAAATTATGTTATAGGGTTTAGGATATAGGGATCCAATAAGGAAATAGCCAAATAAGAATAGGATTATATAACAAAATATAATTTGTATTACAATATAGAAGTTATTTGAAATAACTACAAATGCAATTAATAAATAGAAATAGTTTTTTAATAAACAATCGAAAGTAATAATAATAATAAGGGTAAAAGGGATATGAGCAACTTACTCATTTAGTAAATGAGCAATTGATTATGTGGCATGCATGTGATACATTAGACAACTAACGCTTTTAAGGATTTTCCAATCACATGCATGCTAGCGTGAAATTCGAGGTGCGTGAAATTCGAGGCGAAGAAGGAGGACAGCAGGTGCTGACTTGGCGCTGTGACGTTAGCGGCGCAACGCACTTCGAGGCAAGAAGGGACAGAGAAGAGAGAGAGAAAGAGAAGTGGACTGTTTATTTCGACTCGCGATTTGAGGCATCTTGGTTTGCAAATTTTTTTTTGCAGAGCAATTCTTCCTGTATCTCTTTTCTCTTTGTCTAATTTTATTACGCAATCCAAGACAGTATTTGTTAGTTGCAAATTTATTATGAACTAAATTTATTTTTTTACGGCTTTGATGTAGCCTAGTTTTGATAACACAATTTTAATTCCATATTATTTTTCTATTTTTTTATAGTTGTGTGTTTAATTTTTGTTCGTAATGCTTACAATTGTTTGGCCAACTTTTATATGATTTATTGGATCATGGAGAGACCGAGAGGTAATTTGTGATTTAGAACTATAAAATTAAACACCATTGCTTGAGTGAAATTAAAGATGATTTACCGCGATTGATATGACTATAAAGAAATCCATAGAACTTAATGTGATTAATTAATTTGTACATAAACTATGACAAATAATTAGTTGAGAATATTTTTGATATTGCTTGAGAGAGAATATTGAATAATTTTGGGATTTTGGTATACAACTTGGAAAAATAATATTTTTGTTCACATGGAATTATGAATTGTGTGAGATTAACTAGATGAAATCAAAAGCCCTAGAATTAATTTTGCAATTAATAAACAACAAATTTTCAGACTCCGCTCTTTTTTAATTAATTTAGTTAGTTCTTTAGATTAATTTAATTTACTTGCTTTCTTTATTGAATTTTGATTTTCCAAATAATAATTCATCTAGTAAATTTTGGAACTCAATAAAATAATTTGTCATTGTGGGTTCGATACACTTTTTACTTATCTATACTACTTGTTGCGATTTTGTACACTTGCAAATAATTCACATCAAGTTTTTGGGGACATTGCCGGGGACTAGTTATTCTTTTATTGATATTGAAAATTGCTAGATTATTACTAGTTTGGATTTTTTTTATTATTATTTTACCTCTTTATTTTCTTTTGACTTACTTTTCTTTTTACTTATTTTTTAGTTTTTTTATTTTTTTAATACTTATATTTCAGGACATACAAGTACATTATCATGGCAAACAATGAGGAAAACAGGGCTTTGAGAGATTATGCTATGCCCTCAATTTATGGAGCAACATCAAGCATAAAGAGGCCTGCAATTGAAGCAAACAACTTTGAAATTAAACCAGCAATTATTCAGATGATTCAACAGACTATTCAATTTTGGGGACTATCGCACGAGGATCCTTATGTTCATATTGCAAACTTTCTAGAAATTTGTGACACTTTCAAACACAACGGAGTATCAGATGATGCAATTCGATCAAGACTTTTCCATTTTCACTAAGAGATAAGGCGAATGTTTGACTAAATTTTTCTACCACCCGGTAGTATTACTACTTGGGAGGGACTTGCACAAAAATTCCTGGCTAAGTATTTTCCGCCAGCAAAGACAGCGAAGCTAAGGGATGATATTACCACCTTCATTCAATTTGAGACCGAGTCTTTGTATGATGCATGGGAGAGGTATAAAAAGTTGTTGAGAAAGTGTCCTCATCATGAACTACCGAAATGACTGCAAATTCAAATATTCTATAATAGTTTGGGAGTTACAAATCGATCCATGGTAGATGCAACAGCTGTAGGTGCACGTAAGAGAAAAACTCATGAAGCAGCCTATGAACTTTTAGATGAGATGACATCTAATAATTACCAGTGGTCTTCAGAGAGAACAATGCCAAAAAAAGTGGCTGGAGTTTTTGAACTTGATCCGATTACTACATTAACTGCACAAATTGCTAATTTATCTAAACAATTAGGCAATGTGAATTTTAATGCTATTCAAACTAATATGATTTGTGATCTTTGTGCAGAAAATCACTTAAGTACAGATTGCCAAGTGGGGAACCCATTTGCTCACCCACAGTCCTATCAAGCAAATTACGTGTTCATTTTTCAACATCAAAACAATCCGTATTCGAACACGTATCATCAAGAATGGAGAAACACCCCCAACTATTCTTCCAACAGCAATCAAGGAGTAATTAGACCACCTTAAAATTTTTCACAACAAGAAAAGAAGCCGACACTTCAAGAGATGTTTATGCAATACATGTAGAATACAGATTTGGCGATACAAAATAATACAGCTTCAATTCACAATCTTGAGGCCAAAATTAGTCAGCTTTCAAATATTCTTACAGAGAGAACGGCAGGCGACTTACCCCGCAACACCGTGACCAACCCCATAGAGCATTTCAAAGCAATAACACTAAGAAGCGGAAGGACAATTGAGCAACCACAAGAAGAAAATGGCGAACAAAATGTGGTTGAAAAGGAAGAAGAGTACGAACCAATTGTGGAGGAACAAACGCAGCATGAGCAAGTAACTTTTGATGTCTTTAAATCCATGAAGTTTCCTACCAGAGAACAGTCATTCTTTCAAGTAAGTGAAACCGATTTAATTGTGGGCGAGAAACATAAGGCTGAAGTTGAAAAGTTACCAATCGAAGTATGTTCAACAAATTCAGCAAGTCTTGAATCTAAGAAAGAAATTTTTTTGAAATATGTTATGTATTTGGATGCTGCACCATCTATTCATTCATTTTCTCAGCAAAAAAGAGGTGGGGATATCAAAGACTCCATCTTCAAGAAAGAATCGACTGAAATTCGATCCGCTACCATCAAGCTTGACAGATGCACAGAAAAAATCTAATCCACATATGAAGAGAATTATTGGAAAAAAGGCTTGTATGTTGTTGGATCTTGGTATCACATAACCATATCAACTATCAAGTCTAACTGAAGACTTAAAACTTAGCGCTTCTTGGGAGGCAGCCCATGTTTTCTTTTACTGCATTTAGATTTGATTTTTCTTTTAGTTTATTATAATTATATTTTTTGGTTTTATTTTGTAGGATTGCATGAGTTTGAATGTCGCCAAGCAGAGCTGTTTTCTATACCTATATTGATGGCTGTTTTTTAGCAGGATGGAGTCAGAATCTGGAAAAGTATTTCAAAGAGGGATCGTATCCAATTGTCTTAGCTTTCCAGAACAAAAAGAATCATGCCATTTGGACACCTACAGCTCAAGATACTAAAATACTGAACGTCGCACGTGCAGAATTTTCACACGAATCAGGGAAGAAATTCTGAATTTTTTACATTCTTTTTATTTTTCTTTTTCCTTTCCCATTGAGGACAATGTGATATTCAAGTTTTGAGGAAAGGGTTAAAAATTTATTTTTCATTTTATATATATTTGAAAAGAAAAACAAAACAAAAGAGATTTCAATTAGGCTTACTATTACACATTTTTAGTTCTTTATTGTGCTAAAGCATTGAAATAACTTATTAGGATAGACAATATCTAATAAACCAAGAGTAAGCATACTTATTTACTTAAGGATTATTGAATTTCAAAATTCCTTACGAAATTGTAAGTCATGTGATTATACATAAAAGAAAAATGTGATGTTTTTTCTTGTGATTATCCCATTTGATCTAGTCCAAAACAAAGTTAAGTAAATAGAGTGATAATGATTAAATAATTGAATAAATAAAGTCTATCTACTCCAATGTTTTGAGTTGCTTAGTAACTAGGGGTATTCATCACCAATGTTTACTTTTACGTCAAACAGCAATTTGAAATATGAGTATGCAAAGCACTCTAAATTTATAACTTGTTGAGTAACCGAGTGAATTCATCACAAATATTTGCATTCGCGTCAAAAGGCAAGTGAAAACTTAGAGAAGAGACCCCCCCTCTCCCCCCCCCCCCCCCCCCCCCCCCCCCAAAAAAAAAAAAAAAAACTCTAGTTTTCTATTTGGTTTGTAGTAGTGAGAAGGGGTAATCACAGATGGAGTTATTACATCCTATAATTACAATAATTGTAGGGCTGCAATCGAGCTGAGTCGATCCGAATATCTTCAGGCTCGAGCTTGGCTCGTTAGTTTTGAGCTCAAGCTTGGTTCAAGCCGAGCTTTGACCAAGCTTTGACCGAATTCGAGTCGAATGGTTCGCGAGCTTAGCCTAAAATAAATAAAAAAAACCAAACTCGAGCTCGACTCGTTAAGCTATCGAGCTCGAGCTCGTCTCGAGTCAAACTTTGACCGAGCTTTGACCGAGCTCGAGCCGAATAGCTCACGAATAGCTCGATTCGTTTGCAGCCCTAATTAATTGCATGACAAATATGATTGAGTTTTGAATTATGAATGAATAATTGCACTGGAGAAAGTGAGTATGCTTGATTTTACTTTATTTGCTATTGTTTATATTTTTAATTGAAATTTTGATGCTTGGATGATGAGATCTCTTAGTGTGATGCGTTGAGCTATTATTAACTATTATTCATTTACTTCATGATTTTACATTTTGCTCGAG
Organism: Hemerocallis citrina; assembly: GCA_017893485.1. Classification (NCBI taxonomy): domain Eukaryota; kingdom Viridiplantae; phylum Streptophyta; class Magnoliopsida; order Asparagales; family Asphodelaceae; genus Hemerocallis; species Hemerocallis citrina. The sequence goes on along the minus strand of JACEHZ010000342.1, from coordinate 407,762 downwards.
GACAAGCAAAATCTTAAGTTTGAGGTTATTTGAGGTGTATAATTTTTATATAAATATTTGTACTCATTTACCCATAAAAACTGTTTGTATTCGTCTATCATGTTAATAATTTATCTTATTTCCTTAAATTTCAATTAATTAATTATTTTTGAAGGAATACGTTTTTTTGATGAAAAAGGTGAATATTTTTTTGGTAAAAATCAACAAACAAAACAAACAGAATGATTTATTAATTTTTATTGATTTTTTGAATTTTAAAATTTACAATTTGCCAATGTGAAAAGCAAAATATAAAATTTTAATTGCCAATAGAGGTGAAAGTGCAATAAACAAATTTAAAAGGATTTAATTGAGCCAATGTGATTATTAGTTAGTTTAATTAATTTAAACTAATTAATTTTATTTTATTTTTAAATCCTAAATTCTAATTTTATTTTGTGTGTGCAGTACGTACTTCAAGAAAAAAAAAGTGAAGAAAAAAAAGTAAGAATAAAGAGCAAATCAAATAAAAAAACAAATAAATAAAAATATGGTGGGTTTTATGAAAAAATAAACTCTAACTCTCCATTCCGTGTTCCTATAAAGACAATAGCAAGAGACAAAGAGAGAGTGAGCCACACGAAGATGTCTGACCTCATTAAATAAATAAATTAATTAAAAAAACAAACAGCAACAGAAAATGACAGAAAGAGAGATCTGAGCTGGCGTGCGGTTCTCGAAGCACGGTAACGAAGGCAGACACATGGGTTTCGTCTCTGGACACACACGCAAGCAAAGAGGAGAGCGGACGAAGGTGGGCCTGGCGCTGACTGGGCATGACATGGCATTGGGTCTGGTGCGTGAAACTCGAGGCGAAGAAGGAGGACAGCAGGCGCTGACATGGCGCTGCGACGTCAGCGGCGCAATGCACTTCGAGGCAGACAGAGAAGATAGAGAGAAAGAGAAGTGGTCTGTTGTTTTCGACTCGCGATTCTGGGCATCTCCATTTGTAAATTTTTTTTTTACAGAATAGTTCTTCCTGTATCTCTTTTCTCTTTATCTAATTTCATTATACAATCCGAAACAGTATTTATTAGTTATAAATTTATTATGAACTAAATTTATTTTTTTCCGGCTTTAATATGGCCTAGTTGTGAAAACACAATTTTAATTCCATATTATTTTTCTATTTTTTTATGGTTGGTTGTTTAATTTTTGTTCGTAATGCTTACAATTGTTTGGCCAACTTTTGTGTGATTTATTAGATCATGGAGAGACCGAAAGCTATTTTGTGATTTAGAACTATAAAATTAAATACCACTGATTGAGCGAAATTAAAGATGATTTACCGCGATTGATGTGACTATAAAGAAATCCATAGAACTTAATGAGTTTTCAATTAATTAATTTTTGTATGAACTATGACAAATAATTAGTTGAGAATATTTTTGATATTGCTTGGGAGAGAATATTGAATAATTTTGGGATTTGGTTCTACAACATGGAAAAATAATATTTTTGTTCACATGGAATTATGAATTGCGTGGGATTAACTAGGTAAAATCAAAAGCCCTAGAATTAATTTTGCAATTAATAAATAACAAAATTTCAGACTCCGCTCATTTTTAATTATTTTAGTTAGTTCTTTAGATTAATTTAATTTAGTTGCTTTCTTTATTGAATTCCGATTTTCCAAATAGTAATTCATTTATTAAATTGTGGTACTCAATAAAATAATTAGTTCTTGTGAGTTCGACACTCTTTTCACTTATCTATACTACTTGTTGCGATTTTGTACACTTGCAAATATTCACGTCAGGGATGAAGGCGAGAAGACAGGGACGGAGAGCGGGCATTTGGGTTCTCGATGGCAGGAGAGGGCAGCAACGGGGTGTTGCGGTGGTGGCCGAGGGGACTGGGGCGAGAGCGGCGGGGTGCAGGCGTCAGGTTGGGTGAAGCAACGAAGAATAAGAAGGAAGATGGTGGGGGTTTCGGAGGTAGGGGATGAACAGGAGTGTAGGGGTAGGGTTAGGGGGGATGATTATAATATATAGGATAAAATTGGATGTTGGGTTATAGGGTAGTGGGTTGGATCCAATAAGAAAATATGATATAGGGTTTAGGGTATAGGGAGCCAATAAGGAAATAGCCAAATAAAAATAGTATTATATAACAAAATATAATATGTATTACAATATAGAAGTTATTTGAAATAACTACAAATGCAATTAATCAATAGAAATAGATTTTCAATAAACAATCGAAAGTAATAATAATAATCATTATGATAACAATAATAACAATAATAATAATAATAAGATTATATAACAAAATATAAATTTATTAAAATAACCCAAATAGCAATAATACATATGATTTGGCTCAAATATAAATAGCTGATCAATAAGAAATAGAAAATAAAGTTAAAATATACAATCGTTCGAAATAAATATAATTATCGATGAGAAAACACTTTAATAAAAGATCCGAAACGAAATATATTTCACAAAATAAATCAAATTATTGAAAATACACGGAAAATACTTATTGGCGGGAATGGGGGTTACAATATCACCATGTTCATGTTCTTGCATGGAATGAGCAATGGTAGAGTTGAGAGAGTTGAAAATAATAAAAAGAGTTGAGTAGGTGACAAGAATTTGAGATTGAGCTTTTTCACTTGAGCAACTATGTAGTAGAGAGAGATTGATCTTCTTCACTTGATGAACTATGTAATAGAGAGGATTTGAGATTAAGTTTTTTTTCACAAATTTGAGTAATAGAGAGAATTGAGTAGTAGAAGTAGCTTCTTGACTTCTTTGTTATTTCTTCCTTAGATACATTGAGAATAGAGTAACAGTAGTATAGAGTTGGGAAAGTTGATTAATAGAGAAGAATGAGTGAATATAGTGGGGTTTAGAAGAAAAAACCCACAAAAATCCAAAAACAAAAAAAACAAAAACAAAAAACAAAAAAACAACAACAACCAACAGGCGGCACGCCCGGCCCAACCGTTTGACCCGAGCGGGTCACCCGTTGGACCCGGCGGGTTGGCCAGCCGGGTCGAACGTTACACATCCTGCGGGTTTCGGGTCGGGTTGGTGGCGGGTTACGGGTTATACGAGCCAGGTCGAGTGGGTTTTTAACCTATAAAATTACGACCCGGTCCGACCTGCTACGGCTATCGGGTTTGACTCGGTCCCGGATCAGGTCTACCGGGTTCGGGTCGGTGGCGGGCGGGCTGGACTGGCCCGAATGCCACCTCTTTTCAAAAGGGATACATTACTAAATAATTTGCAGTGTTTGTCAATGGCTCTCTTTCTGACTGGTTCAGCTCAACGATGGGGCTGCGACAAGGTTGTTCGCTCTTCCCTCTATCTCTTCATCTTACGTTCATAAGTGTTATCCCATCTCATTAAATAAGAAGTAGCTGTTGGTAGACTCTTCAGTATTATTATTGACAATCTGAATACTTCCCTCAGTCATTTACTTTATATAGATTATAATTGCTATTTTCAAGAGCTAATTTGTATAAGGTAAATAAAAGGCTACTTGATACCTGATATGGATAAAAATAGGATTAAATCGGGACCGTTCACATCGGACACGAATCTTAAAGCTCAGAGGTAAAACGGTAATTTCACCTACAAACGGGTCTGAAATGGGAACTGGGTCTTTCTTCACGACCCAATAACCCACGAACGGATCCACCTCAACTGGGTACGGGTCCCAACCCGAAACACACCCAGTCCAGCAAGATAAAATCAAGGTCTCTGATTAATCCTAATCAACGGCCCTGATTCACATCTATCTTTTTACTGGGAATTAGGGATTACATTCCTAATCTGATTACGGGGATTATATTCCTTATCAGATCACGGGGATTACATTCCTAATCTGATCCCTAAGGCGACTATAAAAACCCCCCATCCACCACCATTAAGAGGTAATCAATCTTTTGCCAATTTACGCTCTTTCATAATCATTCCTGGTTACTGACTTGAGCGTCAGAGGGTGCGTCGCCGAGATCAACCCCGGTGTCTCGCACTTTTTGCAGGTGAACGGCGGGAGTCAACGGTCAAACTCCGGCGGATCAAGTTTCAGATTTGCTATTCATGTTTTTCTAAGAATCCACAAATACTATCTGTTTACCCCCACACCAGATTTAGCGGTAACAGATTGGCACCGTCTGTGAGAAAACCACGAATAGCAACCCTTCCCCTTCCCAAAGATCAGATCTTCTCCAGCCATGCCACCAAGGAAAATAAGATCCAGAGGGTCCAACCGAGGACCCAATCCCGTTGATCCCCAACAGCAACAGGAGGTCCTCCTCCAACCCGTTCAGCAGCAGGGGCAACTTCCTCCTCAGGCTGAGGACCCCCTACAGCTCACAACTCTCTCCTAGAGTTGCTCCTCAAACTTGTCTTCGAAATGGCTCTCCCCCAGAGCCGAGCTCTTCGCTCCGCTCGCCTTCAAAGCGGACCCCTTCTCAACGAGTTCGGAGCTCACAACTCTCTCCTAGAGTTGCTCCTCAAACTCGTCTTCCAAATGGCTCTCCCCCAGAGCCGAGCTCTTCACTCCGCGTACCTCCAAGGCAGACCTCTTCTCAACAAGACCGGAGCTCACAACTCTCTCCTAGAGTTGCTCCTCAAACTCGTCTTCCAAATGGCTCTCCCCCAGAGCCGAGCTCTTCGCTCCGCTCGCCTTCAAAGCGAACCCCTTCTAAACGAGTTCGGAGCTCACAACTCTCTCCTAGAGTTGCTCCTCAAACTCGTCTTCCAAATGGCTCTCCCCCAGAGCCGAGCTCTTCACTCTGCTTACCTCCAAGGCGGACCTCTTCTCAACAAGACCGGAGCTCACAACTCTCTCCTAGAGTTGCTCCTCAAACTCGTCTTCCAAATGGCTCTCCCCCAGAGCCGAGCTCTTCACTCTGCTTACCTCCAAGGCGGACCTCTTCTCAACAAGACCGGAGCTCACAACTCTCTCCTAGAGTTGCTCCTCAAACTTGTCTCCCAAATGGCTCTATCCTAGAGCCAAGCTCTTCGCTCCACTCGCCTCCAAAGTGGAGCTCTTCACAACGAGTTCGGAGCACAACTCTCTCCAAGAGTTGCTCCTCAAACTTGAGGATGCTCCAACTCATCTCTGAAGAGAACTTGTAGGTCTTCGAAATAGCTTCGAAACAATGGGTCATACGCCCCGAGCCGACCTCCGTAGCACCGGGAACATCGAGAAGAACTCTCCATGGACCTCGACACAAGCTGACGAGCGTTCTTGCCACCGACCATGTTACATGGAAAAATTGGACCTCGGCACCCCTTCGCCGATTGTTCTTGCCACCGACCATGTTACATGGAAAAAAGTAGACCTCGGCACCCCTTCGCCAAGCGCTCTTGGCACTAACCCTCAAACATGGAAAAAACTCACTCCGCACTTCGGCAAATACTCGCCGAGCCCCTTCTTTACATATGTCGCCACGCCGAGGTATCTCTGCACCTCGGCAGGAGACCCCGAACCCCCCCTGGACTTCGGCCTCCTTCTTAACACATATTTGGAGGGGGTCGGCAACGTCGCCGAAGCAACTTGCCACCGGAGCTCAAACAAGATAAATTCTTTACCTCGGAATTCATGCTCAAATGCGATCGACGGCTCAGATACAAGCAACCAAACAAACAACACAAAAAGAAAGGAAAGGGGGACTACAGGGTCGGGTTCGGACCCGTTAAGGACCAAGCCCAAACCCTCTCTCTCTCTCCTCCCTATCTTCTCCAATGGATTGGCGCCAAAAAGCTGGAGATCAAAAAACCCAAAAACGAAGGCGGCTCCTTCAACTTCGAGCTCCGCCGAACCCACCTTCGCGCGAGCTCGACCTCGCCATCACTGATCTCCTCCACGGCGCGAGCTCCGATCGCAGCCAAGCCCTGTCGAGCTCCCACCCCGAGCGAGCTCCGCCGTGGCCAACGTCCGCGACCAAGCTCCCCTCTACCTCGACGAAGCTCCGAACTCCACTTCGTCACGAGCTCCCCTCGCCGAGCTCAACCACGTCTCCACACCGACGAAGCCCACGATGCCGAGCTCCACCTTCGTCTCCTCCGCGAGCTCACCTCCAACATCGAACTCGCGACCAAGCTCCACCATGGCCGAGCTTCCCCTTCGTCGAGCTTCTTCCCACCGAGCTCATCTCGCCTTCCATTCGACGACGAGCTCCCCTCTATCCTTCGAAGCCCACGATGCCAAGCGCCACCCACCGTCAAAGCTCCAACCATAATCGTGCTCTGCTGTTTCCTCACCGAGCTCCACAATGCCGAAGACGAACCCATCAAACCGACCGCCAAGCTCGAACTCGAGCAGAACTCCTCTCACCTTCCATTCGTGGCCGAGCTCCTCCCCGCTAGAGCTCGATCAATTCTTCGCCAGCTTCGAACTCTAGAAACCCAAGCTTCGAGCTCCTCGACCAAGACTCCACCTTCACCTCAGTCTCCAAGCTCACCCTTTCGAGTCTCCGCTCCTCTCTGATGAGCTCCACCGAGCTTTTCTCCTCGTTGAGGTGACGACGAAGGAGGGGCGGGGTCGAGTCGAAACGAAGCGAACAAAGGAGAAGAAAGAAAAGAAACAGAGAAAGAAGATAGAGCAGAGGTTAGAAAGAAGAAAAAAAATTCAACGGCTCACGATTGACTTCGCCACGTTGGCGTCCACATAGACTTCGGCCACTTTTGCCGAGAACTCTTGCCACCGAGCATGTTATAGCAAAAAAATGACCTCCTCCCGATGCGCGCTCGCTTGATCGTGATCAACGCACACGATCGTGCCACGTCACCAGGTATTTATTTATTTATTTATTTATTTATTTATTTATTTAAATAATCGAATTAATTGTTTAAAAAATTTGAAAAAATATTTAAAATATGGAAAACAATTAATTAAAAATTCTAAAAATAATTATTAATTAAGAAAATAAATTTTAAATTCTGAAAATAGTAATTATTAAATTAGAATAATTAATTAATATTTTCAATAATTAATTATTTAATTCAGAAAATGAATAAAAAATTCAAAAAAATGAGAAAAAATTCAGAAAAATTTGAAAAAATCACCAAAAATCCAGAGAATTCTGAGGATATGTTTGGGTATTTTACGAGCCCAGAATAACACCGTTACACCCCCGAGCAAGATCCAAACTCCCTTAAGAACACCGATAAAATCCCGTACGCCATTAGAACAACAAAACTACTCCTCAAAGACTGAAAAACTCAGTCTCTAGGAGTGGGGAGCTCTTGATATGGCTAAAAATAGGATTAAATCGGGACCATTCACATCAGACCCGAATCTTAAAGCTCAGGGGTAAAACGGTAATTTCACCTACAAACGGGTCTGAAATGGGAACTGGGTCTTTCTTCACGACCCAATAACCCACGAACGGATCCACCTCAACTGGGTATGGGTCCTAACTCGAAACACACCCAGTCCAGCAAGATAAAATCAAGGTCTCTGATTAATCCTAATAAATGGCCTTGATTCACATCTATCTTTTCACTGGGAATTAGGGATTACATTCCTAATCTGATTACGGGGATTATATTCCTTATCAGATCACGGGAATTACATTCCTAATCTGATCCCTAAGGCGACTATAAAAACCCCCCATCCACCACCATTAAGAGGTAATAAATCTTTTGCTAATTTACCCTCTTTCATAATCATTCCGGTTACTGACTTGAGCGTCAGAGGGTGCATCGCCGGGATCAATCCCGATGTCTCACACTTTTTACAGGTGAACGGCGGGAGTCAACGGTCAAACTCTGGCGGATCAGGTTTCAGGTTTGCTATTCAAGTTTTTCTAAGAATCCACAAATACTATCTGTTTATCCCCACACCAGATTTAGCGGTAACAATACCTATTGTTCTCTCAGCGGCCATAATGTGAATCTGAGTAAATCCAGTGTTTTCTTTGAAGAGTGTGTTGGTATGAATAAGCGATGCCACGCACTTAGATTTTTGCAGATGGAGGTGGGTTCTATGTCGTTCAAATACCTTGGTACTATGATTAGCTTATCTCTTTCATGTGGAGCATAGACTGGGGTTATGGACCATTCCCTGCCATATACCCTATCTTTGGGGCAAACTAATATAGAAAATATGTCAATTGCAAAATATAAATGAGATCAAACGGATTATCATTCCATCCAAGAAGGATTCCACCACATGTGTCAAGAGCATCTAGGCTAATCCATTTTGTCATGAAGGAGCCATCAATAGAACTGAGCTTTCTATTATTTGGGTTGTAAGCTTAGATTATTGCAGACAAACTACTGAAAATTATTCATCATAATACCATCTTTCATCAAGTAACATTTATTTAGATATCCTAGTCCTCTCACATTTCAGGATCCAATCTTCATAAAGAAAACACACACTGCAATATGCAAAAAAAAAACAAAAAAAAAACATAGAAACAATGAGTTGCAACTTTAGAACCTCACGATAAAGGTTTTGTTGGCCTATAGCTTGGGCCAACAGCTGCTCTTTCAGAGTTTCTAATCTTTGCAATAGCATTCTGATCTCTAGGTTCAGCACTTAGCAAACTCACTCAAATGTTTTAGAAAATAAATTTTTCATAAATTTAGAAACTGAATGACTGTTACCTCTCATCTTGAATGCATATGATGCTTTATTGGTAATAGTCAGATGTGAGAAAAGGAGGCTTGATAGCATATTTCTTCTTCATCTGCTTTTGATCAGCAACTACCTCCTTAAATCCAGAAGGGATTGAAGATAATTCAATCGAAAACAACACTGGAAAAATCAAGGCTTGCGCTGGATGAGGTTGACAGCTTGGCCTACATATATTTTGGAATCTGGATTTATTTTCCCTCCCATTTGACCCACACCATATCCGCCTCAATCGTACTACTTTTCACATTTGGCTTATTGCAAAAATTTGCATGGGTGATCTCAGGAACTGCCAAGTTGGGATTTGCCAAATCTGGAATATCCAAGAATCCCTCTGCAATATTCTCATTTGTAACTTCTACTATAACTGCACATTACCCTTCCCTGATTTGTCGCTTCTTCATATCATCGCTGGAGGCTTCTTCACATCATCGCTCGAGGGCACCATCGATGGTGTAACACCCCATACTTTAAGAGATTAATATATATATATATATATATATATATATATATATATATATATATATATATATATATATATATATAGGGTAAAAGTATATATATATATATATATAGGGTAAAAGGGGTATGAGCAACTTGCTCATTTAGTAAATGAGCAATTGGTGATGTGGCATGCATGTGATTGGATAATCATTAAAAGGGTTAGTTGTCCAATGTATCACATGCATGCCACATAATCAATTGCTCATTTACTAAATGAGCAAGTTGCTCATATCCCTTTTACCATATATATATATATATATATATATATATATATAATAAAAAGAATTGAGCAGCTGCCCCCATAGAGTTTCCTATGGGAGTCGTTGTATGGGGGTTGGTTGCACAGTGGGGCCCAGGGGAACAGCAGCAGAGCTACTGCTGCTGTGTGTTGCGCACGTGGGTGATTTGGCAGGAAGGCGGGGCCCAGGCGCAGAGGGGGTGCTTTGCTCGTGCTGCTGACGTGGCGTGGACCCAGGGGCTTGGGCTGCGTGCACGCTTGAGAGAGAGAGAGAAAACAACGGGTGTGGGTGCTTGAATTGAACCCACATCGGAGATTAATATGACTAATTAAATAATAAATTATATTGCCTATGATCAAGAGTCACATAATTGGTTAACCACCTTTTGAGAGGCAGTCTGTGGTGGACAGTTGTACTAATAAATAAATAAATTGTATGAGTTTGGGGTCGGGGTGTTATAGATGGGTTGGGGGCTATTGTAGATTGGGTAGGGGTTGCTGCCTTCGATGCTGGTGCATTGGGCTTGCTGTTCTTTACTCCTTCATTTGAATTGAATTTGACTGCTCTAGAGACCTCATCCTTGTTTTTCTTTGTTTGAAGCTCACTTCCTTCCTTCTAGTGCCAAAAAGAGTTTTGCCATCCTCTAGCATTTGAACTATCGAACAACTGCACCTTCCCATTATGGACATCCTATGTAAGAATGGGTTGCCCAAGCGAGAGTATGGGGACTATTTTTCAAGAGACCAAGGCACAGTGTATCTAACAATAAGGGTCTTAGGGATTAAGGAAACATCTTCTACCTTAATCAAAACTAGGGCTTGATCTCGCTTCTCTACTTCCTACATCTCCTTGCTCATAGTAATGAACTTGCAAAAGGCTTCAGAAGATGCTCTAGCGAATTTTGGTTCCACATATAATATGGAAGCAAGGGGATATTGATCCATATGTAGATCGGCTTGGGCTTCATTTTTGCTCCATAATCCATCGACCCAGGGGTAAGGGTCACCGTGAACCTAGTGAAGCAGAACAGGCATCAGCTACTGCCTTGTTTGGGTTTTCTAAAGTGGGAAATGGACATGATAAACTTCTTCCCTACCTTATTCAGGGACCACCACCAACCATGCCATTCTAATTTGAAATTTAAATCTAAGAGGTACAAATTAATGAGGAGGAGGTTGGCGTGGAGTGAGAATAACTTGAGCATAAGATATTCTCTCCTCCCAAGGCACCCACTTTCCTTCTCTCTCTCTCTCTCTCTCTCCTCACCCCTCTCATTTTTTAGGAAGAAGAATCACCTTACCACGATTCTCAAAACTCTTGTGTATGAGTTTAAAGATTTCTACTTCCTACCTTGGTGGTGGATCCATGAGGAAGACATGCATCACTATTAGGATTAGTGGATCCAAATACACAGCACAACAACAACAAAAAAGGCAGCAACAGCTGCGAGAGGAGCAGGATGCAGTCAACTGCAACTACCAGGATGCTCTCGACTAAGATATAGCAGTCAACTGCCAGTGATGGCAGTCAAGGGCAACCATCAACCCTGCTCTCTAACTTGGAGAGACTCAAAGCAGTTGAGTGGTCATTCTTGCAGTCAACCGCAATAGGCATAGTTTTGGGAATTGGATCAACGGATGTGATCTTTTTCATGTAATCCTATATATATTATATGATGAACGATTCTAGGTTATTCCAACATTGTGTGGCAAAGATAAAGTGACAGATTATAGAGAGTTCAATATTTTGTTTTCAGAGATTTTGGTGTAGAAAATCTTGTGAGAAAGCGCGTATTTTTATACTTTTTGAGTAAGAAGAATTGATTACCTCTGCATATCATTTTGTTTTTGTATTTGTGAGTTCTTACGTTTTTTTGGAATCTTGCAATTGATGAATTAGGTGTGTGTAGGCATTTTAGGTACTACAATCACAACATTGCCAAGTTTGGGGTTGTGTTGGAAGTCTTGAAGAAGAAGAAATTCTATGTGATGTAAAACCTCTTACCCTGAGATGCTATGATTTTTTATGCGGATATGATTTTATGTATGTCAATCTTTCATCATTTTATAATGCAAGAATAGCCCAAAGTCTAGCATGGTGTGCAATTTTAATGGGAAGAACCTGTGCCTGTTGTTTAAAAGTAAGAATGCTCGCCAAGTGCACTAAAAGTGTTTTTGTTTATTGAGTTTGTTTGTTTGTTTGTTTGTTTGTTTTTTTGTTTTTTAAAAGGCCACAAACACACTCTCTTACCTCTTTTAGACGTACTATATTTTTCTATGGGCACGTGCCTACGGCACATCTTCAGAACGATACAGTATATGAAAAACCTTGTAAACAGTAAAATAACAATTATGTAGCTCAAGTTTGAATAGTCAATAATTAGTTGTAAATAAAAGTCCATGTTTCCATTAGTATATGTTGAAAATTAATTATAAATGGAGTATAAAATTCAATTTCTTAGAATTCTGAGGGTGGAAAATGATGAAATTTAACTATTGATGAGATATTTGCTATTTTCAAAGTAAAATGAGCAATAAAAAATCTGAAAATTTACAAACCTGAAATCTGAAAATCTAAATTTCTGAGTAAATAAAGAGAGAATGAGAGAGAGAGAGAGAGAAAGAGAAAAATAATTAAATAAATGAAGGAGTTCTTTTGTTTTTTTTGGGGGGGGGGGGGGGATTTGAATTTGAGTTTTCGGGAAAAACTTTTGAGGGAAAAATGTCTAAATAAATGAAGGAGTTATTTTGTTTGGCAGGTTGACCATTGATTTTCTTACTATTAAAAAAGAGCCACTTGATAACTTTTCTTTGTGTTTTATTATATAGATTAATTGGGAATGCAAGCAGGATGCAAACCTCTACTCCGACCTTGTGCTTCCTGGTAAAGAGATTACCACTAGACGATGGTGACAAATAGGGATGGCAAACGGGCCGGGTCGACCCGCGAACCGCTCCCAACCTGCCCGCCTAACCCAGGCCGTGAGTGACCGGTTCGGGTTCGGGTCGAACCCGTTAATGGAAACGGGTCGACCCGGGTCTTAAAAAGAACCAATTGAACCCGTTAAACCCGGCCTGATAACCCGCGCTACAATACCGGACCTGCTCGCCTAACCCGCGGGTTGACCCGTTGGTTGCAGACCGTTTGACCCGTGGGTCCAACGGGTCGAGAGCCTCATAACGGCTCTTTTAGCGGTTGATATATTTTTTTTTTGGTTTTTTTCCCCTATAAATACCCCTAAAACCCAAACTAATAATTCACACCTTACTCTCTTACTCTTTCTACTATTATTACTCAATTTATTTCAATATTTGTGAACAATTGAACAAAGAATGTAGCAACATATAAACGATCGAACGAAAAATTCTGATCGTATCGAATTCAACATTCAACTACGTCTTCAAGTCTTCTACTCCTCCAAGTGATCAAACAAAGAAGCTCTCTTCAAATCTTCAATTCCGGACTTCTACTTCTATTTTTTTTTCACTCTCATTTTATATACGACTATCCGCGGTGAACGGTATCAAAATTTCACAACCATCTTCTTCTATTTTTATTTGTTTTGTAGTTATAATTTTTTGTATCATATTTGTTTGTTGGTTTTTTGATCTTCTCTCTCACAACCCTCTTGTTTTCTAAATTCTTTTTTTGTAACTTATCACACCAACATTGTATTTAATTTTTTCACATACACTACTATATATCAACATGTCTAGATAACGAGGTAGCGGCCGCAGCCAAAGTGAACAAGATTCCACCGGCACTTTCCGTAGGCCTCCAATTGTCCCACAAAATGAGCCCGCCGAAGAGTACCCTTATCCTATGACCCAACACATTGGTACACACGATAATTTTGTAGGAGACATAGAATTAGAAGAAGAATCACAAATACAAGCAACCGAAACAACACAACCGACTACTAATAGGAAAACTAGAGGAGAAAGTAGTGATTGTCACAAATTTTATGATTATATTCCGGACGAAAATGTACCGGGTGTAAGTTTAAAATTTTGTAAAACATGTTTGAAGTCATACAAATGGAAGAGGGGTGAGGGCACGGGTACAATTAGACGACACATCAAAAATGTGCATAAAGAACTTCTTGTTGACCTACCCGGCCAACAAAAAATCCACTCTAGGACCGGTGTAGTTGATAGCAATTCTTATGATCCCGAACTTGTTCGTCGGAAAATGGCCCGATTAGTAATCAAGGAAGAGTTACCATTTTCCTATCCCGTGAGTAGGGACTTAGAAAATTTTAATCAAACCGCCTTAAACCCCCATTTTAAAAGAATCCCTAGGAATACTTGCAAATCAGATTGTTTTAAAATGTACAATAAAATAAGAGAAACTTTGATTGCAATTTTATGGAGTTTAGCTTGTAGAGTTTCTTTAACTTCCGATTGTTGGACGGGTTGCAACAATATTCCAATGATGGGAATAACCTGTCATTGGATTGACAGTGATTGGATTCTTCAAAAAAGGATCATATCACTTGTCGTGTTGCCCTATCCCCATAGTGGTAATGAAATTGCAAACCATATTTTAGAAATTTGTGATGTTCTTCATATTTGTGATAAAATTATGTGTATAAATTTTGATAATGCATCTAACAACAATGCATCAATTAGTATTTTAAAAACCGCATTAAACTCTCCATCTGATAATATTTTTCATGTTAGATGTGCATGTCATATTTTAAATTTGTGTGTTCAAGATACATTAAAAATAGCCAAACTATATATAGTTAACATTAGAAATTGTGTTCATTTAATTGCATTAAGTAGCACCATATCTCAAGAATGGAAAGCTTGGTGTTGGCTTAAAAATGTACATTTTAGAAAATTTCCAAAGGATGTTAAACACCGATGGAACTCTACTTTTGATTTGCTATAAGTTTTTACTGAATATAAAGCATGTATAAATAATTTTTGTCTTGCAAAAACTATGCCAAATTTTGAAATGACTCCCCAATATTGGTTTTATGTCGAATCTTTGTTGAAATTTTTACAACCTTTTAAAACCGCAACTTTTAAATTTTCAAAATCTTATGAATCTACTTCTAGTAGCATTTTTTATTTCAATAGTTACTATGATGCAAACTTTCAAAGAAATGATCGATGATACTTTTATTGGTCATATTGTGAAACCTACATATGTAAAATTTTTGAAGTATTTTAATCCTCCTCCTATGTTGTATTGTGTTGCTACTGTGATGGATCCTCGTATTAAATTAGAAGGTATGAAGAATTTGATTGAAATGTTTTTTACTTTTCTTGGGCCAGATGAATCTGAAATTGATTGCGGAAATTTTTTTGTTAAATTTGAATCGACATTAAATAACTTGTATGATTATTATGATAGAAGTTTTGCATCTAGTAGTACAACTTCTTTAGTTAGTTCTTCTTCTGCAACTTCTAAAGATAAGGGTAAGAGTAAATTAGATGATAGAACATTTAATTTACTTGCACAAACTCAATCAAAAAAACCTAATCAACGAAATGAATTAAATTGGTATAATCAACAAGATTTTAAATCTCTTACTTCTTCAGTAGATATTTTACAATGGTGGTGATATGGCTAAAAATGGGATTAAATCGGAGCCGTCCAAATCGAGCACGAATCTCAAAGCTTAGGGGTAAAATGGTAATTTCACCTACAAATGGGTCCGAAGCGGGTACTGGTTCTCCTCATCAAAGACCCATTGACCCGCGAGCGGATCCACCTCAACTAGGTGCTGGTTTCAACCTGTAGAAAACCCGGTCCAGCAGGATAGAATTAGGATTTTTGATTAATCCTAATCAACGGCCCTGATTCATATCTATCTTTTCACTGGGAATTAGGGATTACATTCTTTATCTAAACACAGGGATTACATGCCTAATTCGGTCCCAAAGGCGGCTATAAATACCCCCATCCATCTCCATTAAGAGGTAATCAATCTTTTGCCAATTTACGCTCTTTCATAATCATTCCTGATTACTGACTTGAGCGTCGGAGGGTGCGTCGCCGGGATCAACCCCGGTGTCTCGCACTTTTTGCAGGTGAACGGCGGGAGTCAGCGGTCAAACTCCGGCGGAACAGGTTTCAGGTTTGCTATTCAAGTTTTCCAAGAATCCACAAATACTATCTATTTGCCCCCACACCAGATTTAGCGGTAACAGATTGGCGCCGTCTGTGGGAAACCAAACGAATAGCAGCCTCCCCTCTTCCCGTTGGTCAGATCTTCTCCAGCCATGCCTCCCAGGAAAGTAAGATTCCGAGGGTCCAACCGTGGACCCAACCCCCCTGATCAGCAACAGGAAGTCCCCATCCAACCTACTCAGCAGCAGGGGCAACTTCCGCCTTATGCCGAGGACCCTCTCCAACAGGACCAACCTCCTCTTCAGAATCAACAACCTCCTAAGGGTCCCCCCGGTCCTCAAAATATCGGTGCAGGGGTCTCGCGTCCCAACCTGCAGAAACAACCTCTCCATCAGGACCACGTCTCACAATGCCTCTACGAATTCTATGGCCTCCCACAATCCCCGAGCTTCCGACCTTCGCAATACCATCCTCAATCGGCAGAAGGATGAGGATCTTCACTGCCGTCTAAATGAAAAGCAGGCCCGAGAGGGAGCCTCCCGCCAATAACGTCCGGATGAGCGATCTCCTCACC
This sequence comes from Hemerocallis citrina, assembly GCA_017893485.1. Taxonomy (NCBI): domain Eukaryota; kingdom Viridiplantae; phylum Streptophyta; class Magnoliopsida; order Asparagales; family Asphodelaceae; genus Hemerocallis; species Hemerocallis citrina. The sequence continues at coordinate 391,715 of JACEHZ010000342.1, read as the reverse complement.
GCCGAGACTACAGAAGGTCCCCTACCCGAAGAGGGCGGAGAGAATCCCCCGAGCATCACAGGAGAAGACCCCATTCCCCTGCCGGTCGGCAACATCCGAGGAACGATGAGGCACCTATCACTCGTGCCGAGTTCCAGCAATTCCAAGCAACCATCCTACAAGCTCTCAATCTCCGTCCCAACAACACCAATGCTCCAAGGATTCCCACTCCTCCTCCGGTCCGAAGTCCTCGACGACGGTCCCTAACTCCTCCCCCAGCTCCTAGCAACCCCCATCACATTCCTAGCCCTCGCCGCTCCAGGAGCTACCGTCGTCGTAGCCCCCGCTCTCCCTCGTACGAAGACGAATCTAGAGGCTCGGTTGGTTACCGTCGAAGAGATGACGCTGTCTACCGCCGTCTCCATGAAATGAAGAGGCGCTTGGGTCAGTTAGACAGAGAAGAAGAGCTTAGAGGAAGGACCCTTCGCCCGAGTCGACCTCCTTTTTCTCGAACCATAATGGAGGCACCCGTACCAATTGGCTTTAAACCTCCTCAATTCGAGACTTATTCCGGGGAGTCTGACCCCGTCGATCACATCGAAAGCTTTAAGACCGTCATGCTCATCCATCAAGCTTCCGATGCTCTGCTGTGCAAGACCTTTCCCGTAACTCTCAAGGGTCCGGCTTGAGAATGGTACTCTCGCATTGCCCCATCCTCAATATTCTCCTTCGTGCAATTTGAGACCCTCTTCGTCACCCACTTCGTGAGTAGCCTCCGAACTGTGAAGACCAGCATTTCGCTACTCTACCTCAACCAGAAGAAGGGTAAGAAGCTGAGAGACTATGTAAAAAGGTTCACAGCGGAAGCCAGATCCATAGCATCTCTCGACTAGTCGGTCGCTGCAGCAGTATTCCAATCCAATGTCCTCAACTCCAGCCTCCGCTCTTTCCTCGCCAAGAAGCCCCCACAGAACTTCTCTGACCTCCTCCCCCGGAGCAAAAAGTATATTCAGGCCGAGGAAGCTGAGCACCGCCCCAACTTGGAAGGGCCTTCCTCCGGGTCTAAGAGAAAGGGAACGGAAGAGGATGGGGCAAAGAAGCTCCAGAAGGATAATGGCGGCCAGCGCTGACCTCCTCTCAGATTTGAAAAGTTTACTCCCCTTAACGCCAACATCTCCACAATTCTCATGGAAGTTCAGAAGGAGGGGGTGATACCTCCTGCGCCAAAAATGAACACCCCCAGCAAAAAGTGGGATAAAGAGAAGTGGTGCCGCTATCACCGGGACCATGGCCACGACACCAGTGATTGTCGGGCCCTGAAGAACGAGATAAAAGCCCTCATCCAGAGGGGTCAGCTAACCAAGTTCGTGAGAAAGGACCGAACCGATCTTCCTCTCCCGCCTCGGGGGGCTAACAAGCATCCTGAACGCGATGAAACGCCCGAATTCGAAGAGCAGCGTGTCCTACACCTCATCCATGGGGGCCCAATGGGGGTTCCTCCAACTCCTCCCGAAAGGCGTTTATAAGGGAAGTTAATTCGGTTTGCACCACACCTCCTCCTAAAGGCCTCGAAGTACCTGTCACATTCTCAGATGAAGACCTTGAGGGTGTCCGAACCCCTCATTGTGACGCGCTTGTCATCAACCTCCATATGTCGAACTTTAAAGTGGAGAGGATCCTAGTGGACAATGGCAGCTCCGTTAACATCATCTTCCTCCCTACTTTCAATGGCCTCAAACTATCCCGAGACAGACTTAAACCCGCCGGTTACACACTCCATGGGTTCACGGGAGTGCCAGTGACTATTGAAAGGGTGATCACCCTCGACGTAACCGCTGTCAAAAATCCTACCACCCGAACGGAGTTGATGGACTTTATGGTCGTGGATGTCCCTGCAGCTTATAATGTCATTTTGGATCGGCCCGGCTTAGCTGCTCTTGAAGCCGTCCCTTCCGCCTATCACCTCAAGATGAAGTTTCCCACTCGGGGAGAAGTAGGGGAAGTAAAAGGCAATCAGGTAACGGCCCGCAGATGCTACATGACCTCTACTCTGGGTCCAGTCCTCTCCCTCGAAACTCTTGAAATCCCCCAAGATATTGTCCGACCATCGTCCGAGCCGGTGGATGAGTTGGAGGAAGTGCTCTTCTCTGAGCAGGATCCAAACCGAAAGTTCTTTGTTAGCAAGACCCTCCCATCTGTCCTATGCTCCGACATAGTCCAGTGCATCCGAAGGAACCGCGACCTCTTTGCATGGTCGGCTGCAGACATGCCCGAAATTTCCGAAGAGCTCTTAGTCCACCACCTCAGCATTGCTCCGAGGCCAAAACCGGTCCAACAGAAGAGGCGCGAGTTCGCTCCCGAGCGCCAGCAAGCTATAAAAGAGGAGGTGGACAAGCTCTTGAAGGCTCGGTTCATACAAGAGGTAAATTATCCCGAATGGCTCTTGAATGTAGTAATGGTGAAGAAGTCCAATAGGACCTGGAGGAATTGTATCGACTTTACCGACCTCAACAAGGCATGCCCTAAAGATCCATTCCCTCTTCCAAGCATCGATACTTTGATTGACGCCACTTCGGGCCATGAACTCCTCAGCTTCATGGACGCCTTCTCAGGCTACAATCAGATTCGTATGTTTCCTCCGGATATCCCAAAGACCTCCTTTGTAACCGATCAGGGCCTCTACTGCTACAGGGTAATGCCATTCGGTTTGAAGAATGCAGGTGCTACTTATTAACGCCTCGTTAACAAGGTTTTTCAAGCTCAGATCGACCGAAATATGGAGGTATATGTTGACAATATGCTTGTGAAGAGCATCCACGGGGCCGATCATGTGGCCGATCTGCAAGAGGTGTTCGATGTACTGAGGAAACATGAAATGAGGCTCAACCCGAACAAGTGTGCGTTCAGGGTCTCGTCGGAGAAATTTCTAGGCTTCATGGTCAGCCAGAGAGAAATCGAAGCCAACCCCGAGAAGATTAAGGCCATATTGGACATGGCTCCCCCGAAGAATGTTAAAGAGGTCCAAAAGCTAACGGGTCGCCTTGCAGCCATAGGGCGTTTCCTTTCCAAGTCAGGGGAGAAGTGTCTTCCCTTCTTCAAAGCTCTTAGGGGGGCCAAAGGTTTCGAGTAGGGTCAGCAGCAACAAGATTTATTCGACCAGCTCAAGACTTACCTAGTCAATCCTCCTCTCCTCAGCAAGCCTATTTCCGGGGAAGCCCTCTACCTCTACCTAGCAGCCTCCGAGCAGACCCTCAGCGCCATCCTCGTAAGGGAAGAAGATAAGACGCAAAAGCCCATCTATTACGTGAGCAAGGTACTTCGGGATGCCGAGCTCCGCTACCCGAGGATAGAGAAGATGGCATATGCCTTAGTCATGACCGCAAGAAAGCTTCGCCCATATTTTCAGTCCTATTCGGTGGTCGTTCTTACCGAACAACCGCAGAAGCAAGTTCTCCACAAGCCAGAGACCTTCGGTCGCCTCATGAAGTGGTCTATCGAGCTGAGCCAACATGATATAACCTACCAACCTCGGACCGCAATCAAGGCTCAGGCCTTAGCTAAATTCATCATCGAGAGTACCATCCCCGAGGTCAGTCAAGCAATGAAGGGACCGCCTGTCTGGTCGGTTTACGTAGATGGATCCTCTTGTAACGAGGGAAGCAGAGCTGGGGTCATTCTGGCTGGCCCAGATGGTTTCATCCTCCAATACTCCCTCTGCATCAACTTCAAGGCCTGTAACAATGAAGCAGAATATGAAGTACTCATAGCCGGCCTCGGAATGGCTCGCAAGGCAGGGGCGCAGCGCCTTCGGATCTTTAGCGACTCTCAACTGACCGTAAATCAGGTCCTAGGCGAGTACGAGGCACGAGATGACCGAATGGTTAAGTACCTAGCCAAGGTCAGGAATCTCATGGCCCTATTTGAAGAAGCTCTCATCTAGCGAATCCCCCGAGAAAAGAATTCCCAGGACGATGCCCTCTCCAAGCTAGCCTCCGTCTCCCTCCAAGGTCTCGAGCAGACCGTCTTGATTGAGGTGCTCCTGAAGCCAAGTATAGAAGACGAAACTTCCGACTCTATGGAGTCCCTACCTGTCCTGCTTCAATATAATTGGATGAAACCCCTGGTAGAATTCCTAAGGGATGGGCTTCTCCCCGAAGACCTTAAGGAAGCTCGCTTAGTGAGAACCCAAGCAGAGCGGTACACACTTATCGAAGGCATCCTATACAAGAGCTCCTTCACACAAGTGGACGGCAGGCCTTATTTGAGATGTCTCTCCCCGGAACAAGATGACTATGCCCTGCAAGAGCTCCACGAAGGCATCGGCAGGGCACATTCAGGGTCCAGATCCCTAGCCCGGAAGGTGTTGAATTATGGATATTTCTGGCCCACTCTCCTACAAGATGCCGAACTGCACGTTCGGCGATGCAGCCCTTGTCAGAAATACTCCAACGTTCGTCGCCTCCCACAAGCTCCGCTCATCTCCCTATCAAGTCCTATCCCTTTCGCAATGTGGGGGATGGATTTACTAGGGCCATTCCCACCAGCTCCCGGCCAGTTCAAATTCTTAGTCGTGGCAATTGACTACTTCTCGAAGTGGATAGAGGCCGAGCCCTTGGCCACAATCACCAAGAACAAAGTACTTCAGTTCTTTTGGAAGAACGTTATCTGCCGATTCGGTGTCCCTCGAGTCCTCATAACAGACAACGGAACCCAGTTTACCGGGGCTGCCTTCCGAGCTCTATGTGAAAACCTCGCCATCCAACAATGTTTCTCCTCCGTCTCCCATCCATAGTCGAATGGTCAAGTGGAGAATGCTAACCGACAGATCCTGTCCGGTATTAAGAAAAGGCTGAATAAGTGCTCTAAAGGTTTATGGGTCGATCAGTTCCCTAACGTGCTGTGGAACTACCGCACCACGAAACAGACCCCCACAGGAGAGTCACCATTCAACCTCACGTACGGGTCCGAGGCTGTGATCCCATTGGAAGTTGGCATACCTTCTCCTCACCTTCTTGCCTACGAAGAAGAACAGAATGCCAGAGAACTTCGGGCAAACTTAGACTTGGTCGACGAGCTACGGGAAAGAGCGTCAATCTGCCAACAGAGTTATTGGAGGAGGATCGAATTGGCATACAATAAGAGAGTCCGTCCTACTGACCTCAAAGAAGGGGACTTGGTCCTCAGAAAGTTAGCAATCTCTTTTCCTGGTCAGAAGATTAAACTAGCTCCAAATTGGGAGGGACCCTACAAGATCACCAAAGTAGTTCGGCCCGGGACATATCGTCTAGAAGACATCAAAGGCAGAGAGATCCCCAGGACTTGGAATGCCAACCATCTTTTGAAATACCAAGAGAGAGCATTAACGCCTCTCTAAGTATTCTGGGATGTCGAACCGTTCCTCTCCTTTTACTTGTATTTTTTTCTTTATTTCTTTCATGTAATAACGGCTCGCAACTTAGAAGCAGCCAACTATTAGTTATCAATAAAGAAAGTTTTTTCATATTTTACTTGTAAAATTGCTTGTATCTCTCTGCTTTTACTCTTCCCCAAACAACGAGTTCGAAGTCCAACACTTGGCTCGACTCCTCTTCGCAAGCTCGCTCTTAAGTGGGCTAGAAGGGGTTCGCCATTCGGAATTGCTCCCACAACCATTACACAAACTCTAATGACGAGTTCGGAGTCCAACACTTGGTTCGATTCTGCTCCGCAAGCTCGCTCTTAAGCGGGCTAGGAGTGGTTCGCCATTCGGAATTGCTTCCACAACCGTTGAACAAACTCTAACAACGAGTTCGGAGTCCAACACTTGGTTCGACTCTGCTCCGCAAGCTTGCTCTTAAGCGAGCTAGGAGTGGTTCGCCATTCGGAATTGCTCCCACAACCGTTGAACAAACTCTAACGACGAGTTCGGAGTCCAACACTTGGTTCGACCCTGATTCACAAGCTCGCTATTAAGCGAGCTAGGAGTGGTTTGCCATTCGGAATTTCTCCCACAACCGTTGAACAAACTCTAACGACGAGTTCGGAGTCCAACACTTGGTTCGACTCTGCTTCGCAAGCTCGCTCTTAAGCGAGCTAGGAGTGGTTCGCCCATAAGAGGGAATATTTGCTTCTGATTTTGAGTAGTTGTCAAAAGTTGGAGGAGTTATACTTACAGCATTCGAATATCAGAAGCAAAACAAATTTTTTTATTAAGAGCCCGGACAAGGTTGACACTACAACAGAGTTTTACAATAATTTGAAGAGCATAATACAACTTGTTTAGCGCTTCTTTGGAAGGGGAACGCTTTGGTTCAGAGACACACGAGGGTGGCATCGCCTTACCTCTGAGCTCAACTCTAAACCAACGAAGCGAGAACCCCCTTCCCCGCTAATTCTAGTTGTGGCCCCAACCGAGGCACCACTAGACGAAACAGCTACACCACTCTGAGCGTCAGTTGGGCTCTGCCTAATGGTGGGCGAACGAGTTGCAAGTTCATAGAACGAGATTCCTCTTTCGCTTTCTCTGCAAGTACACGACGTACTGCGAACATTGGTCCTTACGGGCTGAGGTTTCAGCGTTGCAATCTCCTCCTCTAGCTCGACGATCCTATCTCTCAGAATATCGTCCTCCGCCGATGCTTTGAAACGAGGAAGTTTAGACAAGCCTGCAACGTTAGTACTGTCGGCCACAATACGACGGAAATGAGTCACTTCGATACCCCTGTCGATGGTGATCCTCCTCAGTTTGTCAATTTTGGCCGCCAACTCATCGTGCTCGGACATCAACTTTCCCACCCTCGAAGCTAACTCCTCTTCCTCCGCCGAATGTTCTTTCACCGTTACCTTCAAATGACGAATCTCCACCAGTAGTTCACTATTCCTTTGGTCGACATCAAAGAGCTCCTTACGGAGCAACTCTATCTCGCCTTCGAGACGAGTCTCTCAAGATTGCTTCCGCAGTTGCCTCAACTCGCGAAAATACCCTTTCGCAGTTGCTTTGATGTCCTCCAATTTCAAGAAGTCGTAAAACGCTTTATCCTGACTGCGAGAAAGAGCCCGCTTCGTTTTCTTCAGCTCAGTACGAAGATGGGAGACCTCAGTAATCGGACCCAACTCGACCTGAAAAGCGGAGAAATATCAAAAGAAGTCTTCGACACTTAAGGATACAATCCGAGCAAAAAGAGTTGAACACTTTGCGAAATTTCGTAATATTCAGCCAAAACACCAAAAGGAAACCGTTTCATTAAAAGTCCAAGATTTACAAAAGGCGGTGGCCAGTCCGCAGTTAGGCGTTACAAAAAAGAAGAACAAGAAAATGAGAAGAGGCGACAAGGTCAGGGTCGACCTCATCATCGTTCGGCACGGGTACAATCGCACGCTCGGTGCCCCCCTCGTCTTCGGAGTCTCCGACCTCCTGCCTCGGAGCGAGCGCGGCCAGGGGCAGCTCTTCCTCACCCTCTACGGGGTCGTAGAAGTAGTAGGACGAGACGTCAAGTCTGGGGTTCCGAGCGACGATATGCTTCAACGCTCGGCCGTACAACTCCTCCATGTTGGTCAACATGTGAGCCTCGGCTTCGTCCCGAACTGCCTTCTCCGCAGACGCCACCTTCGACGCATGCTCGCTCAGGGCCTCCTCTGACGCCTTCTGGGCCTTAGACAGCTCTCCTTCGAGTCGAGCCGTCTCTTTTTCTAGGGTCTCGACCTTGGAGGCCTCGGCGACCGAGCTCCTCAGCGCCTCGGCGAGCTGAGCCTTTAGGTCGGCAACTTCGGCCTCGAGCGAAGCAGAATGCAACTGTTCGGCCTCCAGCTACTTCACCGCCTTAGACCGCTCCGACCGTTCCCGGTCGTTCAGAACGGTCATCTCCTTTTCCTTGCTCGCGAACTCCTCGAGCAAATAATTGAAGTGGCAGAGGGTCTACAAGCCATACAAGAAACAGTCAAGCACGAGCACAAAAACTTAGAAAAATTTTGAAGAAAATCCTCTAGTACTTACCGACATGGTGTTCCTGTAACGCCCCGAATTTACATATAAGGATAAACTCGAGATTCCACAGGATCTTTACTTCACTTCGTACAATTTTACAAGGAATTTAAAACTTTTCATTCACAATACATCAGAGTTCCTTTACACAGCGGAAGAATAAAAGATTACAACAATGAAAAACAACTTGTATAACTTTAACATCATTTGCAACATCTTTAACTTCTAAACAGCAACAACATATCCACTTTATAACTCCATGAATAGTTCATTACCTGCATGTCAATCTGTGGGCACGTCAGTCACTTACAACTGACGAAATGTTATACACGGCTATCCTCTCTATGCCGGGAATAGTATAACGATCTCATACTTTAACAAATCACAAAAAAAATTGAATGAACAAGTAAAGTGTCAAAAGTGATTATTCTAAACATAAGTGTATGTCATGTCTTAATGCCTAATGCACACATTTCTATACTAGGATGACACTAATGCACACTTGTTCGGATTCTATGCATCCCATACTACATAGGTCCGAGGGCAAGCGCCTACGTACTCCACATTGAAGGGTTCGATCCCTCGCCATGAGACTACCCAGTAATAAAACATGTTTTAGAGTTATTTCACAGATACGGATCTCAGCCTCCCTAGCTAGCCTCCCTGGCTATAATAACAGATCCCAGCCTTCCTGGCTATTATATCGTGAGAATAATCCCGTAAATGCCCCTCTAGCCCCGGTATATGCATATTCTTTGGAGTATGGTAAACATCCGTCGACTACCCTAAGTCCCGGATAAAATACAGTTCATCTCCTATGGGGCAACCACAGTCCACCAACTGGGTCTATAGCCACGGAGATCCACCGCCGACTATATAGAAGCACCCATTTACGTTTGCACATGTCTATTACATCTTCACCTAGGTGCCTAATTATTTTTAGTTCAAGACATGAATATGTTATCACCCTAGAATCAGTTTTACCTCATACCGAATTTGTTCACAAAATGCGAGATCGCCCGACGGCATTATCTCGAAATCAAGTCTCAAAATCTTTCTTTCTAAATTACCGGTAACAGAGGTCTTACTAATTCTAAATCATAAACCTTTCATGTACAAGAAACATGGGTACACATACCCTTTAATAATCATGTCTTAACTTAGAGTATTCTTTATCTTCGACCTATTCACAACTTGGTGTATGTCTTGTTAGCATCATTCAATTCATTCACTATCTTTCTAAGACATCAATTCTTTTCATGAGTCTATGGCATAAATCCAAATCTCTTTTTGGGAAAAATTAATCACATAAAAGTTCGCGACTACAAACAAGCATATTTACATGATCTCGTCAACAATTAACACATTTACATGATCTTGTCAATTCAAACAATTATAAATAATTTATTTTCCAAACTTTATATGAATTCACACAAATTTTTAATCTCATTTAGCATTCTTACTCAACAAAAGGGATTGTTTATAACGAGATAATCGTGTTACATATTTTTCTTTTATTCAAAGAATTATTTATTCAAAATAATAATTTTGGAAACAAAGTGCCTTTGCCACTTTAAAAATACAAGATAAGAAATTAAACCATTCTTATTAAGTTCTTTGTGCAACTTAATAAGGAAGAGTGAATAATACTTGTTTCTTTCCAAAGTCAGTAACTTCCATAAATAAGCAGTTTTTGAGAGAAATAAAATAAAAGAAAATGGTGGCAACAAGTTTCGAACCCAACACCTCTTATAAATAGTATTCACTGGCTAACCAATAAGTCCAATTATATTTTCTGTTTAGAAGTTGTATTAATGTATTTTTGTTAATACTATTTTGAATTTGATTTCTTTTAATAACACTTGTTCACCCAATAATCCAATCATTTTCGACATTGGAATAAATCTCACTTTTGGACTGAGATGAAATCAAGAAATAATAATCAAGTAAATTCAAATTTATTTTTTATAATCTATCTTCATTTTCAAAAATAGATTTTTCCTTTCTTTACAAAAATTTGCATTTCTTCCCAAACTCGAAAATTAAGGATCATATTTCTTAAAACTAGTTTATATCCATCATTATACTAATTAAAATTTGTGCTAAGATCAAACATGTCTCTTAATCACCCATGGATATCTCAAAGAAATTCTTTCATGCAAAAGTTTGTATTTTCAACATATGTCGACATGTAATAACAAAAATTATCCTTCTCTTTTCTTTTTCTTTCTTAATCATCATGTCTCTAAAGTTTATGTCGAAATATAACATTCTTTAACAATTTCTTATAAAAGAGAAAAATCACATATTCGACAAACATAAAATTTGCAAACACTCTAACATGATATTCATATGATTAATTCTTTAGTTGAACCCTTTTAATTAGCATGATAATCAAATATTCACTAAACCTCAACAAGATCGTTACTAGCATGGATTTTATTTACACATTTCTCATCACATTCAATTCATACTAGTCATATAAAATAATTAGCATACAATTTCTACAATTAGAAAACATAGGATCACCCACTAACACATTGTTAATCTATTTGTCAACATAGCATGATTCACTATTAATCTTACCACAATCATAGTATAGTTATTCTATTTTATCAAACTACTCATTCACTTTTATTAGTATGTACATTCTAAAAATTTAGAAAGTAGGAGAACACCCACCTTATTGAAGCTTGAACAATTGAAGGGAAAGATGTGACACTTCTTCTAGCTCCAAGACAACTCCTAGCAATGGCTCCTTCTCCTAGCAAAGCTCCCTTTCCTAGCAATGGCTTCCTCTAGCAATTCTTCCAAGCAAAAGGACCCTCTCTCTCTTTCTTTTCTTTCTTTCTTTCTTTCTTTCTTTCTATAATGTTTTTGGTGCAAGAGAAATGTAGGAAATGAGGCTCTATTTATAGGGTATGGTTAGGGTCTATTATGCATAATTTTACACCTAATAACTCTCCATATTAATTCTTACAACTCTCCACTTTCCTAACTCCTAAAACCCCCATCTCTTCATCTCCCCACTCTCCATGAACTTAACTCTCCACTACTCTCTTCCCTTCACCATAACCGGCCACCCCCCTTGCCCAAAATTTGGTCCAAGTACATTTGTGTGTGCATGCACACATGCACAAACAAATATGAACACATTTCTATAACTCAAAAATGTGTACTAATATTGTAACTTGTCATGTATTAGTACATGTTTAACTAAAAAAGTGATTTTAATAATGGGCTTGCTACATGGGCTCATTTCTAATTAATTTGATTATCTAGTGAGCTTGCTACATGGGCTCATTTCTAATTAATTAATTTGATTATCTAGTGGGCTCCTCTCCTAATGGGCTAGATTTTATTCTATAGGTCTATGAATCAAAAGAAGGCTTAATTAAAACTTATGCATGCTAAAATAAGAAATGAGAGTAAGAAAATGGAGATAGAAAACTAGCACGTACATCATATGTGCAAAAATTGAAAAATGCACTTTAATCAAAATAGGGAAAAATAAATTTTCATTTTATAAAACGAATTCGAACACGTAAAATAAATAATCAATACACATAGAAATATCACACTTAGAGGTGGAAAAATACGTAATTGATATGTGCATTGAAAACACATAAAAAGCACGTAAAAATACGGAGATTGAAATATTATATTTTTGTTGACTCAAAGTAGGATAAAAATCAATATGGGAAATGCATAAATAGTCGGTAGTCAAAATACGTAGTGAAAACACGTTATAAAATACACGTGCGTAACACACGAGGGCAAAATTGTCATTTCAATTTTGCGGGGTGTTACAGTTCCGAGCAATTTGCATCGCGGCGTCACCAACTTCGCCCGCCTTGAGCACCGCTCGGTCTTTAGGGGTCGGCAAGTGCTTCACCGCCTGCATGCAGATGTTGTCGTCCCCTAGGAACCCGTCGACCTTCATCACCCGCCAATCGGGGACAAAGATCCGCTTGTGCTCCTCGGTCAGGATTGCCTCCGCCTCGGCAGTGAGGGTCGGGACATCGAGAGCCAGAGCCGCGCTAATGTTGAATGCTCCACCCGAAGTCCCTGGAGCATCTGTTCGCACCGTTGGGGTCGGCGCATCCGAGGTAGATGGGGCAGACGGCACGACGAGGCCTTGATCGGGCTCGACCAGAGGAGCCTCGACAACCTGCCGCTCAGGGGTCGGAGAGACTGAGGGGATCTTGGGCGCTCAGCCGCCTTGGGGTCCGGACACAGTCCTCTTTCTCTTCCTCGTCTCCTGCTCCTTAGCCGCTCGAGCCTTAGCCATCAGACCTTTGTAGTCTATGCCGGGAGATTCTGCACAAATTGAGTGAAAAAAGTTAGAAAATTTTTCCAAAACCTCAAAGACAAAACAAGAATAGGAGAAGCGTACTAGGGTCGATCGGACTGAGACCCCCTCGGAATAAGGCCTCCTCGGTGATGTCTTTCCAACTGAGGGTCGGAAGCCCGAGCAGCTTCTCCACGATTTCTGCCTCCTCATTGCTGAGCGCGGGCTCTTTCTTCGCCCGCTTCGGAAGGTCGTCCCTCAACCACACCGTCGGGATCACCCATGGCTCGGGAGCTCGGACGAGGAAGTACTTCTATTTCCAATGCTTGATCGAGTCCGGGTTCTCGATCAGCTTCACACCCTTCCTCGACGAGAGGTAGTACCTCTGCTCATTTTTGTTTGGTTGGCAAGGACGATAAAGACTCCGAAGGATGAACATATTGGGCAGAGCGCCGACCTCCTGGCATTGAAGAACAAACGCCATAACGTGACGCCAGGTGTTCGGCGTTAGCTGAGCCGGACACAAGCCATACCACTGCAGCACCTCGATCACGAAAGGGTGCAGCGGCAGCCGAAGTCCGGCATTCAGGGAGTCGGCAGGAAAAATGCACGTATCGGTCGAGGACGAGGTGCACGCTCGGAAGCCGGGGCCAGGGAGAAGGAGCCCGTACTCCGCAGAGATTCAGAACCCACTCCGGATCCGATGCAATTCTGCCTCGGTCAGGACCGAAGAGATATGATCTACCACAGAAGCCTCCCTCGGCTCGTTCTCCTCAATCGACTTGATGGTGCCCTACGTCACCTTCTCCAGCAGATCTCCGGAGTAGCTCCGCACACCACCAACGCTCGACAGAATGCTCGGATGCCGACCCAACTCCCCTGCAGTCTTCGGGTGCTCGATTATCATTTCCACACCCTTGCCCTTGCTAGATCGGACCACTACCTCCTGGATAGGCTCGGCAACCTCCACATCTGTACTCGGCCTGACCGTTGTCTCTTCGGTCATCTTCACCACCTCCTTCCCTTTACCCTTGCTCGGCCTGACTGCTCGGCTGACGCCTAGGTCCGAGGAGGGGGTCTCATCCGTGAAAGAAAACTTAAACATTTTTACAAAAATGAGGAGAGAGACTGACCTTGAAGTGACTAGTATGGTCGGAAAAGATCGCTGGAGCTTAAATCGCCTTGCCGCGATAGCTAGCAGCGCCACCCAAGAGCTAAAAACTTCGCTAAGAAGTAAAACCAAGAGTGAGAAAGTGAAAGTGAGAAATGAGGTAAAATGTTGAGGGGGTGAAAACTTATAGTAAAAGAGACGCCTCTTGGGCTTTGTAACGTAAGGGCGCAACTCTTGGGCCTCCCTTAAAGCGTTAAAAAAGCCCAAACGACTAAGTAACGAAGAGCCACAACTGTTGGCAAGGGGAGCGACGTTTCGACCAAAGTAAAACAGCTCGGCACCTCGGAACCAAAATCCGAGCGACAGGCGATCCGACCTCAACATTCAAGAGGATAGCTCGGATTCCGAGCAAGTGCCAATCCGAGCTACGAATTGGAGAAAAACGACTTTCCCCTCAAAATTCGCATAAGATTTCGATCAGACGGCTCAGATCATGCCAGCGCCACTAAACGACAAGATAGTATTTTCTTGGGAACTGAGCCAGCATCGAGATCTGTGCCTTCATTCAACGGCTAGGATCACCCCACGTCCCTCGGAACCAAAATCCGAGCGATAGGCGATCCGACCTCAACATTCAAGAGGATAGATCGGATTCTGAGCAAGCGCCAATCCGAGCTATGAATTGGAGAAAAATGACATTCCCCTCAAAATTCGCGTAAGATTTCGATCAGACAGTTCAGATCATGCCAGCGCCACTAAACGACAAGATAGTGTTTTCATGGGAACTGAGCCAGCATCGAGATCTGTGCCATCATCCAACGGCTGGGATCGCCCTACGTCCCTCGGAACCAAAATCCGAGCGACAGGCGGTCCGACCTCCGCAACAAAGAGGATAGCTCGGATTACCGAGCCGAGCAACTAGCGACCCGAGCCACTTCGCTTGGATTCCGAGCAAGTGCCAATCCGAGCTACGAATTGGAGAAAAACGACTTTTCCCTCAAAATTCGCGTAAGATTTTGATCAGATGGCTCAGATCATGCCAGCGCCACTACACGACAAGATAGTGTTTTCTTGGGAGTTGTGCCTACCTCGAGATCCGCACTGAGATCCGACGGCGCAGATCGCTCCTCGTCGCTCAGAATTCCGAGTCGAGCAACTAGCGATCCGAGCCACTCGCGCAAGGGAAAAACCGAGCCATTTCGCTCGGATTCCGAGCAAGTACCAATCCAACCCTCGAAAGTGAAGAAAAATGCTGCCGAGCGTCTCCAACCGTTGGATCATTACGAAAATCGCGCCTGAGATGATGGACGGTTCAGATTATGCCAGTACCACTACACGACAAGATAGTGTTTTCTTGGGAGCTGTGCCTGCCTCGAGATTCGCGCTGAGATCCGACGGTGCAGATCGCTCCACGTCGCTCGGAATTCCGAGCCGAGCGACTAGCGATCCGAGCCACTCGCGTGAGGGAAAAACCGAGCCATTTCGCTCGGATTCTGAGTAAGTACCAATCCGATCCTCGAAAGTGAAGAAAAACACTGCGAAGCGTCTCCAACCATTGGATCATTGCGAAAATTATGCCTGAGATGATGGACGGTTCAGATTATGCCACGTCCACTAAACGACAAGATAGTGTTTTCTTGGGATCTATGCCCGCCTCGAGATCCGCACTAAGATCCGACGGCGCAGATCGCTCCACGTCGCTCAGAATTCCGAGCTGAGCGACTAGCGATCCGAGCCACTCGCACGAGGGAAAAACTGAGCCACTTCGCTCTGATTCCGAGCAAGTGCCCATCCGACCCACAAAAGTGGAGAAATTGCTGCCGAGCGACCCTGTCCATCCGATCTTTCAGAACTTCGCGCCAGTACAGGATCAACGGTCCAGATCGCGCCACGCCATAATTCCGTATTTTATTTATTAAAATTGTTTTATTTATTTAAAAATTGCGAAAAATGATTAAAAATTCGGAAAAATTAATTAAAAATCCTAGAAAATAATTATAAAGTCGGAAAAATATTTTTGAGCCCCCGAGTAAATAATTACTACCTAGGACCATTTATTAAGACCCCCGAACGACGAATCGATACTTCGCAAAATTAAGTACATATTCCGAAAAAATAGATAAAAATTACCAAATGTCCAGAAGAGCTCAAGAATAACTCAGAGCGCAACCAGCTTGAAAAATCACCATACTGCCTCCTACAAAGATTCGAAATCGTCCATTTGGACTCCGATGCAACTCCGCCAGCCATTAAAACAGTAAAACTACTCCTTAAAGACTGATCGAACTCAGTCTTCGGAAGTGGGGGGCTCGTGATATGGCTAAAAATGGGGTTAAATCGGAGTCGTCCAAATTGGGCACGAATCTCAAAGCTTAGGGGTAAAATGGTAATTTCACCTACAAATGGGTCCGAAGCGGGAACTGGTTCTCCTCCTCAAAGACCCATTGACCCGCGAGCAGATCCACCTCAACTGGGTGCAGGTTTCAACCCGCAGAAAACCCGGTCCAGCAGGATAAAATTAGGGTTTCTGATTAATCCTAATCAACGGCCCTGATTCATATCTATCTTTTCACTGGGAATTAGAGATTACATTCCTTATCTAAACACAGGGATTACATGCCTAATTCGGTCCCAAAGGTGGCTATAAATACCCCTCATTCATCTCCATTAAGAGGTAATCAACCTTTTGCCAATTTACGCTTTTTCATAATCATTCCTGATTATTGACCTGAGCGTCGGAGGGTGCGTCGCCGGGATCAACCCCGGTGTCTTGCACTTTTTGCAGGTGAATGGCAGGAGTCAGCAGTCAAACTCCGGCGGAACAGGTTTCAGGTTTGCTATTCAAGTTTTCCAAGAATCCACAATGTAACGCCCCGAATCCCAAATACACTGAATTCGAGATGTTCTACAGGATCTTTTCACTTTCTTTAGTACACTTTTACAGGGAAATAAAAACTTTTCATCATACATCAGAGTTTACATCATAATTACATCTTTCTTTTGCACAGCGGAAGTAAAATACAACAATTTGATATAAATACAACAGCATAATGTAATCTTTAAGCATCCATCCTCTTTAATCTTTAACATGATATTTACCTGCATATAAGACTGTGGGTACGTCAGTTTATTCAACCGACGAACATTATACACGGCCGTCCTCGCTTTGCCGGAAATAGTATAACTTAACATTTCATATTTAGCAAACACAAACTTGTCACATTTCAAACTAAAAGGGACTACCCTATTGATGTCGTGTTGTGATTGTGCACTTAGTCCTTAATGCAGTTTATTATGTTACATGACACTAATGCGCACTTGTTCGGATTCTATGCATCCCATACTACATAGGTCCGAGGGCAAGCCCTTATTCGTTCTTCATCTTGATAGGGTTCAATCCCCCGTTATGCCTTAAACTACTATTGTAACTACGGTAGTGTCTTAGATGTCCTATGATCTATGAGCCCATGTCCAGGCAGCCTGGAGGGGAATCCCACGCACTGTCACGACGCATCGAGCAGGCAACCTATGGACAATTCAGCCTCCGCCATAGAACAATGGCACCACCCATAGCCACTCGAACATCCCACGAGCATCGCCACCGGGACGATAATTCCGGAGTAGCGCCCACGCCATGTCTTGATGCATCAAGCAGGCAACCTGTGGATCGCTCTCACACCGCTATCCGATGGCCCCCATACTCATGTTTTTCTTCTACTTTCATCACGTCTTCACTATGTACTAGTCCTTAGTTTTATTTAAAAATCATGAACAAAATAATTACTAGAGTTAGCCTCTCCATCAACCGGACTTATTCATTCGTTTCATCATGACCAACCTTGGTCTAATTTCATTTCAATTCATTTTTCTCAATGCCGGGGAGACTTAGCTACTCTATTTCAAATTTCATTTCACAATCTTTAACTCATGACAATTTCCATGTCGAGTTCTCAAACTCACATGTATGTTCTCTTTCAATTCATGATTACACTTTGTTCGTAAGTCCATAATGAATACAAAAAAATTCATATCTATAACCAACAATTTCTTTTCTTTCATCAACATGATTTCTAAGTCTCATAATCATACATGGACCCATGCAACTTCATAATATCACTACATAACATTCACACTTCATATTTGCACAATATTCACAAGTGAGAATTTATAAAATCATGTCACACCACAAAATTCTTTTTGTCCATTCTTTCTAATAAATCCATTTCAATATGTCTTTATAAACCATAATTTTCATAAGTATGTGTCCTAGAACCATAGCTTTAATTATACCATTTGTTCACAAATTACATTATATTTTCTTCCAATAATACCCAACTCAATCCCATAAAATTCCTTGTATTTTTATGAAAATTACCATATTTATTTCATAATTTTTGGACTTCAAAAACACCCAAAAAAATATTTTTTCCTTATATGCCGAACCCAAGATTCGAACTAGGCGCCGCACCAAGACAGCACAGAGCCCCGACCACTAGGCCGGTCGCTGAACACGTCCATAGAGCGACTGGGGTCTATATAAACCCTGAGTTCGCTGTTTACTGTTTTTAGGGAATTTAACAAAAAGAAGTGTTCCGCTCGGGATTCGAACTGTGCAACACAGAGAAGCCAATCGGGGTCCAAGACCACCTGAGCCACTGGCTCGGGTTGTCACTAATCCAATTAAAAATCCTTTTGTATTATTTTCGTACTGTTTTAAGAATAACTCGACATTCAAATAACCATAGCTTCTTGTTGCTTTGGTAAAATTTTCTAAAAACTTCCAGATTAAACCCTCAGTCATAAAAGTTCATACCAGTAAAATAATATAATTTTTTTGGTGCTAATGAAATGTATTTTTCACCCACAAAAATCCAAGATTTATTTACTAACTACAATAAATTGTATTTTCGACATTGCCATATAATTAATCTACTAGTCTTTTTATTCAATAATTTCATAGTGATAATTTACTGAAATTAGTTCTTAACTCAACCAATACACATGTGAGTTCAATAGTCCATATCCATATCAACATATAAGTCTAGTCATCTCAATTTCACAATTAACAAGCATGCATTATGTCTCTAATCACAATAGCAACATCCTCAATTAAATTTTGTTACCATCATAACTTCATATTAATGAACATGGAGCAATCTACATACAACTTAATTTTAACACTAGAGCCATATAAGTTAATCATCACATTTCAAACCATTCACATACTAACTACTCAATTCAAGTGGGCTCTTATTAATATTTTCATGCATCTTTGATGGTTGAAACTAAGCATGGACCTACTTTAGAAATATAAAATGTTTTACCCACCTTAAATGGAGAGAAAAACCCAAACAAACGCAACCAAGTCCTTGTAGACGAAAGCACCTCCTCCTAGCCAAAAGCGCTCAAGCTCCAAGCCTCCAAGCCAATGCCGAATGCTTCTTCTAGCTCCAACCGAAAGCTTCCCTCCTTGGTGATGCCGGCCACTCCAAGCAACAAAAGCCCACTCAACTCTCTATCTTTTATAACTCACACAATGATAATACTATAACTTAGAAATACACTTTGCATATGAAAAATTAGCCATGAGAAGGGGGGTATTTATACTCAAAGATGAGTGAAATGGAGGGCCAAGATTATCTTGGTGGTTGTTGGATGAAGGGTTTAGATCAAAGTAGAAGTTAGAAGAACTACCCACTTCCTTGAAACTACCACCATGTTCTCCACACCCAAAATCAAAAATCCCTCCAAAAAAGAATGATACCCGGCCTCCAAATAGTGAGTGTGCATTGCACGTGTACGTGTAGTGCACGTGCATGCAACTAGGCCAAATTTTGTACATTCTTAAATTTGTACAAAAAATAATTTAGTTAAAAAAAGTCTTCTACATGACAAGTTTAATTAAAATAAATTAATTCATGGGCTTTCTTTTTGGGCCAAAATATTTTATAAAAATAAATAAAATAAAATGCTTTTGGGCTTTTTAAGAAAAGGGCTTTTTATTAAAATAAAAATAAGGCTTTTAAAGAAAGCTTTTTGTACTAAAATAATTTGAGGAAAAATATATTTAAATATACACATCATGATAAAAATAATCCAAACAAAATATTGCACGTGCACACTACGTGCAAAATAAATAATTTCTCATTTATTGAAAAATCAGGGTATTACACACAAATACTATCTGTTTGCCCCCACACCAGATTTAGCGGTAACAGGTGGAAAGACCATGAACATACTTATAGTATTCTTAAATATATGGCTAAAGATTCACTAACTCCTCCTGTCTCTACAGTTTCTTCAGAAAGTGCTTTTTCTACAAGTGGCAGGATTCTAACCGATTACAGGAATCGCTTGAAGCCCAAATCATTGGAGATGCTCATCTGCACAGAAGACTGGCTAAAGGCCGAAGATAGGACTCAAGGAAAAGCATTCGACACGTTCACAAGTGGGAGCACTTCGTCAGAAGAACAACAATAACAATAGCAACCAAAATGAAGAATTCAAGACCCACAACAACAACAACAAATTGAAAACCAACAAATTGAAGACAATTGTAAATGTATAAAAAATTGTATAAAATCTTTGTTTGTTATTTAAAATTAGGAAAATTAAAGAAAATTGAAATTGTATCTAAGAAATTTGTTATTGCATAAAACAAATTTGTAGAAATTTTTTATTTCTTATTACAAATTTTGAAACTTGTATAAGTTGAAATCATATTAATAATATATAAAGTTTTTTTGGCAATTTCACTCTTTCAATCTTATTTTTATTATTACATTTTCTGTTTATTATTAAAATTACATTACATTTTTTGTCTAAGTAAAAAAAAAATTAGACGAACCAACTCGCGACCCGACCCGACCCGACTCGACCCGGGTTGGACCCGAAAGGGTTCACGGGTTGGGCGGGTCGTGAATTAGCGCTATCGATCTGCCCCGATTAACCCAAGGACCCGAACCCGCCCACGTTGGGTTCCAACCTGGGCGGGTTCGACCCGACTCGGCCCGTTAGACCCGTTTGCCAACCCTAGTGACAGAGCAATGTCAAGTATGAATAAGTGTGAGTAAATCTTCTTCTTGAGACTGAGAAAGTAATCATAGAGATCACGAACCTGTCAATATTATATTTACGAGTCCATAGATTAGAGGACTTCCAATTATAGGGAGTGATATAGGATCAGCTTATCTAAATTTCTCTTTCTTTGAGAAAACGGGAGCTTATCCTAACAACCAGTCGATGAAGCCCTGAGATATCAGGTTTAGCAACAATGGAGTGCCATGCTTTTGACCAGCAAAATTAAGTTCATGTTATGACATGAAAATTCCTTTTTCTAGAATGTTGAAATATAGTAATTGTATATTCTGTTTCCTAATCAATAGGAGACAGATTCTCCAAATCTCTCATCTCCCCAATCTTCTCTCAATTTCCTTTCTTCTTCTCTAAGAATGTAACTCTTATATATAGATGTATACAGTAGAGAAATAAAGTAATAAGAATAACAATTATTTTTTCCCAAATCTGTTTTCAATATGGTATCAGAGCCAAAATTATCCTATGCTACCTGACGAAGAAGATCACGATCTGATCCTCGTTGTCATCGATCCCATCGCTGACCCCGATCCTCGTCGATATCCTCTATCCGTTTCTCTCTCCTCGTGAGTTTCCCGCCCAAAACAGCCAAACCCAATTACTGTACATCTTCCCCGGTCATTTCCCCCTTTCGCCAGCCACCCTCTCGTTGCCCAACCCCCCGTCGACCTCCTAATCATTGACGCCACCTCCAGTGACCCCATCGCCAGCCCCAGTGCTACCAGCACACTCCCTCCTCCTCTGTTCTCGTCGACAGCAGTCGAACCCAACACCTCTGCTGTCGTCACTGCCCCTTTCGTCGACGTCGACCCTCGATGTCGTCACTGCCATCTGTCGAACTCCCATCACCGCCGCCTGAAGCTGCTGCCGTCGATCAATGGTGGCATAGGTTGAAGACCAGATCCAGATCCTGTTTGCTGTTGGGATCTCTTGATCTAATTTATTTAGATCTGATTTGCTATTGTTCTCTCTTGGTGTTTGCTGTTTGCCGGTGTGTTTGGTGTGTGCTGTGTTGCTTGCTGTGTTACTGTTAGTACTGCTTGTTGTGTTGCTATTGTTGTTCTTCACCATGGAGTCAAGGAAGTGTACTCATTGTGGCAAGATCGGGCACACGAAGGCTCGTTGTAATAAGATTATTGGCTATCCGTAGATCTGGGATCATAGCAGGGATATTCGGGCGAAGACTTGCAATCAACCCACTATCGCAGTTGGAGTTGCTGTTCGTGCTGCTGCAGGTAATGATGGTAAGGTTTTTAATATTTCTGGCTCTGTTATGAATAATGCATGGATAATTGATTCGGGTGCTACCGACCATATGACTTTTGATTCTAGACAAGTTCAAAATTTTCAACCTTCCACCAAATCAGCTGTGTCCACTGCCAATGGTGATCCTGCCACTGTTATTGGCGAGGGTACCATACCTCTCTAGGGGTGTAAAATGAACAGGACGGTCCGTCGTCCGTCCCAGTCCGGCTCGAGAAATGGTCCGACCGTGGACCGTCCGAACTGTTATACGAACCGAACTCGATCCGATTCTTTACCGAGCCCGAGCCGGACATAAGTCCATCCGAGTATTATTGCGGTTCGATGCTTTATCGAATCGAGTCCGGCCTATAAAAATTTTGTCCGACCTAGACCGAGTCGGACATAAGCCCGTTCGAGTAAAATTTCGGTCCGAGCTTGAACATATGGTTGTCCGATCCCGTCCGGTCCGATTTACAGCCTTATACCTCTCACAAACAAACTGACCTTAGATACTGCCCTAGTTGTACCATCCTTGAATTTTAACCTATTATCTGTTACTCAAATAACTACTGCCTTACATTGTATTGTATTCTTTTGGCCTTCACATTGTGTGTTAAAGGATATTTGGACTCGCAAGACGATTGGTTATGGGGTTAGACACGGGAAGCTCTATTACCTAGATTTAGAATCTGAAAGTTCATGCAAGTTGACTCAAGCTCTAAGTGTGGAAGAATCCGAAGATGAGAAAAAGAAATCAGATATTTGGCTATGACATCAACGTCTAGGGCATGCTTCTTTTGGTTATTTGAAGAAATTATTTCCAAGTTTATTTTTTAAGTTGGATATTTCTGCCTTTCAGTGTGATGTGTGTGAACTCGCAAAAATTTACCGTGTCTCTTTTCCTCTAAGTCCAAGTAGAAGCTCTCTTCCATTTATGATTATCCATTCTGATGTTTGGGGTCCATCCAAAACCACTACATTTGGAGGAGCTAAATGGTTTGTAATATTTATTGATGACTGTACTCGTATGACCTGGATTTGTTTGATAAAGTCGAAAAGTGAAGTTAGTGGCTTGTTTCAAAAATTTCACAAGCATGTTATGATTCAGTATAAATCACAGATTCAAGTTCTCAGAAGTGATAATGGCGGAGAGTACCTGAGTTCAAATCTGCAACAATATTTGGTGGAACACGACAGTGTTCACTAGACTACATGCTCATATACACCTCAACAGAATGGGGTTGCAAAAAGAAAAAATAGACACTTGCTCGAGGTAGTCCGTGCTTCTCTTATTCATAGAAATATGCCACTTATTTATTGGGGAGAAGCCCTTCCTTCTGCTGCATACTTAATCAACCGAGTTCCCTCTAGTATCCTAAACTTCCTCACACCATTTCAAGCATTAACTGAAGTTGTAAATGCACCAAAAGTCGTCAACTTGTCACCTCGTGTGTTTGGGTGTGTTGCATTTGTTTATCTTCATGGGATATCTGCTGTGTTGACGACTTTTGGTGCATCCGTTGTAAATCAACATGAACGCAACAAGTTAACTCCTCGAGCTATCTGCTGTGTTTTTGTGGGATATGCACAGGATAAGAAAGGGTACCTGTGCTATCCCCCTCCAACTCAAAGGATGTTTGTGGCTATGGATGTTGTGTTCCATGAAGATGAGATGTATTTTTCTTCTTCTACTACTGAACTTCAGGGGGAGTACCGAAGTGAAGTTCAAACTCTTGGGTATGATGAAGGGGTTAGTGAAGTTCAGACTCTTGGGTATGATGAAGTAATTACCAGTCAGAACGAACAACTAGATACAAATAATGGCGAAAACTTGAATGAAGACCTAGCAATGGAAGAAGACCCTCACGAATAAGTGCAACCAAGAGAAGAAGCCCTTCTTGAAGAATTGCAACCAGTACCAAATTTTAGTGAGAGTGAACCGTCAGAACCCACATCATCGTTGTCCGAAGCTCCTAGAAGAGAACTCCTGCACCGTACTAATAGAGGTATTCCAAAACCCACTTATGAACCTGATCCCACTAGTAACGTCAAATATCCCATAAGTAATTATGTATCCACTCACTGCTTGTCGGAATCAAATAAGTCATTTGTAAATCAATTATCTACTGTATCTATTCCTAATAGTGTGCAGGAAGCCCTTACTGATCCAAGGTGGAAAGCAGCTATGGATGAGGAGATGAAGTCCTTGAAAAAGAATGTGACTTGGGAGATAGTCGACCTGTCAGTAGGGAAGAAGCCAGTAGGATGCAGATGGATTTATAAAGTGAAGTATAAGTCTGATGGTTCAATAGAGCGATACAAAACAAGACTGGTTGCTAAAGGATACACTCAAACGTATGGAGTTGATTATGAAGATACATTCGCACCCGTGGCAAAATTCAATATTGTTCGAGTCCTACTGTCACTTGCTGCAAATCTTGACTGACCGTTGGAGCAATTTGATGTGAAGAATGCATTTTTGCATGGAGAATTGACAGAAGAGGTTTATATGGATCTTCCACCAGGGTCGAACAGACCAGTCCAACACAACAATAAAGTATGTCGTTTGAAGAAAGCATTGTATGGACTTAAGCAGTCACCAAGAGCTTGGTTTGGGAGATTTACAAAATCAATGAGGACATTCGGATACTATCAGAGTAATTCAGATCATACTAGCACTGGTAACGGGTCGGGTCGGGTCGGGTAGCTCAATACCCGGACCCGGACCCGGTCATTGACGGGTCCAAATACTGGACCCGGACTCAGACCCATGAAATTCGGGTCCGGGTCTGGGTCCGGTTCCCCACAAGAAATGTTACCCGTTCGCTTTCGAGTCCGGGTCCGGGTCCGGGTCCTATTTCTAATTACGGGTCCGGTTCGGTTCCGGATCTTTAAAGCATAACCCAATATTACATAAGACCTTACTATCAGACCTTCTCCTCCCGTTCTCTCTCCTTACTATCAGACCTTTTCCTCATCCTCTCTATGAGTCCACCTTCTCTCTTACCTTCGTAACTATCTGACAGGGCAAGCATTTTGCATATTGCTTGATACTGAATACTAATACGAATTCAAGTAGCAAAAGAAATGAATGAGCAGCATATATTTTATGGCATTACCTTTGAGGCTCGACGCTCATACCAAGGTGCTCATGTGGAACAGAGGTATGTTGCATCTCTCTGTAGTCTGTATCATAATTAAAATTCTTTAGCTCTTTATATTATCAGATTTGTCGAGAGGATCTGAGCTTGTGAAAACTGCTCCACAAAGGCAGGTGAGCTTCCCACATCAAAGAAGCCACAACTATCAGAAACAGTTCAGGGGAAAATGCCATAATAAGAAAACAAGATCTAAAAGAGGAACTATTTGGAAGTTCCAGGCACAGCAAAATACATTTGTAGAGTAGGCAATATTTTGTATTACACTAGACTAAAGGGTTTCTAACCTACATGAAATGAGTCACAAAACAACGATTTGATGAGAAGGAAAAAAAAAGAGTAAAGATTAAAATATGACTAACCATCTATTCCTGTATGTGATGTATATAATTCCATGAATTTTCATAGTCAAGATATTGATCCTGGCCTTCCTTCAAATTCTCACGAAGCTTTCGTCCAATCTTCCATATCCAGAGCAGAGGGCTCTGGGGTTCTCACAGAACTTCAAGTTTTTATCTGATCTGCACCACAACTGAACAACAAACTTTTGTTTGCTATGCCAAAGAAAAGTGAAAAAAATAAAGAACATCTGAAGCAACAATGTCAAGTATTTCAACTTAAACATTAATACCTTTTATAATCACAGATCATATGATTGGACAGCCTCTTCGGTTATAAGTTGACAAAATTAAAATAAGAATTAACCATCCCAAACAATCACCATAAACAACAGCCTCTTCAGCCATATTACATTTATCTAACGGGTAACGGGTCGGGTCCGGGTCGGGTCCGCTTCGTTTTTTGTTTATTTTTCTATTGTGAGTCCGGGTCCGGGTCGGGTCCAATTTTAGGGGACCCAGACCCGACCCGAAATTTCAACGGGTAGTAATTTAGGACCCGTACTCTACCCAAATTAGATCGGGTCGGTTCCAGTCCAACGCCGGGTCCGGGTCGGTTCCGGGTTTCGGGTTTTAATACCAATGCTAGATCATACTCTGTTTCTAAAAAGGAAAGAAGGTAAAATTACTGCTCACATTATTTATGTGGATGATATGATAGTAACTGGTGATGATCCTGATGAGAGGAAGGCATTAAAGAACTACTTGTCACGAGTTCGAAATGAAAGATCTTGGCTCTTTGAGATACTTTCTTGTCATTGAAGTTTCTCGCTCAAGAAAGAGGATATTTTATCTTAAAGAAAGTATGCTCTTGATTTATTAAAGGAGACTGGAATGTCCGCTTGTCAGCCGATTAGTACACCGTTAGAAGAAGGACTGAAACTGTGCAACAAAGCTGATCGTGTACCTTGTGATAAGGAAAGATATCAGAGATTGGTTGGATGGCTGATGTATATTATACATACACTGCCAGATTTGTCATATGTTTTAAGTGTTGTAAGTCAATTTATGCATGCGGCTTGGGAACAATATATGGATACGGTGATGAGAATTATGAGATATATTAAGTCTGCTACAGGAAAAGGGGTCTTATTTGCGAAACATGGTCACTTGAAGGTTGAGGTATATAGTGATGCTGATTGGGCAGGATCTATAATTGATAGGCGCTCCACTTCAGGATACTTCACCTTTGTTGGAGGAAATTTAGTTACATGGAGGAGCAAGAAGCAAAATGTTGTTGTGCGCTCTAGTCCAGAGGCTGAGTATCACAGAGTAGTTTTAAGTATAGCGGAAGTTTTATGGCTGAAACTCTTGTTGCAGGACTTATGCTATAGTCCGAATGAACCTATGAAAGTATATTGTGATAGTCAAGCAGCGTGTGATATTGCTGCTAACCCGGTTCAGCATGATAGAACGAAACATGGAGAGGTGGACAGATTCTTTATCAAAGAAAAAATAGATGAGAAAGTCATTGAGATATCAAAAGTGAAATCAGAAGATCAACTTGCAGATATCCTAACCAAAGCAGTTTCGAATCGACTCTTTTTGAAATTTGTTCATAAGTTGGGCATATTCAATATCTATGCAACAACTTGAGGGGGAGTATTGAAATATAGTAATTGTATATTCTGTTTCCTAATATATAGGAGACATATTCCCCAAATCTCTCATCTCTCCAATCTTCTCTCAATCTCCTTTCTTCTTCTCCAAGAATGTAACTCTTATATATATCTGTATACAGTAGAGAAATAAAGGAAAAAGAATAACAATTATTTTCCCCCAAATCTGTTTTCAATACAGAAGACAAGGATTTCAGCATGTCATCAAATACCAACTTGATCACAATTAAGACCATCTCCAATCATACTAGCCATTTTTCAATTTTAGCCAAAATAGCTAGTATAAAGATAAAAATATGCTTCAACGGGACTAGCCAATATTCACTCGCCATATCTGGCGAGTATGTACCGCTCGCTAAACTTCTTCTCAAAACTAACCCACAAAAAAAATCGAATCGAAATCGCGATCGAAATCAAAATCGATCAAAATAGCGATCGAAATCAAAACCGCGATCGAAATCAAAAAATAACATAAAATAAAATAATAATCGAAATCGAAATCGGGAATATATTTTTTTTGAAATCGCGATCGAAATATGAAATAAAAATCAATCGAAATCAAAATTGTATCAAATTCGCGATCAAAATCAGATCAGAATTGTGAGAAAATCAAAATCGCCTTCGAAATCAAATCAAAATAGCCAAATCAGATCTTGATTGCTTGGGAATAATTTCTTTTGGGCTGGAAAATTTTATTTTGTACTTGAGCTTTTTTTATTGGCTTTGGTTTTATGTTATTATTTTATTTAATTTCGGACTTTAAATTATTAATGATTATTCAAAATAGATAATATGGTTGGAGTGAAGATTTTTTTCGCTAGTCAAATTATCAATTTATTATTCATTTTGGCTATTTTAGTTAGCCAGGTAACTTGGTTGGAGATGCTCTAAAGAAGCACATAATATAAGCAATCACAAATGACAAAATCACATCCAAGAATTCTTTCGAAACTACGAACTGGAACTGATAAATATTACAAGAGCCTAGTAAAGCATCCTTCAATTCCAGAGAAAGAAAAACTAGAAATATATTTACAATGCTTTTTGATAATCATAAATTATATTAACCATCTCTTTAGAGGTCCATAAATAAAAGGATGAAGATCATCAATGTTTGTTAATGAACTGCTACAGATTCTACTGCTTGTTGCCACCGGCACCTGGGAATGCCCAGTGAGGTTTTGCGGGAGTACGCGGCAGGGCCTTCACTCCAATAGGGTTGTTATTGCTCTGTACATTACCAAAAGAAAAAGGTATATAAATTAAAAACAGCTCTATCTATAGATCGATTAGATAAAAAAATTATTAAGATCTATGGGTAAAAGATAGTAAGGAAAAATACCGCAAGACAGGTTCCAGACTCGACTTTGCAGATAGGATAATCATGGGGGCAGCAACTGTAGTGATCATCGCAGCAAGTTGCACCTTCATTAGGGCAGCAACCCCATGCGAAGCACGTTTTGCCGAACTCATAGACACAACAGCAGGTGGTGCTCTCGGGGCAAGAGTAGTAATTATCGCAGACAGTAGGGGGAGTCACGGGGGAAGGAGGAGACGGGGCTGGTTTGGGGGGGTTCTGACCCTTCTTGATGGGATAGGATGGCTCAACTGCAATACCACATTTGCCTGTTTTCTCTGCAATGTTTCGCTCCAACCTGATGTAGCCAGCCTCACCCCAGTCTGGGCCCCATGAATTGCGCACAAGCCAGTAGTCCTTGCCATTGTCAGTTCCATATCCAACAGCAGCAACACCGTGGTCAAGTTGAGTGCCGCACAGTCCACTGAAAACACCCTGAAACACACAAGTATATCAACAATCAATCTTCAGTATACTGATTATGTACACATTTTGATAAACAATCTGTAATTTGTTTACAAGTTGGAGATCTCACTGATTTGTATAGTTGGAATGCCCTTCCCCCAGCTTCAATGGCAACGCTGACCGGCTGGTGGGCAACAGCCTTCTTCAAAGCATTCTCATCATTCTCAGGGACATCCTCATAAGAATCAATAGAAACAACCTTCGCATTTTTCTGCATCGGATGAAATAAGAAGTCCAATTAACAACACCACAAATTCATAAGCAATCAATTTCATAGAAATAACGGCAACAACAGAAACAATATGCATCGACAATAAGACAGATCAGAATTAAAAGGGTTAAAAGTGTCCATACCCTGAATGTGTCACATCGACCATCACTGCCTTTGTAGGGGTAATCATCCTCGGTATCAAGCCCACCATTGTTGATGATGAATTGGAAAGCATAGTCCATGAGCCCACCATTGCAACCTTGGTTGTACGACGTGTCACAATCCACCAACTCCTGTTCCGAGAGCGAAATCAGTTCTCCGGTCACGATCTGG
Source organism: Hemerocallis citrina (assembly GCA_017893485.1). Lineage (NCBI taxonomy): Eukaryota > Viridiplantae > Streptophyta > Magnoliopsida > Asparagales > Asphodelaceae > Hemerocallis > Hemerocallis citrina. Next base: position 362,493 of record JACEHZ010000342.1, on the reverse strand, counting down.
TTAATCCCTTCAACTGCTGCGACAGTAGAAAAGGCCCAGCAACTCCCTGTTGAACCAAAACAATTTCAGTTCCCCATCACTATCAATAAATCATCATATAAATAATCTACAAAAACCCTTTCTAGTATATCCTAATTCAAATTAGAAAGGTCCACATAAACAATAGATGGCTTAAAATTTCAATCATAACATAACTAGAAAGTTTGCTATTCTCTAAAATATAAAAAATTAATAAAATAAATTAATAACCAATCTCAGTAGTACTTGACTGATGTCAGAGTCCTAATCTTCTATACAAACAAAACTCAGACTTGTCTCTTTCATGAATAAAGACCGTAACTATCAACCACAATTCTGAATTCTTTTGAACAACAAAGTAATTTTTTTCACCAGTAGAAACAAACAAAAAATAATAATTGCAATACTAAATTTCTTATAATAAAAACAAAGATATCATCTTTTTGAGCAAATTATTAGAAACTATAGTTCCTTTTATGGTAAGACACCTTAATCTGCAACAACTGAAATTTTTTAGAATTTCCCCCACAACTTAGCCCTGATTAGACAAAGATTCCTAACTTACCAACAAAGCAAGTATTACCAAAACAGCCAACCACAAATCAAATCCCAAAAAAATGGGAAGTGAAGTTACTGAGTAATGCTATCTACAAAAACGCTGTACAAGTTTTAATCCACATACTCATATGCTACAATCGCCAACCATCTATATCCTGCTTCAGATCTACGCAATATCAGGGAGATTGTGCTGCATCAGTAACTTATGCACAACGTACTTAACAAAAACAAAGATCTCATCTTTTGGTCTAATTAATAGAAATTAGACTACAATTCCTACCTTTCATGATAAAAAAAACCATAATTTATAAGTCGTTTTAGATTTCTACACGCCTATCTCTGATATTATAATGGGAGAGTTGGGATTGTCATTTGTAGATAATCTGTAATTTGTAGACATTCATTCAACCATTTAATCTCAACCATTTATTTTTAAGTGAGTAATATTAATCATTCATTTACTCAACTGTTTTTAGTTACCATAATATCCTCAAAGTTCAAATTTATTTACGACATAATTATTTACAAAAGTGTCACTCATATAAAATGAAAGTTTGTACCACTAGGTATAATTTGTAAAGAGCCCATATTACGTCTTCTTATTTGTCATATAAATTTTTTGAATTAAAACGTGCATCGCACGTGCATATTACTAGTTAAGAAAAAACAGAGGATCGAACACAAAAAGTATTTCTTGGTTTATACAAGTATAAGTCGTTCTTGATTTTTGAAGCTCATAAATGAGCTATCAATCGTAAAACATCCAATTTGTCATCCTCTATAAGAGCATCCACAGTCGTTCAATGTAAAAAAATGGCAAAATACATATTTAGACAATCCATTTCGACGAAACGCTGCAGTCGTCGAATGGGAGAAAAATGCATAAGTTCGTGATGTTTTGTCTGCCATTAAAAAATAATTTATACAGGCCGAAACTTAGAAAATATTAATAAAAAATACGGGACGAAACATCCCAAAGAGAAGAAATAAATTTCAAAATAACCGTCCGGGTTTTTTTTGCAAAAAAATTGCAAAAACAATTTTAAGAAATAGTTTGTAAAAAATATTTCCAAAACAATTTAAAAATTTGCAAAATCAATTTAAAAAATTGCAAAAACAATTTAAAATTTTACAAAATTATTTTTAAAAATTATTTTTTTAAAAATAAATTGGATTGGGATGTTTCGGGACGAAACATCATGTTCATTCCCACCCTTAAATTCATTTAACCGGTTATTTTATTTGGTTTTTAATTTTTTTTGCTTCAGACGAAACATAATGTTTCGTCCGATCAATTAAAAATATAATTAAATAATTCAAACGAAACATGAATTTTGCTATTTTGCTATTTCGAATGCTATTTTTCCCTTTCTACTGTAGCTGAATTGTCAAAAAATGACAAAATAGCTGACGACTTTGTGCGCTACGGTACAAAAAAAATTTTAAAAAAAAAACCCCGAATATGGCAAACAAGCAACCGACTGTGGATGCTCTAACTTCAGTATGACTCCATATATAAAAGAGGTAATGATAAAATTAAAAAACTCATAAAAGAATACTTAATGGATACTTAAGAATGATACCTCGAAAACCTAAACTAACTTATATGTTGAAACAAAAAAAAACAAAAACAAAAACAACAAGCTAGAACGACTTATATTTTCAAAGTGAGGTAGTACTAATGTTTTTTTTGCTACTATCTCATAATTAATTATCCGATTCTAACTTTATACCCACAGAACAATAACAAAATTTCCAAATAAAAAAAAATTCCGAAATTAAGCCCAAAAACAGAGGGATTTAGAAACTCACCGCAACTGCCCTGATCTTTGACCGGCGACACCGCGCCCTTGGCCCTCCAATCCACGGAATCCGGCAAGCTGTCCCCTTCCTTCACACTATACCTCTGGCTCTTCACCCCATCGACTCTCCCCTGCTTAGCCTTCACCCCCAAATACCTCTCCTTGTACTCCTCGTTCGTCAAATCCGCAAACTTGTTCAATCCCAACTCGAACGAATGCTCCCCCCTCTCGGCCTTGGCGTTGTGCTCGTCGATGAATCGTAGGTTGTCCTTGAAGATCTCGAACCTCTGATCCTTCTCCCCGACAGCGTTGTACTGCTTCCCGTGCTTCGCGCACCATTCGTCGTAAAGGTGCCGGCTTTCGTCCTCGGTTGGTGAGATAAGGCCGTGGTCGCGGTCGTAGGAGATGATCGACATGTCGGTGGCGAGGGTTAGGGTTACGGAGAGGAGGAGGAGGAGAGGGATGAATTGGAAGGAAGCCATGGCTTTAAAAAAAAATAATTGTTTTTTTTTTTTTGGGAGATGAGAAAGGGATTGGGGTTGGTTTAAATAAGAATGGGGAGGTTGGATATTTACATAAAAGGACAGGGATGAATTAGTATTTAGGTTATTTTGTTGAGTTTGGGCGGTGGTGAGTGACAGAGGTGGGCAATTGTTTAGGGGGTTTTCTGATGCCTTGGTACTGAACCCGGATTTCAAGTGGAGTTTTGATAGACCAACCAGAGGAAAAGCATTGAAATAGGAGGAAAGTGGGGCCCACCACTTGTGGATTAAAGGGGAGTGAGTGATTTACAGTATTCGTATGGTGACTGTTTATGAGGGTTATTTTGGATCGTTGGATTTTGATTGTGATGTAAACGTATAGAAGGTTTTTTTTTATTTGAAGGATATATATATAAAATAAATTAACAGAGTACGAATAGTTATAATTTTACCAAGAGTAAAACGAATAACCACAACAACAATCGGAACAACTAGCTAAAGGAGCAATTGAGGGAATTGCCTAGAGGCCACAGAGCAAAACACAAAGCCAAGGAACCCGATCAGCACCCACGGAGGCAGGTCTCGAGCAGACGATCACTACCAAAAACAAAGGCCTGAAGCCGACCTGAAGGAACCTCCCTTGGACTACAACGTAGAAGAGTATCGGGGCATCGACCCACCCAGTCAATAGACCAGAGCTGCCACCGAAACCTCTCCAGCTGATCCAAAGCAACCCAGGCAGGATATAACAGGGCTAAGCCATCAGGAGAGCGGAGATACTGCCTAAACGCCGAAGCAAGGAGAAAGAAATTGAAAACAAACGACAAGCCCACCACGAAAGATCACCAGAATAGAAACGCAACAAACCCACACCTATGACCCCAACAAAGAAGGGGGGTCACAAGGTCGGCATTCTCCGCACTGGGGACTGCCCAAACCAGGGCGAATGACCGAACAAACCATTAACAAATACGAGAATGCAACGATACAGTCCAGGAAGAGAAAAAAAGTAACCTCAGCTACCAACAAAAAAGGTCTCGGTAATCCAGTACCGGTACCGGTGCTATGGCACCCACAACCAATAAGCAAAAGAATCTCACAGACCGAGTCAGCCAGGGCACAAAACAGACCCAAAACCCTCCGGTCACAGCTTGAACAACTGAAAAGCTCAGCACTACAAAAGAAAAGCCAAAGAAAAGGAAAAGAAACAGCTCACAAACTAGGACCGCATCGTCTCAAGAAAGAGACTCACACCAGAAACAAACGCAAGAAAAGATAATATCACCACACAGATACTATAATTACATCAACCCGAAGCTAACATGCTGGGGAACAATAACCAAACGAAAGTCCTCCCTACTAAAGGGAACAAACAGCCACCAAGAAGCACTAAACCTGCCCAGATGTATAGAAGGTTAATGTGGGGATTCAGGGTTTCTATACAATATACTAGTGTTAGAGCATATGTAGTCGTCTATACCCAAAATATGGGTATTTGACATATAGCACTAGAAATTTTCAAAATGAGTTGTAGTTGTCTAAACTCAAATTTTATCATTTCTTCGACGGATGGAATATCATATTCCGTGAGAGCAATTTGTTTATACAAAAAAAATCAGACGGGATATCATATCCCGTCCGAAAAGATGACTTTGTGAATAAAAGAGTTAATGGCCCATAATTATGAAGTATAGGCCTAAAGTATAGGATTTAAAAATCGAAAATGAGAACTTCTCATTTCTTGGACCGCATACGACCTCTTTTTTTTTTATTTTAATTTTAGAAAATCGATCGGACGGGATATATCACATTCGATCTATTTAATAAAAAAAAAAATTAAAAGTCATTGACAGACGAGATATCATGTTCCGAATTCCAAATTTTGGCTTTTGCCATTTCTTCTCCCAAATTTGGCAAACAACTGTTTACCTCAATCCCAAAAAATAGGTATTTGGCCAACCACTACAGATGATTTTTTGCCAAATTATCCATTTTTTGGATATTTGGCCAACGACTACATATGCTCTTACCTTTTACAAATCGTACAGCCTATGATAGTTTTGAGGGACTCATAAAATTATATAGAACACAAAAAATGTGTGAGAAAATTGGGAGAAACTTATGAATATCATCTCTACCATAATTACTGAAATTTTATTATCATCCTCATATAAGCAGATAGTTTATAGAATCACTGTCAAACCATAATGTTATCAAATTGAATATTACTAAAGATAAAAAATGCATACAATAAAAAAAATATCGCAAATTCAATTAATTTATATTAACAAGTATATTACAACATCATTAACATTCAGTAAATATGTTATACACTATAAACCATGCATTATAGCACATGTTAGGGTAATGATGATAGACTAAGAAAATCATACATAATTTTTTTTATGAATTGTGTTAAAAATCTAATTATGAGATAGGGTATTGGGGTGGTTTTTGGAAAAGACGTAAGATTTTGTGAGATTGAGAAAGTGGGAGAAGAAGAGACAGTGTTTGAGGGATTGGAGTTTTTATTTCGTTTTGGTTTTTTTAATAAAATCGTGCGTAGTGCACGTGTTAGTTAAATAGGATTCTCTACTTTTTCTCTCCTTTCTCTATCTTAAAATAGAGAAATAATAGAGGGGGTAGACTCTCTCATATTAGTATAAGATATATTGATATAATTTATACAATATATTATGTCAAACCACTTTTAGTTCAAGAATTTTTCTAATTTTTTCTTTTTAAGACAAAAAAAGAAGAGCAAATGTAGGAGGCACCCCCCACTCTTTCTCCATCCAAATTTTAAAATGCAATCATATTTCTTAATCAAACCTTCCAAAGCGTGCAATATTGTATAAATGTTATTAGATATTTTTTTTGAAAAATAGTTTTATTATTTTCTCATTTAAAAAAAAATATATGTGCAATATTGCACAGGGTTAAACTTTTTTATTTATAAAAATCCACATCTACGCAATATTTTATGCTAAGACCACCTTTGGTCCAATTATTAATCTCATTTTTTTTCTTTTTAAAACAAAAAATGAAAGCAAATGTAGGAGCAACCATTCTATTCTTTCACCATTCAAATTTTGAACGGGAATCATACCCCTTAGTTAAACTTTAAAATTTGTGCAATATTGTATATATGTTATTAGTTGAATTTTTCAAAAAATAGTTTTATTATTTTATTTTTATTTTTAAAATTTTGAGCATTTTTATACATGGTTATACTAAATATTATAATATATACGAGTTTGTGCAATATTGCACAAGGGTACACTAGTTATGCTAAACTACTTTTGGTTCAATGATTTTTACTAGAATTTTCTTCAAAAAAAATTAAAAAAAAATGTGCGCAAATGTTGGAGGCAACTTCCCACTTGTTCTCCATCCAAATTTTGAAGTACAATCATGCCCTCATTCAAACCTTAAAATATGTGCTATATTGTGTAAATGTTATTAGAGAATTTTTCAAAAAATAGTTTTGTTATTTTCTCACTTTTAAAAATTATGTGCAATACATTGCACAAGGTTATATTTACAAACTATGTGTAATATATTGCACAGGATTATACTAGTTATTTTAGGGAAAAGAATACGGTGCGATTATGTTGAATTTTTCGGTGCTGACCCACTTTTTGAAAAAATAACCAATCTGACCCACCTATGAAATTATTTATCCAATTGATCAAGTTTTGGACACATCAGCATAACATGTTCTTGAAAAAAATGGCATATGTTAGTTTCATGCCGTTAGTTCCAATAGCGGCAGTTATTAAAAAAAATTACATACCATTTTTTGGAGTAATTACATCAGTTAACTTTTTCTTAATCGTGTACTCTCTGACTTGGAAAAAAATTACAAGTGTGAAAAAATCGTATATCAGATGTCACTATCCCCAACAACGGCATTCGCATTACTGATGTCGTTGTTAGGGATAGCGGCATCAATTATAATACAGATTGCATATAAATAGTGACCCCCTCTTCGGGAGAGAGAAAAATCTAAAGTGAAAGGGGAAAAGAGATGAGGAGACCACTATTTACATTTAATGAGTATTATTATTGATGGTGTTATCTCCAACAATGACACCAGTAATGTGAATGTCGTTTTTGAAAATAACGACATCATGTATAAGTTGTTTCAGCACTTGAAATTTTTTTCAAGTTAGAACTTGTATAAGAAATGTATGATTGTCGTTTTCGTCGTTTTCCCAAACAACGACATGCTAAAAAAAATTAAATCTGATACCGTTTTTTGGAATAACTGCAAGAAATTAACCTATGCCGTTTTATCAAGAACCTATTATACTGACGTGTCCAAAATTAGACCAGTCGGATAAATATCTTCAAAAGTGGACCAGTTTGGTCAATATTTTGAAAAATGGGTCAGTATGGAAAAAATTCGTTATGTTTGACTTTTGGTTGAGGATTGGAGAATTTTTTCCCTAAATAATCCTTTTTATGAAAGTTTTTCTACAAACGACCTGTTTTTTTTTTAATTCCATAAACGACCCACTCGCTTTTTGAAAAAGCGAGTGTGGTATAATCACCCACGCTTTTTCAAAAAGCGAGTCTTAGGGTTCAGAAAATTAGAAACCTAAGACTCGCTTTTTGAAAAACCGCGGTGTTCAGACCTAGACTCGCTTTTTCAAAAAACGAGTCTTGGGTCTGTATTCTTTTTGCTAGTAGACTCAAGACTCGCTTTCTGAGAAAGCGAGCCTAGTCATTAGTTATCAACAGATTCAAGACTCGCTTTCCCAAACACCGCGCTTATTTATACCAAACTCGCTTTCTGAAAAAGCGAGTCTTTGGCTTGTTGAAAAAAATCTACATGCGGAAGACTCGCTTTCTGAGAAAGCGAGGTGCTCTGTATAAGACTCGGTTTTTGGAAAAGCGAGTCTTGCCTGTGTTAATGAAATCTTTAAATTAGATTACGATACTCATAAGGCAACAAACACACTAGGACAATTTAGGATCCACACAAACGAAAAGCGAAAATTAACGGGGATTAGATTACTCAGAAATAAAGACAAAAATGATTCGTGGAGGTAAATTTGTGCTGTAACTTGTTTCACACATTTGTACATGGTTAATCTATATTGTGGAGTGGTTGTGCATTTGCTTGTTTGTTTGTAGTGATTAATCGACTATAGATGCAGTTCTTTTTGCTGTTTGTCAATTCGGATTTGTTCAAGCAGTTCTTGATTCCTTTTTAATGGAGAACGATGCTCGAGCAGAGTACTGTCGAGTAGTTTATACATGCTCGGCTGAGCACTGTTGAGTAGTTTATATGAAAATGTACATTTATATATTTGAAAATAACCTGAAACTGCCATTTGCATTGTCAATTTTGGAATGTAAGAGTTAGAATGTCTTGTGGATCAGCCCAGGAAAATTCAAAACAGAGGAAGAAAAATCCAATATTTCTGGGCCCTACTCAATGAATGCAGCAGTTTCTATCTCTTGCTCTCTTCTTCTCCCACCCTTCGGACCTTGCACTGCAGAATGCCAGAATCCACACAGAAGAAAATAAATGCGCTGATGCAAACCCTCTGTGGCCTCACAAATAGCATGCATCATATGCCAGCTTTCTATAGCTAATAACCGAAGCAACACAAGTTAAAATGGAAAAAGACGGGTACAATTCATTTACATCACTTCACTTCTAACCTAACATAAGCAGAAGATCCAATACCAAATTCCCTTGAAAAAACTGTGTCTTCATACTTCAAAGTAGTAAGGAGAATGGGAGAGTTGAACAAGAATGAATACTAAGATGATTGCATCTAAGAAAGCGAGTGTTGCTGGGCAAAGAAGGCCAAGACTCGCTTTTTGAAAAAGCGAGTGTGGCATAATTACCCACGGTTTTTCAAAAAGCGAGTCTTAGGTTTCTAATTTTCTGAACCCTAAGACTCGCTTTTTGAAAAAGCGTGGGTGATTATACCACACTCGCTTTTTCAAAAAGCGAGTGGGTCGTTTATGGAATTAAAAAAAAACAGGTCGTTTGTGGAAAAACTTTCATAAAAAAGGTCATTTAGGAAAAAAAATTCAGGATTGGGAGAGGTGGCTGACTGGCTGGTGACTGGAATTTGGGGGATTTTTCAGGTAATTGATTTTAGGTGACCTGATGTTGCCGGTGAATTTTGAGTTTAGTTTGATTCTTTTGATAAACACAGAAGATTGATGTTTACTTAAATAAATAAAAGGTTAACATATACGATTAAGTTGATTAGGATTAGCATAATGTAATATTTTATAAAAAATTATTGTGATGTTTTTGCCTTTTTTAAAAGAAAATGTAAAGTACGACCACCATATTTTATTAATAAGCTGTTAACAAAATATATCCGTAGAGCCGTAAGCAGAAAATAAAACATAAAACCTCCAACCATATAGAAGGGTGGGACCAGTGATCAACTATATAGAAGGGTGGGGCCAGTGATCAGACAGTAAAATGCTACATAACTATTACAAAGATGTGATTAGGCAGAAACTCCCTCCACCAAGTCTCTCGCAGGTTTGAAGCAGGTTTGAATATCCATAGTCCTCAATTTACTGAGTTCCTCAATACAACATATGACCGATCGCAATCTCCTCAATCCAGAAATTATTGTGATGTTAGGTTTGGTATTTAAGTGCTTAATGTATTGAAATTGGATCATTGCCGATCTAATCTAAATGATATTTAATATAGGAAAGAAGAAATGCAACTCCTTAAGCAGTTCCTTATTCTATCTAAATCTCGTTAAATTTCTGTTTCTATGTATAGACGAAGTGATTATATTTGTTGTGTTAATCTCTTCATATTTAAATATTTGTTTAGTATTTTTCTAGATAAGTAACAAAATGTAGAAATTGTAAATCACCCTAATAAAGTGAATAGAGTGATCGTGCGGAATTAAAAACAATAAAGTAAAGTAAATGTAAGAGTGATAAGAAAAACAAACACAGATGACATAGCGATTTAAAGTGGTTCGCCCCCAGGTCTACGTCCACACCACCTACTTATAGCAATTCTCCGCCACAAGCGTTCCACTATACTCAAAACCCTTGTACAGTGATTCTCGGATTCAGGCCAAGAGACCTATTACAGGCACAGGACTTCTAATTCAAGTCCCGTCAATCTCACCGAAGTGGAAAAGAAATGAAAAGAAAACTCAAGATCGTTAATGATCTTGACTGAAGAATACAACCAAATAAACGCTCACACTCGGATTGATTAAAATGAAGGATTAGTTCAGAAATTTTCTCAGAAGTTATTATGTTAAAAATACACAGTGGATTCGTTAATATTAATAGACGGGGAAGTGTATCGATCAAAAATAGGATCGATACTTTCCAAAAATATACACAGCGACGGTCATGAAGTACGGTCGATCGGCATCGCGCTGTATATTCCGAATCCACCATGTTTTATTACCATAAACTATTCCATCTTTAATCAATCTTATACAATTAAAAACTCACAAAAATAGAAAGAAAAATTCAGGTCTTTGATATCTTCCTCTTTTGCTTGTAGCCAATTAATCATGAACTCCTTTTGAATATCTTCCTCTTTTGCTTGTATATGCACTATTCCTTTATTACTTTCCTTGTTTGTATATTTGTGAATCTCTCTTGGATCTCTTTTTGATCCTGAAAACCTGACACACTAAATTGAAACTTATTAGTATGAGTGAGCACGTTTTGTGCACACCAAACTAAGAGTCAACAATCTCCCCTTTTTGGTGTGAACAAAACATGCATGAATGTTTGAAAATTTAAAACACAACATATGAATACTCCCCCTGAATTTAGCACATCCTGTAATACAGATTTTCATATAGATAGAGCTTTTAAGGGAGTGAATACTCCCCCTTAATATAATGCTACCTGTAATACAGAACTTAAAGAACAAATATAAGAGATGGGTGAGAGTAATATATATAGATGTTCGTGAAATAATTTGCAAATTTATGAAATAAGTAGAAAAAATTTTGAAAATATTCTAGAAATAATTCTCCCTCCTTTTGGAACACACCAAGAGGGGATAAATAGAGGAGACATAAGTAAAATAAGCATTGGAAAGTTCGTAGAACAAATCATCAATGAAAACACCAAAGAGAAAACATTTTATGATATTACAATGAATATAATCTTGTAAAAAAAGGAAGAGAATCTTCTTGCATGATACCGTTGATAGCGAGACTCTTTGCTATACAGTGATAGCTCTTCATAATATCATAGATTCGAGATTCTCTCCAATACACATGAAAGCATCAAATTTTTAAGAAAGGAACATTAATTTTATAAGACTTTGAAAATATAGGCTAGAGAGAGAACCAGTCGACCTCAAGGTCGACCGAAAAAAGAGATTTTTAAAAGAATCATCCAAAGCGCATACTGGTCGACCGCACACTGCAGTTTTTTTTAAAAAAAGTTTCCAGTGAGCATGACGGTCGACCGTAAAACCAATAGAACCCACAGAGGGCGACTCGATCGACTGTACGGTCGACCGCAATAAGCAAAAGTTAATCGAGACGAAAAATAATAAAAAACCGAGACTGAGCCGGTCGACCGCACAGTCGACCGACTCACACAAAAAGTTTTTAGGCGGAAAAATCAATAACATTTAATGCTCCTTTCAAGAAGTAAAAACTTTTTTTGTCTAAAGATTTTGTAAAAAAATCAGCAAGTTGCGACTCAGTGAAAATATATTCAAGTAAAATATTTCCCTTTTGAAAGTGTTCTTTAATGAAATGATACCTAATATCAACGTGTTTCGTGCGACTGTGTTGGTCAGAATTTTTGGTCATATGAACGGTGCTAGTGTTGTCACATTTTATTGGAATATGATCAAAGAATACCTTATAATCCTCGAGAGTATGTTTCATCCATAATACCTGCGCACAACAGGATCCTGCCGCAATATACTCAGCTTCGGTAGTAGAGAGAGTAACAGAAGTTTGCTTCTTGGATGCCCACGAGATAAGACATCACCCAAGAAGTGACATGTACCACTAGTGTTCTTTCTATCTGTCAAGCTCCCGGCATAATCTGCATCAGAGTATCCTACAAGAGAAAAAATTCTATTTTTCGGGTACCAAAGTCCAGTATTTGGGGTGCCTTTGAGATATCGAATGATACGCTTAACGGCAACCAAATGTGATTCTTTGGGACACGATTGAAAACGTGCACATAAACAGACACTAAACATAATATCAGGACGGGAAGCAGTAATATAAAGTAAACTACCGATCATACCTCTGTAAGTAGAAATATCAACATTGTTACCAGATTCGTCTTTGGATAGCTTAGTGGTAGTGGCCATCGAAGTTTTGTAAGCATTAGTATTTTCAAGTCCGAACTTCTTGACAAGTTCTTTTGCGTACTTGGATTGGTTTATAAATATGTCATCATTTCTTTGTTGTATTTGAAGTCCAAGGAAATACGTTAGTTCTCCCATCATACTCATTCAAACTCATCCTGCATTTGCTTTGAAAACTCCTTGCAAAGATTTTCATTAGTGGATCCAAATATAATATCATTAATATAAATTTGAATGATTAAAATATCTTTAAAAGTTGCTTTATAAATAGTGTAGTGTCTACTTTTCCTTTAGAAAAGCCTATGTGAAGAAGAAACGAACTCAGCCGTTCATATCAAGCACGAGGGGCTTGCTTCAAACCATAAAGAGCTTTATCAAGCCGAAAAACATGGTTTGGGTGGATCAGTGAATCCCGGTGGTTGTGCCACATAAACTTCTTCCGAAATAAATCCATTTAAAAATGCACTTTTAACATCCATTTGAAAAAGAGTAAAATCCATATATGCAGCGAAAGCAAGTAAAATACGAATGACTTCAAGCCTAGCAACTGGTGCAAAAGTTTCATCAAAATCTACACCCTCTTGTTGATTATAACCTCGTACAACAAGACGGGCCTTATTCCTAGTGATTGAACCGGATTCATCTAACTTGTTCCTAAACACCCACTTAATACCAAGTATAGTCATATTGTGAGGTCGAGGAACAAGTTTCTATACTTGATTCCGTTCGAATCGATTAAGTTCTTCTTGCATTGCAATGATCCAATCATTATCTTGCAAGGCCTCCTTAATATTCTTAGGTTCAAGTATGGAAACGAAAGCTGTAAAACACATAAAATTTTGAGCTTGAGTGTGAGTAGTTACCCCTTTTGACATATCACTTCGTATAAGAGATGGTGGATGACTAGACATGATTTTCCATGCGGGACGTCTCTCACTTATGGAGCTTGGATGTTGTATATTTTCATCTTCCATGGCATCAATTTATTGTATAGGAATCTCATTGATTTAGTTTTTAGGTTCATCTTTGTCTCGAAGCACCACTTGATTTTGATCATTTGCTTGTGGTTCTTCAATAGGAACCTGTTTCTTTTCAACACGAACCCCTGTCTCATCATCATCAACAACAAGTTTGTTGAGATTGTCCATGGCCGTGTGACCAAGCCTTCGATGCCAAAGCCATCCATCCTCATTTCGTGCGACAAAGCATCTTATACTTTCCTGTGCTAATTCATTTTAATTTATGACATATACATTGTTGCATCTGTTAGCAAAAAGTAAACATGAATTATTGTTATCTAGTACAGTGCATGTATTTTTATCAAAAGTAATAGTGTACCCTTTATCACATAGTTGGCTAACACTAATTAAGTTATGCTTTAGACCTCTTACCAATAGAATATCCTCAATGGAGCATAAGGAACCAAAGTTAATTTTACCTTTAACAATGGTTTGACCAGTGCTATTATCTCCAAAGATGATGTCCTTTCCCTTTTTCCTTGATAGTGATGAAAAATATCTGCTGTCACTAGTCATATGATTTGAGCATCCACTATCAAGGTACCACCGATCTTTAGTCTTGATGTGTTGAGGTACCTACAACAAGGTTAGTAGGTATAATTTTGCGTGTCCAAGTTTGTTTTGAACTTGCATTTGTATTCTTTCTCATCCACACAAGATTAGTATTTCTTTTTAGTGAACAGTTATAAGAAATATGCCCAAGTCTACAACAAAAATGACATGTGATTCGACTATGCCTTGGGTCATGCGCACTTGTATGATTTATATTTATTTTGTGATTATGTTGATTTTTATATAAGTGTGTATGACATTATGGTTTTTGATGAGGTATTGTCTCTTCGTAACCAAGTCCTCGATTATCATGATAGGATTTTGAATCTTTTGTAATAAAGTAACTGAGCCGTTCATGCTTTTCAATAATTTTTTCAATCTCAATTACCTTTTTACATAGTCTTTTTTTAGTTATCTCATCGTCTTTTGTATTCCAACGAAGAGTATCTAGTGTGGCTTCAAGAATCCTATTTTGTTTAAGGGCTTCATTACATCTTTCCACTACTTCATCAAATTTTCTTTCATTCATCTAAATCATTTGTGAGCTTGGCAATATAAACAGATTTCTCATGAATCTCTCTTAAGTGATCATCATGTTTTGCTAGCAATTCACAAATTTGTTGTTTTAAAATCTCATTTTCTTCCAGCAAAACATCATGATCTTTTCGACATGACTCAAGTTTTTTCAAAATTAGGGCATTCTTATTTTTCAATTTGTAATTTTTTGTTATGCAAGCATCATGTATTTTATTCACGACTTAGTTTCTTAGCATAGTCTTTTAAAACATTACACATATCTACAAGTTCATCATAAGTTGGTCTTTCGATTACCTCTTCTTGAGCCATGCAGCCATGCAGCCAACATTGTCATAACCTCGCTCTCCTCACTTGAATCCGAGTCTAGCCAAGTTGCTTTTAGCGCCTTCTTTTTCTGACTTGGATTTGAGCGATAGTGGTCCATGTTTCTGTCTTGTTGAATATGTAACATATATATATATATATATATATAATAAGGGGATTTGAGTTGCCCCCATAGGATTTCCTATGGGGGTTATATGGGAATTTAAATGTGTATGGAATAATAATGTGGGGGGTCCCATGGGTATTGAACAGCAAGTTGTGTGCTGTTGTAATGCCATGTTGACGTGGCATTTGGTTGATGGGGCCCACCCGGGACTTATTGAAGCAGGTCTTCCTCGGCTTTCTCTCTATGTACGCACGGGAGTAAAAGAAGAGATTGTGAAGTGAATATCATCCTATATCGGTAAATCATTAGAATAAAATAATATATAAATATAATAGCCTATGATCAAGAGTCACCAATTCGGTTAACCACCTTTTGAAAGGTAGCGTGTGGTGGGCAGTTGTACTACATAGTATCTAATTTGTCTTCTAAATTGTATAAATTGTCTGAGCTAGGGGTAGGGGCGTTACAAATGGTATCAGAGCCGACTTTCGACACCGAGTGTGGGTAAGAGTGAGCGAGATATATGCCTGAGATGGAGCTAGCAGATGTACGGGTATGCTTGAGAGGGAGCGAGGTGGCGGCCTGAAATAATGGACCACCCGCAGAATCGGGGTACGGTGCAGCTAGCAGAATCAGGGTACTCCACTCCACATCGGCTAGAAAGGAGATCCTGCACTAGATTATGCATGCCCCGTGCTCAGCGAGGATGCTGATTTTCGAAGGGGGGTGTCTGTAACACCCCGTGTTAAAATATAATATATATATAAAAATATATAAGGGGTTTTGAGTTGGCCCCATAGGATTTCCTATGGGGATTATATGGGAATTTAAATCTGTATGGAATAGTGAATGTGGGGGGTCCCACGGGTATTGAACAGCAGGTTGTGTGCTGTTGTAATGTCATGTTGGCGTGGCATTTGGTTGATGGGGCCCACCTAGGACATATTGAAGCAGTGCTTCCTCTGCTTTCTCTCTGTGTACGCACGAGAGTAAAAGAAGAGATTGTGAAGTGAATATAATCCCATATCGGTAAATCATTAGAATAAAATAATATATAAATATAATAGCCTATGATCATGAGTCACCAATTCGGTTAACCACCTTTTAAGAGGTAGACTGTGGTGGGCAGTTGTACTACATAGTATCTAATTTGTTTTCTAAATTGTATAAATTGTCTGAGCTAGGGGCAGGGGCGTTACAGAATATGACAGTTTGCACGGATGTGTTCGGGCTTCTTGCACTTGTAGCACACATCCTCCTTCTCCTTTTTCTTTTCTTCTTGATACCTGTCATATTTTTTGTGTTTGAGGTACTTACGAAATTGTCTTGTTAATAGAGCAATGTCCTCGTCTGACTTCTCATGATCTGAATCAGCTTTTGATGGTCAGGCCTTTTCTGCCTTTAGTGCAATGGTTTTCTCCTCATTCTTTGGTTCAATCCCGATATTTTTCCTGTATCTTTTTGTCTCCAACATTTCCATCTCGTACGTTTTTAGCTTTCCTTGAAATGAATAGTAGTCGAATCCCTTCTCTTCGAGAGTCTCTCTCATTGCCGCGGCCTTAACGTCCCACTCTGGCGTGAGACAGCTTATGAGCTTTCCGACCTTTCGGTCATCATCAAGCCCCTTACCCAAGCTCTCAAGTTTGCGGGCAATGATATCGAAGCGGGCGAGCATTTGGTCCACATTTTCTCCTGGAAACATGTGAAACACATTAAACTTATAGAAACACAAATTCACTTTAGCTTTTACCTCAGAAGCGGTTCCTTCATGCTGCTTCAGCATATTATTCCAGATCTCGTAGGCTGCACTACAAAAGAAGCTCGATTTAGTGGCGAATATTCCCCGACGTTTTACTAGTAACGCCGGGGTAGGTAGCGAATAGGAATGGGACGCCAGATGGGATGGTTATACACCGGCGGTCGAATTAAAACGCCGGTGAATCCGCGTATTCACCGGCGTTTTATTTAAAAACGCCGGTGAAGTGTATTATTCACCGGCGTGTCTAATTAAAACGCCGGTGAAAAGCTGTGATAAATCCCATTTACCCTAACCTTTCACTCGCCATTTTCCCAAACCCCAAAAAGGTAAAGAAAAAGAGGGCGCTTCGTTTTCCTTCCTTCCTTGCGCGACTTCCCGCGCGTTTGCCTCCGCCGCTTCGTCCTCTTCGACAGCCTTCGACCTTTCGTCATCGTCCCTTCTTCCCTTCGCCATTTTCGATTTCCCTCCTCCCTATCCCAATTTGGAGGTGAATCGGCGATCGGAAACGACCGTGTCGCCCCGCTCTCTCTCTATCTCCTCCCCCCCCCCCCCCCCCCCCCGCGCTCGTCGCCCCGCTCTCTCTCTCTCTTCGGTATCATCTCTTGATTTCCCTTATTTTTGAAACTTAGCATGTTTTTTCTGATAGATGCATCTTGATTTCCTTAACATGAATGGTTTAGTTGGGATGAAGAATTAATAGAAAAATATATGCTTAGGTACTGGAAATTTTCATGTTCTTTTACTGTTAATGAAGCTGATTTCATGCATCTGATTGTCTTCTTGGCATGTTTTTTTGAAATGAAAATGGGTTCACTGTGAACTGAGGATGCTATAGCTACGTATGCCAAAATGGTCCGGATATGCACAACAATTGGGTTTTAGATCTAGTTGGGCTGAAGAATTAGTAAAGCAACATATATGCTCAGATAATGGAAATTTTCATTTCAAGATACTGTTAAAGTAACCTGCAGATTGCCCTCTTTGGCATGATTTTTTAACCAAAAATGGGTTCACTTCCAAACTAAGTATGCTGCTAGAATTTTCATCTTCTTTTACTGTTAATGAAGCTTATTTCATGCATCTGATTGTCTTCTTCGCATGGTTTTTTGATATTAAATGGGTTCACTGTGAATTGAGGATGCTATAGCTATGTATGCCAAAATGGTCCGAATATGCACAACAATTGGGTTTTAGATTTAGTTGGGCACAAGAATTAGTGGAGCAACATATAAGCTCAGATAATGGAAATTGGGTTTTAAGGTACTGTTAAAGTAACCTGATTGCCCTCTTTAGCATGATTTTTTAACCAAAAAATGGGTTCACTTCCAAACTGTAAATGCTGCTAGAATTTTCATCTTCTTTTACTGTTAAAGAAGCTTATTCGATGCATCTGATTGTCATCTTGGCATGGTTTTTTAACCAAAATGGGTTCACTGTGAACTGAGGATGCTATAGCTACGTATGCCAAAATCCTCCGGATATGCTGAACAATTGGGTTTTAGATTTAGTTGGGCTAAAGAATTGATAGAGCAACATATAAGCTCAGATAATGGAAATTTTCATTTTAAGGTACTGTTAAAGTTACCTGATTGCCATCTTTGGCATGATTTTTTAACCAGAAATGGGATCACTTCCAAACTGAGTATGCTGCTAGAATTTTCATCTTCTTTTACTGTTAATGAAGTTTATTTCATGCATCTGATTGCCTTCTTGGCATGTTTTTTTGATATTAAATGGGTTCACTGTGAACTGAGGATGCTATAGCTGTATGCCCAAATCCTCCGGATATGCACAACAATTGGGTTTTAGGTTTAGTTGGGCTGAAGAATTAGTAGAGCAACATATATGCTCAGATAATGGAAATTTTTATTCCAAGATACTGTTAAAGTAACCTGCAGATTGCCCTCTTTGGCATGATTTTTTAACCAAAAAAGGGTTCACTTCCAAAGTAAGTATGCTGCTGGCATAGGCCTCATCTTCTTTCACTGTTAATGAAGCTGATTTCATGCATCTGATTGTCTTCTTGGCATGTGTTTTTGATATTAAATGGGTTCACTGTGAACTGAGGATACTATAGGTACGTATGCCAAAATCCTCCGGATATGCACAACAATTGGGTTTTAGATTTAGTAGGCCTAAAGAATTGGTAGAGCAACATATAAGCTAAGATAATGGAAATTTTCATTTTAAGGTACTGTTAAAGTAACCTGCAAATTGCCATCTTTGGCATGATTTTTTAATGTTAAATGGGTTCACTTCCAAACTGAGTATGCTGCTAGAATTTTCATCTTCTTTTACTGTTAATGAAGTTTATTTCATGCATCTGATTGCCTTCTTGGCATGTTTTTTTGATATTAAATGGGTTCACTGTGAACTGAGGATGCTATAGCTACGTATGCCAAAATGGTCCGGATATGCACAACAATTGGGTTTTATATTTAGTTGGGCTGAAGAATTAGTAGAGCAACATATAAGCTAAGATAATGGAAATTTTCATTTTAAAGTACTGTTAAAGTAACCTGCAGATTGCCATCTTTGGCATGATTTTTTAATGTTAAATGGGTTCACTTCCTAATTGAGTATGCTGCTAGAATATTCATGTTCTTTTACTGTTAATAAGCTTATTTCATGCATCTGATTGTCATCTTGCATTTTTTTTTAACCAAAATGGGTTCACTGTGAACTGAGGATGCTATAGCTACGTATGCCAAAATCCTCCGGATATGCACAACAATTTAATACACCGGTTTAATTATCTTCCTATTTTCTACTGGTTGGTGTTTTTAAATTTTTTTATAATTATGTTGGTTTGTTAATCCTACTAAAGTACAAATTTTATGATAGTTATTATAAACATGTTATTAATTAAATTTGCATCTCTAAAGAAGTTATTGAATCCTTGACAGGTACAACATGCCGAGGCGTGGAAAGAGGATAAATATAAATGATGGCAACGAGAGCCATGGGGATGAGCAGCCACTACATAATAGTGGCAGTCAAACAGATGAGGGTGAGGGTAGCACGCCGCCCACTGTCAAAAAACATCGTGGGCGGACTAAGATGACGAATGTATGGAGGCTTCAGAATGACAAAAGGATCGAGGTGGAGGCAAACGGTGTCGGGCAACCGGTTGGCGATAACGCCAGCAAATTTTCTTCCTTCATTGGGGTTATAGCAAGGAACCCCCAGATACTTCCTTTGTCATACGAGAGTTGGCCGAAGGTGCCAACCACGACAAAGGCCACTGCTATTACGACAATTAAGGTATTTCTCATCTAAAATACATAATTGGTCGGCGCAAATATATTATTGAAATATGTATTTTTAGTGATGGGTAATAAATTTTGCAACAATACTTCTCGTTCGCCGACTCCCTTACGCCTTGGGTTGAAAAGTCACTCTCCAAGAAGTGGAAGGACCACAAGAGTGACTTGAAGGCGAAGTTTTATGACAAAGAGATTTCAGAGGAGGAGAATGCAATGAATGTGCCAGAAAATGTGGAGCCTTCAGATTGGCAATTTCTTGTGCACTACTGGAGTTCGGCGATCGGTCAGGTATTTACATTAAACACACAAAAATGTAATGAGTATGTGGTTGTATGGCTACTGTAATGATTTTTTCTGCTAACTTCATTGTGGCATGTACAGAAAAGGGCGGAGGTGGGAGTTGCCAGTCGGTCAAAGCAGCTAGTGTTGCACACCGCTGGTACACAGAGCTTCGCTCTGGTTCGGGAAGAATTGGTAGGCGCAATAGTATTGAACATTTTTTACTTACAGTTATTTGTTTATAACCATTTCATCTTACTAATATATAGGCAGAAGATTTGGGGGGTCCTACGGAGTTTGGTGACATTGACTTTTTCGATGCCACCCACAAATCGAAGGATGGGACGTATGCGAGCCCTGAGGCAGCACGGATTCTGGTAATTTCTGAACTAATATCTAATGAGTAGTCGAAATCTCATCTGCCTTTAACTCTGATTGTTATGTCCTTTTACAGACTAACGCTCGGAAAAGGTATGATGAAATCTCCTCTGCCTCAGATTCTGACCCTACGGCGGTACGCCCAGATTGGCGTACCCGGCAGAGAGTTGCCTTGACCGATGTTAGGGAAAAGGAGAGGCATGGACGTGTCCGTGGTATGGGCCTAGGACCAACCCCCTCGCGGCTATTCGGACGGAGTGAGTCTAGTTCAAGTGCCAATCGGGACGAGGAGATGACTTCCTTAAAGGCACAAGTTGCACTCCTCCAAGAACAAATGGCCAGTTTAATAGGGCAGCAATCCCAAGTCCCACCCCCGGTAAGTATTTAAATTGGTATTTTTAAAGAGATTATGGTCTTGAATGCATGAAAGACACGTGCTAGTGTTTGTGAGTCTGCATTGTGGCTGTCGTCTATAAGTATTTCGTCTATGTTTCTTAAGTGGGCTGTGATTAGAAAAAAAGGGTTGGAGTGGAGATCTGGAAACCCAAATGGAGACATCTCGTTTATTATAATCTATATTTATTGTTGGACCAATCCCCTCTTGCTGTTGTTGCTGATGTCTCTATGTGTCCGTGTGTTGAAGGGAAAGAAGGGATGAGAGAGAGATGAGGAAAATGCCGCTATGTTAGCCTGGTGTATCCTCATTCTCTACCATCCCTCTTTCTTGCTTCTATATATGGCTTATATATTAAATTGGTTTCCTTCCACGATGACAGTCCGTAATACTACACTTGATATGAGCCCTGTTCATAGTTGCACCCTATTGCATACTCACAAACAACTAATACGTGTCGTTCATGCATTGTATGACCAACCCCACTTTGGCACATAACATGCTTAGATGACATTGTATGACCTGCTAATAAGGTTTGTTCAGCCGCATTGTTGTACTGATTTGGAGGATTTTGGTATGCTAGCAGCATACTTAGTTTCTTAGTGAACCCATTTTTTGTTACAAAATCATGCCAAAGATGGCAATCTGCAAGTTACTTTAACAGTACCTGAGCTTATATGTTGCTCTACTAATTCTTGAGCCCAACTAAATCTAATTTTCTTAAGTGGGCTGTGATTAGAAAGAAAGGGCTGGAGTGGAGATCTGGAAACCCAAATAGAGACATCTCATTTATTATAATCTATACTTATTGTTGGACCAATCCCCACTTGCTGTTGTTGCTGATGTCTCTCTGTGTCCGTGTGTTGAAGGGAAAGAAGGGATGAGAGAGAGATGAGGAAAATGCCGCTATGTTAGCCTGGTGTATCCTCATTCTCTACCATCCCTCTTTCTGGCTCCATATATGGCTTATATATTAAATTGGTTTCCTTCCACGATGACAGTCCGTAATACTACACTTGATATGAGCCCTGTTCATAGCTGCACTAAATCTAACACCCAATTGTTATGCATATCCGGAGGATTTTGGCATACGTACCTATAGCATCCTCAGTTCACAGTGAACCCATTTTGTTAAAAAAAACATGCCGAGATGATAATCAGATGCATGAGATAAGCTTCATTAACAGTAAAAGAAGATGAGGATGGCAATCATGCTAAAGATGGCAATCAGGTTACTTTAAAAGTATCTTAAAATGAAAATTTCCATTATCTGAGCATATATGTTTCTTTAACAGTGACTGTGACCAATTGTTCTTAATTGGGCTGTGATTAGAAAGAGACGAGTTGGAGTGGAGATCTAGAAACCCATACAGAGATATCTCGTTCAAAATAATTTATTATTATTGTTGTTCTTGTCGATCTTGCTGTTGTTGCTGATGTCTCTATGTGTCCGTGTGTTGAAGGGAAAGAAGGGATGAGAGAGAGATGAGGAAAATGCCGCTATGTTAGCCTGGTGTATCCTCATTCTCTACCATTCCTCTTTCTGGCTTCTATATTTGGTTTCCTTCCACGATGACAATTCCATAAAACTACACTTGATATGAGCCCTATTCGTCGTTTTCGATTTCCCTCCTCCGCTCTCTCTCTCGCTCTCTTCGGTATCATCTCTTGATTTCCCTTATTTTCCAAACTTAGCATGTTTTTCAGATAGATGCATCTTGATTTCTTTAACATGAATGGTTTAGTTGGGATGAAGAATTAATAGAAAAATATATGCTTAGATACTGGAAATTTTCATGGTCTTTTACTGTTAATGAAGCTGATTTCATGCATCTGATTGTCTTCTTGGCATGTTTTTTTGATATTAAATGGGTTCACTGTGAACTGAGGATGGTATAGCTATGTATGCCAAAATCCTCCGGATATGCACAACAATTGGGTTTTAGATTTAGTTAGGCTGAAGAATTAGTAGAGCAACATATATGCTCAGATAATGGAAATTTTTATTCCAAGATACTGTTAAAGTAACCTGCAGATTGCCCTCTTTGACATGATTTTTTAACCAAAAATGATTATCACTTCCAAAGTAAGTATGCTGCTAGAATTTTCATCTTCATTTACTGTTAAAGAAGCTTATTCCATGCATCTGATTGTCATCTTGGCATGGTTTTTTTATATTAAATGGGTTCACTGTGAACTGAGGAATCTATAGCTACGTATGCCAAAATCATCCGGATATGCACAACAATTGGGTTTTAGATTTAGTTGGGCTAAAGAATTGGTAGAGCAACAAATAAGCTAAGATAATGGAAATTTTCATTTTAAGGTACTGTTAAAGTTACCTGATTGCCATCTTTGGCATGATTTTTTAACCAGAAATGGGATCCCTTCCAAACTGAGTATGCTGCTAGCATCCCCATCTTCTTTCACTGTTAATGAAGCTCATTTCATGTTACTGATTGTCTTCTTGGCATGTTTTTTTTTATATTAAATGGGTTTACTGTGAACTGAGGCTGCTATAGCTACGTATGCCAAAATCCTCCGGATATGCACAACAATTGGGTTTTAAATTTAGTTGGGCTGAAGAATTGATAGAGCAACATACATATAAGCTTCAGATAATGGAAATTTTCATTTCAAGATACATTTAAAGTAACCTGCAGATTGCCCTCTTTGGCATGATTTTTTAACCAAAAAATGGGTTCACTTCCAAACTAAGTATGCTGCTAGAATTTTCATCTTCTTTCACTGTTAATGAAGCTTATTTCATGCATCTGATTGTCTTCTTGGCATGTTTTTTTGATATTAAATGGGTTCACTGTGAACTGAGGATGCTATAGCTATGTATGCCAAAATGGTCCAGATATGCACAACAATTGGGTTTTAGATTTAGTTGGGCACAAGAATTAGTGGAGCAACATATAAGCTCAGATAATGGAAATTGGGTTTTAAGGTACTGTTAAAGTAACCTGATTGCCCTCTTTAGCATGATTTTTTAACCAAAAAATGGGTTCACTTCCAAACTGTAAATGCTGCTAGAATTTTCATCTTCTTTTACTGTTAAAGAAGCTTATTCGATGCATCTGATTGTCATCTTGGCATGGTTTTTTAACCAAAATGGGTTCACTGTGAACTGAGGATGCTATAGCTACGTATGCCAAAATCCTCCGGATATGCACAACAATTGGGTTTTAGATTTAGTTGGGCTAAAGAATTGATAGAGCAACATATAAGCTCAGATAATGGAAATTTTCATTTTAAGGTACTGTTAAAGTTACCTGATTGCCATCTTTGGCATGATTTTTTAACCAGAAATGGGATCACTTCCAAACTGAGTATGCTGCTAGCATCCCCATCTTCTTTCACTGTTATTGAAGCTCATTTCATGCATCTGATTGTCTTCTTGGCATGTTTTTTTTTATATTAAATGGGTTTACTGTGAACTGAGGCTGCTATAACTACGTATGCCAAAATCCTCCGGATATGCACAACAATTGGGTTTTAGATTTAGTTGGGCTGAAGAATTGATAGAGCAACATACATATAAGCTCAGATAATGGAAATTTTCATTTTAAGGTACTGTTAAAGTAACCTGCAGATTGCCCTCTTTGGCATGATTTTTTAACCAAAAATGGGTTCACTACCAAACTGAGTATGCTGCACTGTTAATGAAGCTCATTTCATGCATCTGATTGTCTTCTTGGCATGTTTTTTTTTTTATATTAAATGGGTTTACTGTGTACTGAGGCTGCTATAGCTACGTATGCCAAAATCGTCCGGATATGCACAACAATTGGGTTTTAGATTTAGTTGGGCACAAGAATTACTGGAGCAACATATAATTAAGCTCAGTTAATGGAAATTTTCATTTTAAGGTACTGTTAAAGTAACCTGCAGATTGCCATCTTTGGCATGATTTTTCAACCAGAAATGGGATCACTACCAAACTGAGTATGCTGCTAGCATCCCCATCTTCTTTCACTGTTAATGAAGCTCATTTCATGCATCTGATTGTCTTCTTGGCATGTTTTTTTGATATTAAATGGGTTTACTGTGAACTGAGGCATCTTTGGAAATTTTCATTTCAAGATACTGTTAAAGTAACCTGTTTGCCATCTTTGGCATGATTTTTTAACCAAAAATGGGTTCACTTCCAAACTGAGTTTGCTGCTAGCATCCCCATCTTCTTTTACTGCTACTGAAGCTTATTTCATTAAGATCCAGGATGGCAAATTTTGATTGGGCTGTGATTGGATTGTTCAGTGGCTGTTGTCTATGTTCTTAGTTGGGCTGTGATTAGAACGAGAGGGCTCGAGTGGAGATCTGGAAACCCATATAGAGACATCTTGTTCATAATGATTTATTATTATTGTTGTTCTTGTCGCTCTTGCTGTTGTTGCTGATGTCTCTTTGTGTTCGTGTGCTGAAGGGAAACAAGGGATGAGAGAGAGATGAGGAAAATGCCGCTATGTTAGCCTGGTGTATCCAAAGTCTCGACCTTTTTTCTTTCTGTTTCCATTTCTGGCTTCTATTTTTGGTTTCCTTCCACGATGACAGTTTCATGGATTGTCTGAACAATCCATGAAAGACATGCTTCTTTTACTGAATTTTCATTTGTTTTACTGTTTTAGGTAGTGGATATTCCCAATCAAAGGAGAATATAGAGTTTTCAAGTTAGATACTGAATTTTCATTTGTTTTGTTATTTTAGATATATGTAAAAAACAAAATTAAGTACCGAATTTTTAGCATTGCAATGTAATTATTTTACCTTTCTATATATCATCAACAATTCCATTTGCAATTGGCACTTTGATCTTATAATTTAAGATACAGTTAGATTTTTTTGCAAGTTCAAAAAATATGTATATTCTGTATTGTGGTCTACTGTTGAATTAAACTATTGTTTTTTTTTTCATAGAGCGGTCGCCCAGATGAAGAAAATTCTGATGATCAGAACTGAAGCTCCTCGAGGGTATGAATCTGTGGTCCTCCTTGCTGTTCTTGTGTCCTTGCTGTATGATTGTTCTTATGTCCTCCTTGCTGTTATGTCAGACTGTTTTTTTTGGATGAGAGTTATGTCAGACTGTTAATTTGGGATATTTGTCAGACCTGAGATATTTGGGATGTTCGTCGGTATATTAATTTGTTAATTATGAATGTTAATTTTGCGATGAATTTGGTTGTGATTATGACACTGTTAATTAGTTTGTTGAGATATTTGGGATATGACACGTGTTAAACTTTATTATTCTTGTGTTTGGTTGTGATTTGCGCATTAATATGCAACAAAATTGGTTGAATCAGTTGTGAATTAGTTTACAGGTTTTATAAAAGAAACTGTGAATTGAAATCGAACGGAAAACCGGAGAAAGGAATACAAGCGGGCATAGCTAGACCGGCGTTTTATAAAACGTCGGTCTATCTATTGAATTAGTTGCAGTGTGCGATATACCGGCGTCCACACAAACGCCGGTGTATGCGGCTAGACGTCGGTGTATGCCGTCAGCTGTAACGGTAAAAAGAAACACCGGCGTTTTATAAACGCCGGTGTAGTTGGGTTCACCGGCGTTTTTCATCACGCCGGTGCTTGTAAGTAGGGAAAAGCGGACACTCATAAACAGACATACACCGGCGGTCACGGACCGCCGGTATACGTTCAATATACACCGGCATTTCTATAAACGCCGGTGAATTGACGAACACCGGCGGTTTATAGCCGCCGGTGAATGTATATTGGGGCAAAAGAATGGCACTCAGTGGCACCCATACACCGGCGTTTTATGGCCGCCGGTGTAGGTTTCACATTTACCGGCGTCCTCCAAAAATGCCGGTGTAAACCCCTTCCTTTCCGCGACGCTCGCTTCGGCGGCATTTGGACCGGCGCTATTATAAACACCGGTGAAAGTTTCACCGGCGTAAAAAAATGCTGGTAAATGCGTAAAAAAACGCCGGGAAATCGAGTTTCTTTTGTAGTGCTGCTTTGTAGTTACGCTCGCATCGCATTAGCTCTTCATTGTTCAATCCTGCATAAAGAGCCGTCATGGCTTTGGAATTTGTTGTCTTGAAGGATAACTCCGCCTTTGTGAATTCCATTTTTCCATCGCTGACTGGGATTTCTGTTTTGTTGATACATACATTCCATACATCTTCTCCGAGCATCTGTAAAAAATGAGACATACGAACTTTCCAGACGTCATAGCATTTTCCATCAAAAAATGGTGATCGTGTAAGACTTGTCCCATTGGAAACGAAAGGCTCCAATGAGTACAAGTTTTGGGGAGGAGGGATTTCGGCCATTGGACCTTTTGCTTAAGCTTTTAAGCTTTTTATAAGCACCTCGCTCTGATACCACTGTAAATCACCCGGGGGGGTGAATAGGGTGATCGTGCGGAATTAAAAACAATAAAATAAAGTAAAGTAAATTTAAGAGTGATAAGGAAAGCAAAAATACAGATGACGCAGCAATATAACGTGGTTCGACCCCCAGGTCTACGTCCACACCACCTACTTGTAGCAATTCTCCGCCACAAGCGTTCCACTATACTCAAAACCCTTGTACAATGATTCTCGGATTCAGGTCGAGAGACCTATTACAGCCACAGGACTTCTAATCCAAGTCCCGTCAATCTTACTGAAGTGGAAAAGAAATGAAAAGAAAACTCAAGATCGTTAATGATCTTGACTGAAGAATACAACCAAATAAACGCTCAAACTCGGATTGATTAAAATGAAGGATTAGTTCATAAATTTTCTCAGAAGTTATTATGTTAAAAATACACAGTGGATTTGTCAATATTAATAGACGGGGAAGTGTATCGATAAAAATAGAAACGATACTTTTCAAGAATATACACAGTGCAAAGTGCGGTCGACCGTCATTTTGGTGCGATTGACCGTTCAGCTCTCTGACGTAAAGTAGAGAGGTGAAAGGTCGACCGCTTCTCAAACAACTCAAGGTTGCAGTCGACTGCGATGCGGTCGACCGGTATCGCGCTGTATATTCCGAATCCACCCTGTTTTCTTACCATAAACTAATCCATCTTTAATCAATCTTATACATTTAAAAACTCATGAAAATAGAAAGAAAAATTCAGGTCTTTGATATTTTCTTCTTTTGCTTGTAGACCAATTAATCATGAACTCTTTTTGAATATCTTCTTTTTTTGCTTGTATATGCAATCTTCCTTTATTACTTTCCTTGTTTGTATATTTATGAATCTCTCTTGGATCTCTTTTTGATCCTGAAAATCTGACACACTAAATTCAAACTTATTAGTATGAGTGAGCACGTTTTGTGCACACCAAACGAAGAGTCAACAGAAATTTGAATACTTCATAAATTAATCCTTTTTTTTAATTTAACTTAATCTTTTGTTGTCGATCGAACAATCAATATCCTGTATATTGTGATATCATTTGTCTTGTCTCTAATATTATAATGAGAGAAGCATTTAGTGTCATTTATAAATTTATCAACGCGTGTGACGCACGTACATGACTAATATGAAGGAGGTTTTAGGTTCGAGTTTCCACTACGTAATTTTTATTTTTATTCATAAAATAATTATTAAGACATGCATTGCACGTGTAAATTATTAGTCTAATTAATGTGCATAGTGCGTAGCACATGGTCATGGCTGACATTTAATGAAGGCAAGAGGACTCCATGCACGCATCATAAAACTTCGAGTTGAGCTTAATTTTTCGAGGGAAAAAAATTGAAGTGCATGAAGGCTGCTCAGATGTTGGCTATTTAGCCAAAATATTCAAAATTTGGCTCGAATCATGCTGTAGTCGTTGGCTATTTTGCTATTTGGCTTTTGGAGAACAATAGCGAGTTATATTTGGCATACAATTTGGCTAAATGGATAGAATAGACTGACGAAACATTATTTTCTATTTGTTGATCGGACGATATATAATTTATCGTCTTGAACTTTTTTATTAATAAAAAAATTGGATGGTAAATTATATACCGTCTCATAACATTTACAAAATTCTTTTTTTGAAACGGGATATCATCTAACGTCCATCCGCATTTTTGTATTAAAAAAAATTAATTTACTAAATTACATATTTACCCACCAAAATGGTTCCCAGACTTCCCACCATATTCTTCCCGGTCAATATAAAGAATTAAATAAATAAAAAATGAAGGACGGGGATAAGATTTTCCGTCTCTTCATTTTGAAAAAGAAATTTTTTAAATAGACAGACGGAATATTATTTCCTGTATGTTACTTTTTTTCATTTAAAAATAAAACAAAACACAATAGATGAGATTACCTCGTTCGTGATTTTTTTTTTCCTTTTTTCAATTACAAAGTTAGGGGCGGTGTATGATTCACCGTTTGAGAAGTTTATAACAAAATATTTGTTGGAACGATACATAATTTTTCGTCCGTCCAATTAAACGAACGAAAAGACAAAATTTGGCTAAAACGGCTACAGAGGAAGCTCTCATTTACTATTGGCTATATGCCAAATATGCAAAATATAGCTCTAAGAGCATCTATAGTTGTTGTGAGCCAAATTTTGGGTATTTGGCAAATGAAAATGAAAAAAATGATTTTGCGCTGCAGTCGTCGAAAGTCAAAATTTGAATTTTTCACTATTTAAAATCTCAAACGAAAGATTTTTGTTCGTCCCACGCAAAAAAAAAAAATGAACGGACGAGGAATGATTTCCCGTCCCTCTTATTTTTTTTAAAAAAAAACTTTAAATCATAATTAATTTCTTAATATTTGTTAAATTAATCCTAATTATT
Organism: Hemerocallis citrina; assembly: GCA_017893485.1. Classification (NCBI taxonomy): domain Eukaryota; kingdom Viridiplantae; phylum Streptophyta; class Magnoliopsida; order Asparagales; family Asphodelaceae; genus Hemerocallis; species Hemerocallis citrina. Next base: position 332,937 of record JACEHZ010000342.1, on the reverse strand, counting down.
TCTTAATTATTAATTAATTAACATTTAAACCTAAGTTTAGCCCATAGAAATCATTATAGGGGTTTTCTATAGAAATTTTAAGAATGAAATGTATGGGATGGTGTTTCTTCTCCCATCACACTTCATTTCAATTTTTTTTTTTATAAAAATGGATGGATTTCATCTCCCCGTCCAACCGTTTTTTAATTTTTTTTAAAAATAATTCAAGGACAGAAAATATTTTCTCGTCCGAGAAATCCGCAATTTTTAAGACAGTGTTTCTTTTACCGTTTGATGGGGAAATTTTTTTAAAAAAATAAGTGACGAAAGATAATTTTTGTCCGATCAAATAGACGGTAAATCATCTTTCGTTAGCTATATTTTGGCAACTTTCATTTCGACTTTCAAATATAGCCAATCACTGTTCATACGAAATCCAAAATTTAGGTAAATGGCCAACGATTGCAGTACTATTTTTGCCAAAATTTGAAAATTTTGGCAAAATAGCCAACGACTACAGATGCTCTTGGTCTCAAGTATAATGTATTTTTGTATATAGTTACAATCTCATTTTGATATATTTCACAAACATGGGATTAACTGAGTAAGGCTCCATTCGCACTTTCAGAGATTTGATTTGGATGGACTTTAGACTTAAACAGGTGCTCATAAAAACTGAGCATATATCTAATCCTAAAATAAATCTTTACAGTCGAAGTTTTTGTTATTCTTCCTATCATATGTTTTAAGAGGCCTTTTTAGCTTGTTTCCGAGAGTGATTTTTAATTCTTAAAAAGTTGCAGATAATATATCTTATTTCATAAAACTTTTGCTAACCATATTTCTTTATTTACTTTACATTTTATTAAGATAGTCAAACAAAACATAATACTTATATTTGAAACAGTAAAGAAATTTGCCACGCCATGCTTCCCAAAATACGGGAATACGAGCACGTTATTGAAATATAGTAATTGTATATTCTGTTTCATAATCTATAGGAGACAGATTCCCCAAATCTCTCGTCTTCTCAATCTTCTCTCAATCTCTTTTCTTCTTTCCCAAGAATGTAACTCTTATATATAGATGTATACAATAGAGAAATACAGGAATAAGAATAAAATTTATTTCTCTAAAATCTGTTTTCAACATGGTATCAGAGCCTAAAATATCATAGGCTACGTGAAGAAGAGAAAGAAGAAGAGGCATGTTCAGCCTCACTGATCACCAATCTCATATCTGAACCTGAACCCTGAAACCCCGACTTCGTCCATTGTCTTCATCGACTGGATCCCGATCCAGTCGCCGATCCTGTCGTCGATCTCATCGTCGACCCCGAAAACCAACCGCTGACGCCCTCACCCCGAAACCAACCGCGGCCCCTTCCCTTCCAACTCCGACAGCACCTCCACCGCAATTCCCTCCATCATCCTCCTTCTCAAACCCATCGCCATCTCCACCTTCGCAGGCAACCCCGCAACCAAGCCCCCGCAGCCTCGTCGCCATTGCCACTGCCGACCACGCCGCCCAACCCCTCCCTCCACCGCTCCTTATTCCCGATCGACAACCCCCCCGCTCTGTCCTTCTCCCTCCCGAACCTTTGCCCAGATCCCCACGCCGTCGTCGACACCCCCGACATCGACCCTGCCGTCCACCGCCAGCCAGACCCGAGTACCCCCTTGGCTGCTCCTCCCGTCGACACCCTGATCCAACCTCACCACACCTCAGCCTCCCTCAACCGACCGAATCTCAGATCCAGGAAGGGGTGAATCTTCGATTGTTGTTTGTTTTTCACTTGGTGGCGGTTGATCAAATCTGTGTTGCTGTTGTGCTCTTTTGGTGTGTGCTGTTTTGGGGAGAGTATTGTTTGCTGTTCTTGATCTCATCTGCTGTTTGGTGTTTGGATCATTGGTTCTGCTTGTTGTGCTGTTTGTTGTGTTGCTATGGGACAATATCCATATGAGTCAAGGAAGTGTACTCATTGTGGCAAGATCAGCCACACGAAAGCTTGTTGTTATAAGATTGTCGGCTATCCACAGATCTGTGATTATAGCAGGGATATTCGGGAGAAGACTTGCAATCAACCCACTGTAGCAATTGGAGTTGCTGATCGTGCTGAATTAGGTAATGATGGTAAGTTTTTTTATATTTCTGGCTTTGTTATGAATAATGCATGGATAATTGATTCGGGTGCTACCGACCATATGACTTTTGATTCTAGACAAGTTCAAAATTTTCAACCTTCCACCAAATCAACTGTGTCCACTGCCAATGATGATCCTGCCACTGTTACTGGCGAGGGTACCATACCTCTCACAAACAACCTAACCTTAGATACTGTCCTAGTTGTGCCATCCTTGAATTTTAACCTATTATCTGTTACTCAAATAACTACTGCCTTACATTATATTGTAGTCTTTTGGCCTTCACATTGTATGTTTAAGGATATTCGGACTCACAAGACGATTGGTTATGGGGTTAGACACGGGAAGCTCTATTACCTGGATTTAGAATTTGAAAGTTTAAGCAAGTTGACTCAAGCTCCAAGTGTGGAAGAATTCGAAGATGAGAAGAAGAAATCATATATTTGGCTATGACATCGACGTCTGGGGCTTTCTTCTTTTGGTTATTTCAAGAAATTATTTCCAAGTTCATTTTTAAAGTTGAATATTTCTGTCTTTCGGTGTGATGTGTGTGAACTCGCAAAAAGTCACCGTGTCTCTTTTTCTCCAAGTCCAAGTAGAAGCTCTCTTCCATTTATGATTATCCATTCTGATGTTTGGGGTCCATCCAAAACCACTACATTTGGAGGAGCCAAATAGTTTGTGACATTTATTGATGACTGTACTCGTATGACCTGGATTTATTTGATGAAGTCGAAAAGTAAAGTTATGACTTGTTTCAAAAATTTCACAAGCATGTTATGATTCAATATAAATCAAAGATTCAAGTTCTTAGGAGTGATAACGACGGAGAGTATCTGAGTTCAAATCTGCAACAATATTTGGTGGAACACGACATTGTTCAGCAGACTACATGCTCATATATACCTCAACAGAATGGGGTTGCAGAAAGAAAAAATAGACACTTGCTCAAGGTGGTCTGTACTTCTCTTATCCATGGAAATATACCACTCATTTATTGGGGGGGAAGCCCTTGCTTCTGCTGCATGCTTAAACAACCGAGTTCCCTCTAATATCCTAAACTTCCTTTCACCGTTTCAAATATTAACTGAAGCTGTGAATGCACCAAAAGTCGTCAACTTGCCACCTCGTGTGTTTGGGTGTGTTGCATTTGTTCATCTTTATCAACATGAACGCAATAAGTTAACTCCTCGAGCTGTCCGCTATGTTTCCGTAGGATATGCACAGGATAAGAAAGGGTACCGGTGCTATCACCAACCAACTCAAAGGATGATTGTGACTATTAATATTGTGTTCCATGAAGATGAGATGTATTTTTCTTCTTCTACGACTGAACTTCAGGGGGGGTACCAAAGTGAAGTTCAGACTCTTGGGTATGATGAAGGAGTTAGTGAAGTTCAGACTCTTGGGTATGATAAAATAATTACCAGCCAGAATGAACAACTGGATTCAAATAATGGCGAACACTTGAATGAAGACCTAGCAAAGGAGAAAGACCCTTACGAATAAGTGCAACCAAGGGAAGAAGCCCCTCTTGAAGAAGACCCTCTTGAAGAATTGCAACATGTACCGAATTTCAGTGAGAGTGAACCGTCAAAACCCCAAAACCAATCATCATCGTTGTCCGAAGCTCCTAGAAGAGAACTCCCGCACCGTAATAATAGAGGCATTCCCAAACCCACTTATGAACCTGATCCCACTAGTAACGTTAAATATCCTATGAGTAATTATGTATCCACTCACCGCTTGTCGGAATCAAATAAGTCATTTGTAAATCAATTATCTACTGTATCTATTCCTAACAGTGTTTAGGAAGCCCTTACTGATCCAAGGTGGAAAGCAGCTATGGATGAGGAGATGAAGTCCTTGAAAAAGAATGAGACTTGGGAGATAGTCGAGCTGCAGATGGATTTATATGGTGAAGTATAAGTCCGATGGTTCAATAGAGCGATACAAAGCAAGGCTGGTTGCCAAAGGATACACTCAAACGTATGGAATTGATTATGAAGATACATTCACACCTGTGGCAAAATTCAATACTGTTCGAGTCCTACTGTCACTTGCTGTAAATCTTGACTAGCCATTGGAGCAATTTGATGTGAATAATGCATTTTTGCATGGGAAATTGACAGAAGAGATTTATATGGATCTTCCATCAGGGTCGAACAGACTAGTCCAACACAGCAATAAAGTATGTCATTTGAAGAAAGCATTGTGTAACGCCTCGAATTCCAAATAAGACCGAATTCAAGATTCCACAGGATCTTTACACTTCACTTCGTACAATTTTATAAGGAAATTTAAACTTTTCATTATACATCAGAATTCTTTACAATTTTATACACAACGAAAAATAAAATGAATTACAACAATGAAAATAATACACAACTTGTATAACTTTATCAATGTAATTAATCAACAACATCATAACATCTTTACTTCTTCATGAAAAAGTCCAGTTCCTGCATAATAAGCTGTGGGCACGTCAGTTATTTATAACTGACGAATACTCGGCCATCCTCTCTATGCCGTACATATAACGATCTCAATACTTTAACAAACCACAAATTTGAATAAACAATAAAGTATCAAAAGTAATTATTCTAAACATGTAAGTGTATGTGATAACTTAATGCCTAATGCACACATGTTATACTAAGATGACACTAATGCATACTTGTTCGGATTCTATGCATCCCATACTACATAGTTCTGAGGACAAGCACCTACATACTCCACAATAAAGGGTTCGATCCCTTGCAATAACAAACTACCCAATAATAAAACAAAGTTGAGACGTTCCACGAGTATGGATCCCAGTCCCGGAGAACCGCCGCAGCATGACCCCGCCCGACTGTTATACAAACTCCTCGTCGTGCGAACTTCCCGCAAGTGCCCCTCTAGCCCCGGTATACGTTATACTTTGGAGTATGGAAAACTATTTGTCCGACTATGCATAGTCCCGGATTTAAAATAAAAGCTCGTCTCCCACGAGGCAACCACAGTCCCAGAGTACACCGCCCGACTGGATCTATAGTTTCGGTGAACCGCCGCAGCAAGACCACCGCCCGACCATATAGAGAGCCCAAATTATGTTTGCCTAAGTTTTACCACATCTTCACTTATGTGCCTAGCTCTTAAGTTCAAGACATGAATCAATTGTAAATCACCCTTAGATGGGTGAATAGGGTGATCGTGCAGAATTAAAAATTAAAGAACTAAAGTAAAGTAAATTAATGTAATGCAAGAGAGACAAGAAAAGCAAACTCAGATGACGTAGCGATATAACGTGGTTCGACCCTCAGGTCTACGTCCACACCACCTACTTGTAACAATTCTCTGCTACAAGCATTCCACTATACTCAAAAACCCTTAGTATAGTGATTCTCGGATTCAGTCCGAGAGACATGTTACACCCACATGACTTCTAATCCAAGTCCCGTCAATCTCATCAAAGTGGAAAAGAAAAAAAAAATAAAACTCAAGATCGTTTGAAATCTTGACTAAAGAATACAACCAATTCAATGTTCACACTAAGATTGATTATCAAGAGATTAGTTCAAAGTAATTTTCTTAGAAGGAATAGATGAAGAAGACACAGTGGATTCGTTCTATTTAATAGAAGAGGAAGTGTATCGATCAAAAGAGGCAACAATACATTCCAAAAAAAGATATACGGCCAAGTTGCGGTCGACCGGTCAAAATGTGCGGTCGACCGTTCAGCTCTCTGGCGTAGCTAGAGAGATAAAAGGTCGACCGTTGTCTTTGCCAATAGAAGTTGCAGTCGACTGCGACGATCGACCGACATTAGGTACGGTTGACCGGACCGTGGCTGTACAGATCGAATTGACTTTGTTTTCTTACCATAAACTCATCTCTCTTTAATCAATCAACTACAACAAATATCTCACGACAATAATGCTAAAAATCCAAACTTGATAGATTGCTTGGAGGCCAATTAATTGAGATTTTTTTCTTTTTTGCTTGTATATGCAATCTCTCTTTATTGCTTTCCTTATTTGTACATTTGTGAATTTCTCTTGGATCTCTTTTTGATATTAATTAATCTTGAAAATCTGACACACTAAATTCAAATTTATTAGTACAAGTGAGCACGTTTTGTGCACACCAAACCAAGAGTCAACAGTCTCTTTCCTTTTGGTGTGAACAAAACATGCACGAATGTTTGATGATTAAAACAAAGTATGCAAATACTCCCCCTAAATTTAGTACATCCTGAAAAACAGATTTTCATGTTGATAAAATTTTTAAGGGAGTGAATACTTCCCCTTAATATAATATTACCTGTAATACAGAATTTAATGAAAAAATATAAGATAGGAATGAGAGAATCAATTCATGAAATGATTTGAAATTTGAAAATCGTTTGAAAACATTCAAAAACAATATTCTCCCCCTTTTTGGAACACACCAAAAGGGGATAGATAGAGTAATATAATCCTTGGAAAGTTCGTAAAATTAATCATCAATTTAAAACAAAGAGGATGAACATTCTAAAATATTACATTGTATACAACCCAAAAAAAATCATGGAAGAGAATCTTCTTACATGATACCATTGATAACGAGACTCTTTGATATATAGTGAGAGCTCTACATAATATCATAGATTTGAGATTCTTCCCAATACACATGAAAGCAACAGGAAAATCAAGAAATTTAGAGAGGAAGCTTTGATTTTATAAAAAGTTGAAAAACATACCAGAGAGAGAGCCAATCGACTTAACAGTCGACCACAAAACATGATTTTGCAAAACAATATCCAGAGAGCATGCCGGTCGACTGCACGGTCGACCGTCACATGTGGTTTTTCGAAAAGAATTTCCAGAGAGAAAACCGGTCGACCGCACGGTCGACCACAAACCTACCAAAGGCCACAGAGGGCGAACCGATCGACCGTACAATCGACCGACCAATAAATAAAATTTTATGCTGAAAAATCAATGACATTTAATGCTCTTCTCAAGAAATAAAAACGTTTTTCATCTAAAGGTTTTGTAAAAATATCTGCAAGTTATGAATCAGTAGAAATATACTCAAGTAAAATATCTTCCTTTTTGAAAGTGATCTTTAATGAAATGATACCTAACATCAATGTATTTTGTGCGACTGTGTTGGTCAGAATTTTTAGTTATGTGTACGGTGCTAGTGTTGTCACATTTTATGGGGATGTGGTCAAAGAATACCTTATAATCTTCGATAGTGTGTTTCATCCACAATACCTACGCACAACAGGATCCTGCCGCAATGTATTCAGCTTCAGCAGTAGAAAGGGTAATAGAATTTTGCTTCTTGGATGCCCACGAAACAAGGCAATCGCCCAAGAAGTGACATGTACCACTAGTGCTCTTTCTATCTGTTAAGCTTCCAGCATAATCTGCATTGGAATATCCTACAAGAGAGAAATTTCTATTTTTCGGGTACCAAAGATCAGTATTTGGTGTACCCTTAAGATATCGAATGATACGCTTAACGGCAACCAAATGTGATTCTTTGGGACACGATTGAAAACATGCACATAAATAGACACTAAACATAATATCAGGACGCGACGCAGTAATGTAAAGCAAACTGCCAATAATACCATTGTAAGTAGAAATATCGATGTTATTACCAGATTCGTCTTTAGATAGCTTAGTGGTAGTGGCCATTGGAGTTTTGTAGGCATTTGCATTCTCAAGTCCGAATTTCTTGACAAGTTCTTTGGCGTAATTGGATTGATTTATGAATATTTCATTTTTTTCTTTGTTATATTTGAAGTCCAAGGAAATAGGTTAGTTCGCCCATCATGCTCATTTCAAACTCATCCTGCATTTGCTATGAAAACTCCTTGCAAAGATTTTCATTAATAGACCCGAATATGATATCATCAATATAAATTTGCACAATCAAAATGTCTTTAAAAATATGTTTTATAAAAAGTGTAGTGTAGCGCCCCAAATTTCTAATATGAGAGCTTAGAAAATAAGTGGCGAAATCCCAGTAATCCACTTCAATACAACAATAAACACCAACAAACACCACTAAAATTTTTCTTTCTCTTATTACAACAGTTAATACAATTACAGCGGAAGTCTAAACATCTCATCACAAATTAATATTTTATTTACAACTCAATAATGATCTCAAATAAGTCTTAACAATTTTACACCAAACACTAAATAATCCAATTATCTCAAAGCCAACTCAAGCATCCAACCTCCAATCTAAGCAATAACCTGCAACATGTGAGGCTAGAGTCGAACCCTAACCCCCAAACTAAAGGGGTCAGCCATCAAAATGGTGTGAGTGGCAACTAATCAAGCAAATAACATAAATGAACTGAAGTAACAATATCCAACAAATACTGATCAAACACTAAAGTATGAAGTAACAATAAAAGAGTAACGGGTGATATCAAATCCGAAAGCCAAGTGTGTGTGAAAACAGGAAATCCAAATGCATAAAAGTGATTCAAGAAAACTTCATGACTAAATGCTGACAACGATGACTACTAAGAGATGAAGATAAACTATGATAATTTTCCCATGCTTGATCATTCCAGAGATTGGTCCCACATCACAGGTATTTACCCTGGATAATTCAGGAGACCATCCCACATCTAAACATAGATTCCTTATCACAATAATACCCCAAAAGCGTCGCCTCGACTCCGATCATTCCGTAGTTCAATCCCACATCACAAGATAATTACTTGGATAATTCCGGAGAAATACCTCGCATCACAGGTTAACTACCTGGATAATTCCGGAGATAAATCACACATCACAAGTTAACTACTTGGATAATTCAGGAGATTAAATCCTACATCAAAAGCCATACTGAGGTGCATAACTCATGTTCTCATTCGTCATGACACTACTAATGCCTGTCCTTATTAGTTTGGGTTACTAAACAAATCTCCTAGAGTAGTGTACCCTACCGGACTAAAAATCTGAATACTGAAAATGTGCCTCAATGGGCCTCAACAAATAACTGAACAAACATCTCAACACCGGTATACTAGGGTCACATACCTCTAGAGACTCAAAAACAAATATCTGAACAAATTCCACTTAACAAGTGGCTCAACAAAATATCTCAAAATCATGTTCTTAACTGAATATCTCAAAAACAAATACTGAACAATATCTCAGAATCAAGTACTGAACAAATGTCTCAAAATCAAACACTAAACAAAATATCTCAAATCAGATACAAAGATCCTTCAGGACCAGTCGACTGCAAAATGGACCAGTCGACTGTCCAGAGGACATATCCCAACATTTTACAAAAATAATCTAAGGCATAATCAGTCGGCTTACCAAGGGGTCAGTCGACTGCCCCGAGACAAAAACAAATAATTCTCATCAAAAATATTCTAAGTATTTGAGTCGACTGAAGGGTCATAGGTCGACTGTCCCGAAAGGACTGAACAAAATCACAAACAGAGGATCAGTTGACTGACCTCTGTCTGGGTCGACTGTCCCGAACAAATCCCAAGACTCAAAAATACACAGTAGGCTCGTACCAGTCGACTGCTTCGCATGACAGTCGGCTGTCGGCTACAGATTTCTAAAAATAGGTTTGAACACAAATCAAACGGGGTTTTCTAAAGATTCACTGATCATAAAAATTAATTGTATCCAGGCCAATAGACATCTCCCAAAAATCTCCATCATAGATACATTACTCAATCACATCCTCATGATCTAAACTCTTAATCCTTCGATTAGGGTTTTTCTCATAAAAAAAATGTTTTCCTCAACTCAATCAAAAATCTGAACTACAATCATAAGATCCGGGTGTTTATCATCTAATCATAACACAATCACTTCTTAATATGTCTTCCATCAATACGATCTCATAAATCAACATTTCCTCAACAAATCTTAACATTTTCTCATACATGGTTCAAATATCAACAAGAGTTCTCATCCTCCATAACAAATAAAAGATCCATATCATACATACCATGAGACTAATAAAACAATGGTATAACGATCACAACAAGCATAACAAAAGATCCCGCGTCATTCATCAATCAAAACAAGCAATACAAAGCAAACAAAACAAACCACTCACCTTTGATTTGAAGAAAAGATTCACAAAAGCTTCTCCTTGCTAGATCCAAGAATCCTCCTTTGTTCTTCCAAGATAATCTCAAGAAATTTTGAATATACTCAATGACGGCTGGGAAAGAATTTCCCTTAAATATGCCGGGGTAAAATATTAGGGTTATATTCCCTCTTGCAAAATAATTCTTTTAAGAATACAATTTTACATACATAGGTTTAGTCTTGAAAATTCAATCAAATATCATTTAAATTAGGATCTAATAGAAGAATATACTTCCAAACCTAAAAAAAATACTGATTGTAATGTCCAGCAAATACATTTGCATTTTAATCCCTCAAAATGTCAGTTTTGCAAATAAGTCCCTCTTTTCTCAAAAATTGCGAATAGTACTAATTAATTTCAGAAAATTCTGGAAAAATACTAAATAATTCTCAAATAATAACTAATGATTTTTCATAAAGAAAACTAAAATTTTCAAACTTCTGAAAAGTCATTTGCACGTGTTTTGCACGTGTACAAAAGATAAATCTTTTAGAAAATATTTATCAAATACTCAAAATCATTTAAAGTTCATTTTCAAATAATTAAAATAATATTTGAAAATACGGGGTTCTACATCACTCCCTCCTTAGAAGAGTTCTGTCCTCAGAACTACTACTAATGAGTTCAAACACATACCAACAAAAGGAAACAATACTTCATAAATAGATCATAATCCAAATAATTTCATATAACATCACAATCAAATTAAAGATTACATCATGTATCAATCAATAGTTCAATCATTCAAAGAATTACAATCATACAAAAGGAGTACACTCATACAAACAATCCAGGAAAATCCTTCTGCATGCGATCTTCTGGCTCCCAAGTAGCCTCCTCGAATTGTTGATTCCTCCACAATACCTTGACCATAGGTATCACCTTGCTTCTAAGGACTTTCTCCCTACGATCAACGATCTCAACAGGCTGTTCCTTGTAGCTCAAGTTCACCTGTAGATCTTCGGGAACTTCTACCAACTGATGCTTCTGATCGGCCACATACTTCCTTAATAGCGACACATGAAACACATCGTGTACTTGCGCTAACTCCTCTGGAAGTTTCAATATGTATGCTGTCTTGCCAATCCTCTCCACGATCTTGTACGGACCAATATACCTCGGCGCCAACTTGCCACCCTTACCAAATCTGATAACTCCTTTGGTCGGAGAAACCTTGAGAAAAACTGCATCCCCAACCTCAAATTCCAAATCTCTCCGTCGAGTGTCAGCATAACTCTTCTGCCGACTCTGAGCGTCTACTAACCTCTTGCGAATCAGCTCAATCTGCTCTGACGTCTGTTGCACGATCTCAGGACCATACATCTACCTCTCGCCAACCTCATACCAACATACAGGTGTCCTGCACCTCCGCCCATACAAAGCCTCATACGGTGCCATCCCAATACTTGCATGGTAGCTGTTGTTATAAGCAAACTCAACCAATGCCAAGTATCTCTCCCAACTACCACCGAAATCCATAACACAAGCTCTCAACATATCTTCCAGCACTCGATTCACCCTCTCCGTCTGACCATCTGTCTGCGGATGAAATGCTGTACTGAAATCAGTCCTGGTGCCCAAAGCTGCCTGTAGGCTCTTCCAAAACCTCGAAGTAAACCTTGCATCTCTGTCAGATACAATCGAAACAGGAACTCCATGAAGCCTCACAATCTCTCCAATATATAACTCAGCCAATTTCTCCATCGACCAAGTAATCTTCATGGCTAGAAAATGTGCCGACTTAGTCAATCGGTCCACAACAACCCAAATCGAGTCATTGCCCTTCGAACTCCTCGGCAAACCCGTAATAAAGTCCATGCTGATATTCTCCCACTTCCACTCCGGAATGGGTAATGGCTGCAACAAACCTCCAGGTCTCTGATTCTCTGCCTTGATCTGCTGACAAGTCAGACACCTTGCCACAAAATCTGCTACATCTCGCTTCATACCAGACCACCAAAAGTGGGGTTTGATATCCCTGTACATCTTCGTACCTCCTGGATGAACTGATAACAATGTGCTGTGTGCCTCCTGCAAGATACTCTCTCTCAACTCTGCATCATCTGGAACACACAACCTCTCACCCAACCAAAGAACTCCATCTTGGACACGAAATTCTGATAACTTGCCTTCTGAAACCTGCTGCAACATCTTCTCTGAATCCGATTTCTGACCTTTCACAATCTTCTCTCTCAAAGACGGCTGCAGTCTCAACTGAGCCAAAGATGCTCCTAAACCTCGCAGTACCACCTCGATACCTGCCTGGTCGATCTCTGCTGCCAATTCCCTTCGAGTAGTGATCAACCTTGACAAACTACTCTTCCTGCTAAGTCCATCAGCCACTACATTCGCCTTGCCCGGATGATACTTGATCTCAGGACGAATGTCTTCCAATACCTCCAACCATCTTCTCTGACGAAGATTCAAATCCCTCTGCTGATAGATATACTTCAGGCTCTTGTGGTCAGTGTACATATTGACCTTCTCACCATAGACATAATGCCTCCACAGCTTCAAGGCATAAATGATAGCTGCTAGCTCCAAATCATGCGTCGGATAATTCTTCTCATGCGGACGCAACTGCCTCGAACCATAAGCAATGACCTTGCCTTCCTGCATCAAGACACAACCCAAACCTCTGAGAGATGCATCGCTGTAGATGTCATAATCCTTCCCTGCTTGCGGCAATGCTAATATAGGTGCAGTAGTCAACCTTTCCTTTAACTCAAGGAAACTCTCCTCGCACTTATCTGTCCACACAAATGCCACACTTTTCCGGGTCAAACCTGTCAATGGAACTGCAATCTGAGAATACCCCTGGATAAACCTCCTGTAGTAACCAGCTAATCCCAAGAAGCTTCTGACTTCCTTCACTGACGTCGGCCTGGGCCAATCCTTCACTGCTTCCACTTTCTGAGGATCAGTAGCCACTCCCTCCTTAGAAAGAATGTGACCAAGGAAAGCTACCTCAGACTTCCAAAATTCACACTTCGACAATTTGGCATACAAGCTGTGCTCCTGCAATGTCTGTAATACCGCTGTCAAGTGCTTAGAATGATCTTCCTCCGACTTCGAATACACCAAGATATCATCGATGAAGACCACCACGAAGGAATCAATGAATGGCCTCAACACCTGATTCATCATGTCCATGAAAACTGCTGGCGCATTCGTCAACCCGAATGGCATCACCAAAAATTCATACAGCCCATGACGTGTCCTGAACGCTGTCTTGCTCACATCTTCCTCCTTGACTCGCACCTGATGATATCCTGACCTCAAGTCAATCTTCGAAAATACCGCTGCTCCTCGAAGTCTGTCGAACAAATCATCTATCCGAGGCAGTGGGTACTTGTTCTGAATAGTCACCCTATTCAACTCCCTGTAGTCAATGCACATCCTCATCGACCCATCCTTCTTCTTGACCAACAACACTGGCGCTCCCCATGGAGATGAACTCGGTCTGATAAGCCTTTTGCTCAAAAGCTCTTCAATCTGCTTCTTCACTTCATCCTGCTCTACAGGTGCCATCCTGTACGGAGCCTTGGAAATCAGCGCACTCCCCGGCTGAACATTGATGCAAAACTCCACATCTCTCTGCGGCGGTAATCCTGGAAAGTCATCCAAGAACACCTGAGGAAAACTTCGAACCACTGGAATGCCCTTGACTTCATTTGCAATAGACTTCTTAGATACCATTGCAGCCACCTGCGGGATCTTCTTCTTCCCTTGGAAAGTTACTGCAGGTCCACCTGGTGCTTTCACCAACACCTCCTTCTGCTTGCAGTCAATTGTGGCATCATAAATAGCCATCCAATCGATGCCTACAATGACATCCACTCCCAACACTTGTAGCTCGATCAAGTCGATGCCGAACATCCTTCCACCAATCTCGATATCACAGCCCTCGTAATATCGATCCGCTACCAGCTCCTCACCTGACGGCGTTGCTACCGACAAAACCCTGTATTACATCTTCCGAGTTTCTCGCATCCTCCTCGGTCAATGCAAATACTCGCCCTTGCCTCTTCGGGACTTTGCTTCCACCCGAACCATCTTTCTTCAGTTGCGGACAATGGGGCTTTGAGTGTCCAGTCTGCCCACACTGAGAACAAACATGCTCTGCCAACTTCGGACATGCGGACCTGTAATGTCCTACTTCCTTGCAGTAGTAACAGGTCACTCCCTGAGCTCCAGGTGCCTTCTGCACCGGTCCACTGAACTTTGCCTGCTTCGCGGGGAATCCCTTCCCACTCTGGCCTGATGCTGGCCTCTTGTTTCGGTTCCATGAATCCTGCTTCTTCTGAAACAAGTCCATATCCTCTTCAGTCATCGCGGCCCTCCTGACCAGCTTCTCGAATCTCCTGATACCCAATGGAACCATCCTTGACCTCAAGTTCAGCCTCAAGCCCTGCTCAAACGTTTTGGCCTTCTTTGCCTCATCCGTGACCAACTCTGGTGCATACCTTGAAAGTTGAGCAAACTTCGTCTCATACTCCCGAACAGTCATGCTCCCCTGCTGAAGGTTCATGAACTCAGTCGCCTTCTTCTCTTGAACATCAAGAGGGAAGAAGCGATCTCTGAACTCCTCCAGAAAAGCTTCCCATGTCAAAGGCTGATCTCCCAGAGTCCTCTTCAGTGAGTCCCACCAGACACCAGCGTCTTTTTCAAGTTGCATAGAAGCCAACTTCACCTTACTGGCTGCTGGAGTCTCCGATACTTCGAAGATCGTCTCCATCTTCCGAATCCAATCGTCTGCTGCTGTTGGATCAGCTTGCCCCTCAAAGACTGGCGGCCTCATCCTCTTAAAGGATTCAATCTGCTTTATGGGGTCGGCATTCACCAATCCATGCCCAGCTCCATGATTCGGCGGCGGGTTCTGCTGCTGCGCTTGCTGCTACGCCAGATTGAGTGCCATCAATGTGTTCAAGGTCTGATAAACCTTAGCAAACTCAGCCTCTAGGTCAATTCCCGCTCCTCGAGAACTACCCGATCCATCCTCATTGTTGCCACCATTTCTACCTCTGGGTGCAACCATCGTGATTACTGCAAAACGAGGGTAAAGTTAGAGCACACATACAATTCAACCTCAAATCATTACCCTATGGCGAAGCCAAACCATAATTTCAAACCAAACATCATAATTTAATTCTATGTGATACTCACACTCTGATGTCCACACCTAGGTACTCACTCTCTAGTGTCCACACCTAGGTTGGTTGTCATACTAAGTCTATTATTACATTGAAGCAGAGCTCTGATACCAATCTCTGTAGCGCCCCAAATTTCTAATATGAGAGCTTAGAAAATAAGTGGCGAAATCCCAGTAATCCACTTCAATACAACAATAAACACCAACAAACACCACTAAAATTTTTCTTTCTCTTATTACAACAGTTAATACAATTACAGCGGAAGTCTAAACATCTCATCACAAATTAATATTTTATTTACAACTCAATAATGATCTCAAATAAGTCTTAACAATTTTACACCAAACACTAAATAATCCAATTATCTCAAAGCCAACTCAAGCATCCAACCTCCAATCTAAGCAATAACCTGCAACATGTGAGGCTAGAGTCGAACCCTAACCCCCAAACTAAAGGGGTCAGCCATCAAAATGGTGTGAGTGGCAACTAATCAAGCAAATAACATAAATGAACTGAAGTAACAATATCCAACAAATACTGATCAAACACTAAAGTATGAAGTAACAATAAAAGAGTAACGGGTGATATCAAATCCGAAAGCCAAGTGTGTGTGAAAACAGGAAATCCAAATGCATAAAAGTGATTCAAGAAAACTTCATGACTAAATGCTGACAACGATGACTACTAAGAGATGAAGATAAACTATGATAATTTGCCCATGCTTGATCATTCCGGAGATTGGTCCCACATCACAGGTATTTACCCTGGATAATTCAGGAGACCATCCCACATCTAAACATAGATTCCTTATCACAATAATACCCCAAAAGCGTCGCCTCGACTCCGATCATTCCGTAGTTCAATCCCATATCACAAGATAATTACTTGGATAATTCCGAAGAAATACCTCGCATCATAGGTTAACTACCTGGATAATTCCGGAGATAAATCACACATCACAAGTTAACTACTTGGATAATTCAGGAGATTAAATCCTACATCAAAAGCCATACTGAGGTGCATAACTCATGTTCTCATTCGTCATGACACTACTAATGCCTGTCCTTATTAGTTTGGGTTACTAAACAAATCTCCTAGAGTAGTGTACCCTACCGGACTAAAAATCTGAATACTGAAAATGTGCCTCAATGGGCCTCAACAAATAACTGAACAAACATCTCAACACCGGTATACTAGGGTCACATACCTCTAGAGACTCAAAAACAAATATCTGAACAAATTTCACTTAACAAGTGGCTCAACAAAATATCTCAAAATCATGTTCTTAACTGAATATCTCAAAAACAAATACTGAACAATATCTCAGAATCAAGTACTGAACAAATGTCTCAAAATCAAACACTAAACAAAATATCTCAAATCAGATACAAAGATCCTTCAGGACCAGTCGACTGCAAAATGGACCAGTCGACTGTCCAGAGGACATATCCCAACATTTTACAAAAATAATCTAAGGCATAATCAGTCGGCTTACCAAGGGGTCAGTCCACTGCCCCGAGACAAAAACAAATAATTCTCATCAAAAATATTCTAAGTATTTGAGTCGACTGAAGGGTCATGGGTCGACTGTCCCGAAAGGACTGAACAAAATCACAAACAGAGGATCAGTCGACTGACCTCTGTCTGGGTCGACTGTCCCGAACAAATCCCAAGACTCAAAAATACACAGTAGGCTCGTACCAGTCGACTGCTTCGCATGACAGTCGGCTGTCGGCTACAGATTTCTAAAAATAGGTTTGAACACAAATCAAACAGGGGTTTTCTAAAGATTCACTGATCATAAAAATTAATTGTATCCAGGCCAATAGACATCTCCCAAAAATCTCCATCATGGATACATTACTCAATCACATCCTCATGATCTAAACTCTTAATCCTTCGATTAGGGTTTTTCTCATAAAAAAAATGTCTTCCTCAACTCAATCAAAAATCTGAACTACAATCATAAGATCCGGGTGTTTATCATCTAATCATAACACAATCACTTCTTAATATGTCTTCCATCAATACGATCTCATAAATCAACATTTCCTCAACAAATCTTAACATTTTCTCATACATGGTTCAAATATCAACAAGAGTTCTCATCCTCCATAACAAATAAAAGATCCATATCATACATACCATGAGACTAATAAAACAATGGTATAACGATCACAACAAGCATAACAAAAGATCTCGCGTCATTCATCAATCAAAACAAGCAATACAAAGCAAACAAAACAAACCACTCACCTTTGATTTGAAGAAAAGATTCACAAAAGCTTCTCCTTGCTAGATCCAAGAATCCTCCTTTGTTCTTCCAAGATAATCTCAAGAAATTTTGAATATACTCAATGACGGCTGGGAAAGAATTTCCCTTAAATATGCCGGGGTAAAATATTAGGGTTATATTCCCTCTTGCAAAATAATTCTTTTAAGAATACAATTTTACATACATAGGTTTAGTCTTGAAAATTCAATCAAATATCATTTAAATTAGGATCTAATAGAAGAATATACTTCCAAACCTAAAAAAAATACTGATTGTAATGTCCAGCAAATACATTTGCATTTTAATCCCTCAAAATATCAGTTTTGCAAATAAGTCCCTCTTTTCTCAAAAATTGCGAATAGTACTAATTAATTTCAGAAAATTCTGGAAAAATACTAAATAATTCTCAAATAATAACTAATGATTTTTCATAAAGAAAACTAAAATTTTCAAACTTCTGAAAAGTCATTTGCACGTGTTTTGCACGTGTACAAAAGATAAATCTTTTAGAAAATATTTATCAAATACTCAAAATCATTTAAAGTTCATTTTCAAATAATTAAAATAATATTTGAAAATACGGGGTTCTACATGTAGTGTCTACTTTTCCTTTAGAAAACCCTATGTGAAGAAGGAACGAACTCAATCATTCATACCAAGCACGAGGGGCTTGCTTCAAACCATAAAGAGCTTTATCAAGCCGAAAAACATGGTTTGGGTGTGTGAGATCAGTTAATTCCGGTGGTTGTGCTACATAGACTTCTTCAGAAATAAGACCATTCATAAAAGCACTTTTGACATCCATTTGAAATAGAGTAAAATCCATGTATGCAGCAAAAGCAAGCAATACGAATAGCTTCTAGCCTAGCAACTGGAGCAAAAGTCTCATCAAAATCTATACCCTCTTTTTTATTATAACCTTGAGCAACAAGACGGGCTTTATTCATAGTTATTGAACCGGATTCGTCTAACTTGTTCCTAAACACCCACTTAGCACCAAGGATGGTCCTATTTTGAGGTCAAGGAACAAATCTCCATACTTGATTCTGTTCAAACTGATTAAGTTCTTCTTGCATGGAAATGATCCACTCATTGTCTTGTAGGGCCTCCTTAATGTTCTTAGGTTCAAGCATGGAAACGAAAGCGGTAAAACACATAAAATTATTTGCTTGAGTGCGAGTAGTTACCCCTTTGGTCATATCACTTCGTATAAGAGATGGAGGATGACTAGCCATGATTTTCTATGCCGGACGTTTCTCACTTGTGGAGCCTTGATGTTGTATATTTTCATCTCCCATGGCATCAATTTGTTTTATAGATATCTCATCTAATTGATTTTTAGGTTCATCTTTGTCTTGAAGCACCATTTGATTTTGATCAATTGCTTCTGGTTCCTCTTCAACATGCACCTGTTTCTTTTCAACACGAACCCATGGTTTGTCCTTTTCGAACTTAATTTTAGAAATTCCTCTTACAAGTTTGTTGAGGTTTTCCATGTGCGTGTGACCAAGCCTACGGTGCCATAGCCATCCATCCTCGTTCCGTGTAACAAAGCATCTCATACTTTCCTGTGCTAATTCATTTGAGTTTATGACATATACATTATTTTATCTGTTAGCAAGAAGTAAACAATTTTTATTGTTATCTAATACGGTGCATGTATTTTTATCAAAAGTAACAATATACCTTTTATCACATAGTTGACTAATACTAATTAAATTGTGCTTTAGACCTCTTACCAATAGGACATCCTCAATGGAGCATGAGGAACCAAAATTGATTTTACCTTTACCAATGGTTTGACCCGTGCTATTGTCTCCAAAGATGATGTCCTTCCCCTTTTTCATTGATAGTGATGAAAAGTATCTGCTATCACCAGTCATGTGATTTGAACAACCACCATCAAGGTACCACCGATCTTTAGACTTGATACGTTGGGGTACCTACACCAAGATTAATAGGCATAACTTTGCGTATTCAGGTTTGTTTTGAACATGAATTTGTATCCTTTCTCACCCACACAAGATTAGTATTTCCTTTTAGTGAACAGTTATAAGAAATATGCCCTAGTCTGCAGCAAAAATTACATGTGATTCGACTATGCCTTGGGTCATGCACACTTGTATGATTTATTTTTATTTTGTGATTGTGTTGATTTTTATACAAGTGTGTATGACATGATGGTTTTTGATGAGGTATTGGATCTTTGTAACCAAACCCTCTATTGTCATGATAGGATCTTGAGTCCTTTGTAATAAAGTAATAAGGCTCTTCATGCTTTTCAATAATTTTTTCGAGCTCAATTACCTTTTTACACAGTCTTTTTCTAGTTATCTCATCGTCCTTTATGTTCCAACGAAGAGTATCTAGTGTGGCATCAAGAATCCTATTTTGATTAAGGGTTTCATTACATCCTTCCACTACTTCATCATGTTTCTTTTTACATTCGTCTAAGTCATTTGTGAGCTTGGCAATATAGACAGATTTCTTCTGAATTTCTTTTAAGTGATCATCGTGCTTTGCTAGCGATTCACAAATTTGTTGTTTTAAGATCTCATTTTCTTCTAGCAAAATATCATGATCTCTTTGACATGACTCAAGTTTTTCAGAAATTAGAGCATTCTTATTTTTCAGTTTGTCATTTTTTGTTATGTAGGCGTCATGTATCTCATTAGAATTTTGTTTATATTGTCTAAGTTCACGATTTAGTTTCTTGACATAGTCTTTCAAATCATTACATATGCCTACGAGTTCATCATAAGTAGCTTGTTCGATTACCTCTTCTTGAGAAGGTGATTGCACTTCACCACTCCCAAGAGCCATAAAACCGACGTCGTCGTGTTCTTGTTGTTCCTCACTTGAGTTCGAGTCTAGCCAAGTTGCCTTTAGCACCTTTTTCTTCTGTCTTGGATTTAAGCGACAATATTTCCTGTTCCTCTCTTGTTCACTGGGGCAGTTTGCACGGATGTGTCTGGACTTCTTAGACTTATAGCACACTTCTTCCTTCTCCTTTTCTCTTTCCTCTTGATACTTGCCATACATTTTATTTTTGAGGTACTTACAAAATTTTCTTGTTAATAGAGCAACATCCTCGTCTGACTCCTCATGTTCTGAATCAGCTTTTGATGGTCGA
This sequence comes from Hemerocallis citrina, assembly GCA_017893485.1. Lineage (NCBI taxonomy): Eukaryota > Viridiplantae > Streptophyta > Magnoliopsida > Asparagales > Asphodelaceae > Hemerocallis > Hemerocallis citrina. The sequence goes on along the minus strand of JACEHZ010000342.1, from coordinate 312,132 downwards.
GCCCTTTCAGCTTTTAGTGCAATAGTTCTCTCCACAGTCTTCGGTTCGATCCCGATATTTTGTCTATATCATTTTGTGTCCAACATTTCCATTTCGTACGTTTGTAGCTTCCCTTGAAATGTATAGTAATCGAATCCCTTATCTTCAAGTGTTTCTCTCATTACCGCGGCCTTAACATCTCACTCTGGCGTGAGACAGCTTATGAGCTTTCTGACCTTTCGGTCATCATCAAGCCCTTTACCCAAGCTTTCAAGTTCATGAGAAATGATGTCAAACCGGACGAGCATTTCATCCACGTTCTCCCCTGGCAACATGCGAAACACATCAAATTTATAAAAGCACAAATTTACCTTAGTTTTTACTTCGGAAGCGGTTCCTTCATGCCGCTTCAGCATGTTGTTCCAGATCTCGTAGGCTGTTTTGCAGTTGCGCCCATATCGCATTAGTTCTTCATTGTTCAACCCTGCATAAAGAGCCGTCATTGCTTTGGAATTTGCTGTCTTGAGGGTCAACTCCGCTAGTGTGAATGCCTTCTTTCCATCGCTAACTGGGATTTCAGTTTTGTTGATGCATACATTCCATACCTCTTCTCCGAGCATCTGTAAAAAATAAGACATACAAACTTTCCAGACGTCATAGCATTTTCCATCAAAAAATAGTGATCGTGTAAGACTTGTCCCATTGGAGATGAAGGGCTCCGATGAGTACAAGTTTTGGGGAGGGATTTCGGCCATTGGACCTTTCGTTTAAGCTTTTAAGCTTTTTATAAGCACATCGCTCTGATACCACTGTAAATCACCCTTAGGAGAGGTGAATAGGGTGATTGTGCAGAATTAAAAATTAAAGAACTAAAGTAAAGTACATTAAAGTAATGCAAGAGAGACAAGAAAAACAAACTCAGATGACGCAGCGATATAACGTGGTTCGACCTCCAGGTCTATGTCCACACCACCTACTTGTAGCAATTCTCCGCTACAAGTGTTCCACTATACTCAAAAATCCTTAGTACAGTGATTCTCGGATTCAGGCCGAGAGACCTATTACACCCACAAGATTTCTAATCCAATTCCCGTCAATCTCACCGAAGTGGAAAAGAAAAGAAAATAAAACTTAAGATCGTTTAAGATCTTGACTAAAGAATACAACCAATTCAATGCTCACACTCGGATTGATTATCAAGAGATTAGTTCAAAGTAATTTTCTCAGAAGAAATAGATGAAGAAGACACAGTGGATTCGTTCTATTTAATAGAAGAGGAAGTGTATCGATCAAAAGAGGCAACGATACATTCCAAAAAAAGATATATAGCCAAGTTGCGGTCGACCGGTCAAAATGTGCGGTCGACCGTTCAGCTCTCTGGCGTAGCTAGAGAGATGAAAGGTCGACCGCTGTCTTTGCCAATAGAAGTTGCGGTTGACTGCGACGGTCGACCGACATTAGGTACGGTCGACCGGATCGTGGCTGTATGGATCGAAACCACTTTGTTTTCTTACCATAAACTCATCTCTCTTTAATCAATTAATTACAACAAATATCTCACGAAAATAATGCTAAAAATCCAGACGATAGATTGCTTGGAGGCCAATTAATTGAGAGTTTTTTCCTCTTTTGCTTGTATATGCAATCTCCTTTTATTACTTTCCTTATTTGTATATTTGTGAATCTCTCTCGGATCTTTTTTTTATATTAATTAATCATGAAAATCTGACACACTAAATTCAAACTTATTAGTACAAGTGAGCACGTTTTGTGCACACCAAACCAAGAGTCAACATCAATTATCATACCTAGAGTTAGTCTTACCCCCTACCGGACTTAATCACAAATACCGAGATCACTCCATGGTAAATCTCAAAATATAACTCATTTCTTTTTATTTCAATAGTGCCGGTACTCGAGGCCTTACTAACTCTGAATCACAACCTTTCATGTACAAGAAATCCATGGGTACTCAATAATCATGTCTTAGCCCAAAGTATTCTTATCTTCAACTTATTCATAAGTAGATCAATCTTATTTTAGCACTTATTCATGATTCACTTATTCATTTATAACTCAAAATAGAACCACAATTCATTTGCTGAACAAAAGATTCATCACTATAAATTTTATTGGCAATTTAAGCAATTCATATCTCAATTTGCACCAAGTATTTCTCCTAAGTGTTTGTTTACACGAGGGAATTTCATAACTTGTTACATTTTTTTTTCTTTTCAAAAATAAGGAATCATTAACTCAAATGATAATTTTGGAGTCAAAAACTCATTTACTATCTCAAATCCCATTTTTACTTTCAAATTTTTTTATAACCATCACTAATAATTTCTATTTTATTTTTTTATGAATAATAGCATTTTATTCTCAACCTTTTTCACCTTAAAAAATCTCAGATATATAAACAAACCCCAAAAAAATCAAAAGGATGTGTCGGGTTTCGAACCCTGAACCAACCGAGACAACAACAAAATCCCAAAGCCCTGTCACGCTAGCCATAAAGTCCATTTGGACTTTGTGTCAAACAGTCATACCAAAAACCCCAAATGCTGAGCTTCTGGTTTCGGATTTTAATTAAGTGAATCAAAATAAAATGAGAAGATCAAGTTTCGAATCCAAGATCTCTTACAAGTAGTGCTCTGTGGTGCACTGGCTAACCAGTAAGTCCAAGTGTGATTACTAATTAGGAGTTGTATTAATATAATTTTGTTCATTCTGTTCTGAAATTTGTCCTTTTTTGCAAAACTTGTTTATCCAATTATCCAATCGTTTAGGATATTGAAATAAACTTTCCTTTTGACTGAGATGAGTTTTAAAACAAAAACCAAATAATTTCAAATTCATTTTAAAAAATATATTTCTATTTTTAAATAGTTCCTCTTTCTATTTTACAAATAGATTTGTATTTTTCTCAAAACTTGAATTTAAGAATTATATCCATTAAAACTAGTTTATGGTTTCAATTATACTAATTAAAATTTTGTAATAAAACCAAATATGCCTCTTAATCATCCATGAAATCTCAAAGAAAATTATTTTATGCAAAATTTATATTTTCAATATGGCAATATGCAATAGTCGACACATTTCATGGTAATAACTAAATTTGTCTTTCTTTCTTTCTTCTTTCAATTTATCATGGTATCAAAGCATAAATTTAATATGACACTACTTCTACAAATTTTCATACAAATTATAGATTCGACATGTACAAATTTACAAGCATAATAATGTGATTCATAGTATTAATTCTTTTATTAAAATCCTTCCTTCTAATTAACATGGTGACAATTATTTACTTAATCACAACAAGATTACTTTCGTTCATGGCATACTATATTAGCATGAATTTTGTCTACATATTTCATATCAAATTCAATTTATACTACTCATTTATAATTTTTAGCATGCAATCTCTACATTAGAATGTAAGAAATCACACACCTCTTATAGAGAATGAAATAACCAAGATTGGAGAGACCACTTCTAGCTTCTAGCACCTCCTTGTCCTTCTCCTCCTAGCAATAGCTCTCCAATGCATAAAGGTATTCTCTTCTCTCTTTCTTTTCCTCTCTTTATTTTTGTTTAGTTTATGTGTGACAAGAGAAAAAAAATGAGGGTATATTTATAGGTCAAAGTGAGGGTTTAAAGTGCAAATTTATCCACCTAATAAATTACTCTACTTAATTTTCAACTCTTCATAATCCTAACTCATATAACTGTCAGCTCTTCATTATCCCACCTCTTCAAAACTCAACTCCCAACCTTTCTTCTTCCAACTCCCAAAACCCGTCCCTGTGCCACGTCGGCAAGAACAGGCAACGCCTGTTGCCTCTCACAGCCCCGGGTGGGCCCCTATATTCTTTGCCACGTCACCAAGGGTGACAACAGCACCCAAAGAAGCAACATGCTTTCACGTGGCCCCCCACCTCCACTCACATTTTCATTTTAATTACACATGTGCCATAGTTCTTATATCAAACAGTCAACATGCATAAATTATTGTTTATATATACTATCTATATATATATACTGTATGTAAGTAAAATAGTTTACTTAAAATTTATAATGTATCACGCACAAATAAGATAAATACACACACTTCAAAATTTATTTGAAAACCTATATGTTCAAATGCGCGCACCGAAACATGTGCGTCGTACGTAAAACGTCGAAATACGAAAATCGATTTTATCAAATGGAAAATTATTAAAATATAACCGAAAACAACATAAGAAAACATATTTACTAATTTCATATATTTCACGACGTAATCACTACGTACGTAGAAAACACGTGCATTACACGTACAAAAGTATTTAGATCAAAATGCAAAAATAAATTTTGGTTTTATAAAATGGATTCGAATACATAAAGTAAATAATTTAAACACATAGAAAATATTGTGCGTAGCGGTGGAAATACATAATCGATACGTGCATCAAAAACACGTAAAAAGCACGTAAAAATGTAGAGATTGAAATTTAATATTTTAGTTGATTTAAATAGGATAAAATATACGGAAAATACATAAATAGTCAGAAATTACATTGCATAATGAAAACACGTTACAAATATTACCAATAACGGTACAAAATACACATGCATAACACACAAGGGCAAAATTATCATTTCCAATTTTGCGGGGTGTTACACATTGTATGGACTTAAGCAATCGCCAAGAGCTTGGTTTGGGAGATTTACAAAATCAATGAGGACAGTCGGATACTATCAGAGTAATTCAGATCATACTCTGTTCCTAAAAAGGAAAGAAGGCAAAATTACTGCTCTCATTTTTTATGTGGATGATATGATAGTAACTGGTGATGATCCTGTGGAGAGGAAGACATTAAAGAACTACTTGTCACAAGAGTTTGAAATGAAAGATCTTGGCTCGTTGAGATACTTCCTTGGTATTGATGTTTCTCGCTCAAGAAAGGGGATATTTTTTGTCTCAAAGAAAGTATGCTCTTAATTTATTAAAGGAAACTGGAATGTCCGCTTGTCAGCCGATAAGTACACCGTTAGAAGAAGGACTGAAACTGTGCAACGAAGCTAATCATATACCTTGTGATAAGGAAAGATATCAGAGGTTGGATGGCTGATGTATCTTGCACATACACGGCCAGATTTGTCAGATACTTTAAGTGTTGTGAGTCAGTTTATGCATGCACCTCGAGAACAACATATGGATACGGTGATGACAATTATGAGATATATTAAGTCTGCTCCAGGAAAAATGGTCTTGTTTGTAAAACATGGTCACTTGAAGGTGAGGCATATACTGATGTTGATTGGACAGGATCTATAATTGATAGGCGCTCCACTTCAGGATACTTCACATTTGTTAGATAAAATTTAGTTACATGGAGGAGCAAGAAGCAAAATGTTGTTGCGCGCTCTAATGCAGAGGTTGAGTATCGCGGAGTAGATTTAAGTATAGCAGGAGCTTTATGGCTGAAACTCTTGTTGTAGGACTTATGCTATGGTCCGAATGAACTTATGAAAGTATATTGTGATAGTCAAGCAGCATGTGATATTACTGCTAGCCCGGTTTAGCATAATAGAACGAAACATGTAGAGGTGGACAGATTCTTCATGAAAGAAAAAATTTGATGAGAAAGTCATTGAGATATCGAAAGTGAAGTCAGAAGATCAGCTCGCAGATACCCTAACCAATGCAGTTTCGAATCGGCTCCTCTTGAAATTTGTTGACAAGTTGGGCATGTTCAATATCTATGCACTAACTTGAGGGGGACTGTTGAAATATAGTAATTGTAAATTATGTTTCCTAATCTATAGGAGACAGATTCTCCAAATCTCTAATTTCCCCAATCTTCTCTCAATCGCCTTTCTTCTTTTCCAAGAATGTAACTCTTTTATATAGATCTATACAGTAGAGAAATAGAGGAATAAGAATAAAATTTATTTCCCCAAAATCTGTTTTCACACATGCAACGAAGGCCCATCGAATGATGTAAACACCATCTATATGTTGTACTTGTCTAACTCAACAATATGAATAACAATCACAGCCACACAAGAGAATATAATCACATAAACGAAGAACAACTTAAATAATAAATGGAATAATTCAAAACATAATATCCAACATCTGGGAAAAAAGAAACTCTGGGTCATAATAGCCCAAAACAAAGTTAATATCAATAACAATGTTCAAGTGAATAATAGCATAAAAGATAATTCTAGCAGTCTATTTTCGGGCTCCATTCTCTAAAATTGTTGCTCACCAAGTCCTTCTGGTATCACTCATTCAGTACCTGCAAACTCGTGACCTAAAAATAAGGAAAATAATGTCTTTAGAGCAAGTCATGGACAGCAAGTAGTGGGAAATAAAGAATAATAAAAACCATGGTATATCAAGAATGAAGAACTGAATCAAAGTCAAGAACAAAAACAAGGATTGTCAATAATGTCAAGGGTCCATATTCAATTATGTGATAATCACTAGTTATATTTCATGATCAATAAAGATGACAATAAGCACGATCAAGCATGCAATGTCGATTTAGGGTGGTTATTCATTTTATTATCCTATCTAATGCACGTAGTACTGTGTCTCATACCATAGGTTCGGTGCACGCAAACAAGTGAATATTTTTAGACTGTGATGGTGAACTCAACAGATTATGTACTCGGCGTCTATAACAATACTTAACAATCAATAATTAACAATCGATACTCCACCTTCCAATCAATCAATGTAAATAATAAGGGCCTTACCGAGTACAGTCTCCAATTGTTCACTACCAAGTCAACCGATAATACCCCTGCTTGTTAATATTTATTTTATATCCTATGTGAGCATGCAAGAAGATGTCAAAGTTGTGTAATGCTACGTGTGGCAACTTCTACTCATTACAGGCAAGACAGAAAACATTTATACTAAATCAATGCAAATCATACAATCTGGACAACAGGACCTTGCTGTACAAAACAGGTATTCCCACTGATAAAGGAAAGATAATCTGGATCCGTCAGAAGTTCTAGAAACTACTCTCTGCTGGTTCTAATGCATATACCCATGATATATAAAAATCACAGAAACTTGGTTCAAATTCTTATTATTTACAGATTTTATGTTCAGGAAGCAGGTTATAGATTAGATAGACATATATGTATCGGGTCTGAAACTTATCAATTAATTCCACAAAAATTCAAGGTGATTCCTACACATGTCTAGTCTCAACCAAATTTATTTCACATTTTAATTTTACTATTAACATGTTCTTTTTATTAACAAATCAAGGTGATACACATATAATGACGAATATGGAAATCTAGACCTAGAAGTACTAAAAGTCAGATATCTAGAAGATTATAAATCGGAATTCAATTCCGTCGATTATTCTGGAAAGTAGACACATGGAGCTACAATTCATGTTTACAAAGTTCATTCAAATTACTGCAACAACAAGTTCGATAGTTTAATGCAAAAAGAGGCAGGCAGCAGGCCAGAAAATAATTTAACATGAATTGGCAATAATCTCATCACACAAGCATGAAATATCATGGTAATTAATTAGAAAATATTCTATTTAGTTATTCGCATGAGATGTCAACATTAACGAGACACTTTTACAATCATTGTAATTTAATCTTCAAAATCATATTTAATTGAAAACATCCCAAACATCAATCAATTCTATAGCATGGATATAGTTATTTTCATGTATTACATCCATATGCAATGTGCAATCAGGACTAGGGTTTGAGTCAAAGATAATGGCACGAAAAGAGATTTATCACTTGGTTTCGCCGATGAATCCGTGATAAACTCTTAAACAAAAAAAATACAGATATGAATATGAAAATATGAGCTACTTGCGGGAATCAAAGAAAATTCTTGAACGCAAACAATAACAGGGTTCAAGAAGACTTGCCTTTAGACGGCTAATCCAAATATAATAGAATAACAGGATTAAGATCCTGACGGCGACACGTTCAACTCACGTACAACGCACGCACTCACAAAAGCACGTGCAAACTCGTGTAAAGAAACACCCAACAAGAACCACAACAACAAATTGTGGCTCAATCACAACAGAAAATGGCAGTAGCGGATCACCCAAACAGCAAATAGCAACTTCCTTAATATAGCAAACAGCAAAATTCGACCAATCAGCAAATAGTGAATCAATAGCCACGTCAGGGATTTTGACTTCAATGACGGTTGTGTGCGGCGCTTGGTAGTGATGGACTGTGGCAGTGCAGTCGAGGGTTACGATGGGTTGCGAGGTCGATGGGTTGAATACGACGAGGATGCCGGACAAGGCGTCGATGGGTGCAGTCGAGGTGGGTGGTGCTGCGGTCGGGTTCGATGCAGAACGGAGGAAGGAAAGGTGAGGAGGTGCGGGTGGTAGGGTGTTTGACGAAGAGGAAAGAGTGAAGATGGGTTCTTAGGAAAGCTTAGAGGTGGGGATGACGAGGGCGATGAGCGAGATGACGAGGATGAGGACGAAAACGGAGGTGGTGGGAGCGACGAGGACGAAAGGAGTGATGGAGGGTCAGCAGATGGAGGATGGAGTTGGGTTTCAAAAAGAGACAGAGGAAGAAGAAGCGGCTGGGGATAATTAGGCGGCTGTGAGTAGGGTTAATTAGGTTAATTAGGTTGAGGGTTAAAGATCAGTATATATAGAGTATTAGGATGGGTTAATGAGTAGCAAGTTAGCGGATTTCGGGTTTAGGATCCACTAAGGAGATAGGTTATAGGATTTGGATTCAATAGGAAAAATTATAGGGTTTTGGGTTTAGATCCAATAGGAAAAAGAATAAATAAATAAAAATAGAATTTATAATTAGATTAATTGGGGATATCAATGTGCAAAAATTTGAATAAGGTGAACAACAAAATCTTCAGCAAAATAATTAAATAAATTGGGAGACAAAAATTGAGTTGAAAGCAAATAATAAATTCTATTATTAGATAATCAAATTACAAAGTTCAGAAGAGATGATAAAGAGAAACAATAAATAATAACACCAAGAAAAATACAATAACTGAAAACAGGGTACAAAATTTCTTTTATCAATTTGGTTACTAAATATATTATTTACGATATTTGCGATTTTAAATGAATGTTGTAAGAAGAAAGATGTTTTTGTTTTAGTATAACTAGAGTAAACTTATTACACCATAAGTGAAACTCATATTTAACTTTGAATACATATTTGCATGTAACAATAATGCTACACCCACAAATTTTTCTCCAACATTATTTTTACAACCGTATGTGGCACACTACTATTGGAGGTTAATGTAGAGTATGTTGTAGAAACCTCTAATAGTGTTGTGCTACCTAAAACTGTAAAAAAAAATGTTGTATTTTTTTTTTAGTGTAACATTTTTGTTGCATGTAAAATACTTGAACATTCAGAACCGCCCAATTCGAAACCCTAAGAGCATCTATAGTCGTTTGCTATTTTCCCAAATTTTGCAAAATTTGAAGAAAAAAGTTGCGCAGTCGTTTGCCAAATACTCAAATTTTGGGTTGGAAAGGGACAATGCTCTGTTATATTTTGGAGGAGAAATGCAAATTTGCAAAATATAATTGACAATATCATCCTTCGTCCGTTCAACTTTTTAAAAAAAAGTTATAGGACGAAAGATGATCTTTTGTCTCTTCTTTAAAAAAAAAAAATCTATCAGACGAGAAATCATTTCTCGTCCGATCAATTTTTTTTTTTTTTTTTAAATTGATCGGATAGGAAATCATTTCCCATCCGTTTACTTTCTTTCCAAATGTTTTCTAAAAATCCTATGGAATTAGGCCTATTAAATTATTAATATTAGGATTTAATTAAGATTTAATTAAGATTAAATTAATATTTAATTAACTTTCTTAATCATAAAAGCTCTCCGATGCCTTTTTTCTAAATTTAAATTTAAAAAAAAAATCGGATGGGAAATGATTTCTCGTCCGATACCTTTGTAATTTTTAAAAAAAATTACAAAACAAAACTTCTTTTACCGTCTGTCTATTTTTTTAAATTAAAACTCAAATTTTGTATTTGAACGACTTCAACTCTAACTAAAATTTTCTATTTCTAAAAGCCAAATAATGAAATTTTGAGTTTGAACATCTAAAGATGCCCCAACACTAAGAATGAAAGGAAGTGGCATACTTCTTGTGTCATTAACAAACACAACAATAAACTATCTTATCTTTCTGCCTTTTGGTGCCAACAAACTGTGCATGATCACAAGTCTCGGAACTTGTGTGGATTCTTAAAGAACATCTTATGCAACCCTGAATTCTCAATTCCCACGACATTGAATCTACTGCTGGCCGTTGGATCCTGAAAGATGGTCGGGCAATTAACATCAGCCGTTGTATTTGTGGCAGTTGCCGAGGGTGGTGGTTCTGTTGCGTAGGAGTGGGAAATGGTGGATGGTAAGAGCAACTATACCAATCGTCTCAAATGAGTTCTCATTTTTATGTTTAGCAACTCAAATGAGAAATAACCCCAACACCAATTTCTCAAGTGGATTGCCAAAATTTTCTCATATTTGGTAATAAAATGGCAATTGCCATTTTTTTTTGCAACAATTAAAAATGACAGCCAATGAGTGTAAAAATTATTGTTATTTTTTTAAAAAAATTATTTAAATTGCAAAAAATAAAAATGTTAACCCATGATGAATGGAGTTGCTCCAATAGGTTGGAAGTTGAGAGCTTGGAATGGCGACCCATGCATGTCAAATTATTGGTTCTCAACAGTGAGTAGAATGACAAAGACTTCATAAAAATATAGGAAATTATTGTGAGTATAAATTATTATGTATAACTTTTTTCATCATTATTATAAAAAACATTTTGAAAAGAGAAATATAAAATTTGATAAATGCAAAGTATTAACTTTAGGAACATAAAGTGTTATGTTAAAATAATGGTTTACATTGGATACTTAGAAAAATAAATAAAGCTGCAATCATATGTATAAATTGTTGAGAAATCAGAAACTCTTAACATACAAATAAACAAAACCAAATGATAATATTTGAAATATTATTGAGATTCCGAAGGGGGGGAAGATAAATTGATCCATAATTTTGTTTTATTTTGGGTCCCCATTATTATTGAAGGTGAACGAAATGATTCTCAATGAAGTGCAGAATAAAAACGTTGACAAAAGTTGTGACCAGGATAGCACATATTCGTATGGGTAATGCTACACTTACTACCAATTTTACAATCTTTTCATCTACAACCTTAGATATCACATTACTATTGGACATCTTTATCACCTACTCTACACCTATTCTAAAAAATCTCTACTACTAATGTGCCACCTAAGGTTGTAGATGAAAAGTTTGTAAAATTGGTAGTAGGTGTAGCATTTCCCTATTCGGGTATTGGGTTTTTTCATATAGACCACTCACAAATTTGCTAATACCAAATAGGTCATCCACAAGTTTTTATTTTCATGAACACAACCAACAATATTAGGGGGCGTTTGGTATACAGATTGGAAGATTCTCAGGAATGGGAGGGTGAGAATGAAGATTCCAAAAAATGTTGCATTATCGTGTTTGGTATAGTACATTGCATATCCCGAAAATCCTTTATTAGTGTATTTTTTATTCTAATTTTTTGGTTATTTTATTGTTTGTTATGAAAAACTCATGGAAATTCCAAATTCTCAATTTTTTTTTTGGGTGGGGGGGGGGGGGGGGGGGGGGGGGGGTATTTTTTTATTATGGTTTTTGAATTATTTTATTGTTTGTTATGAAAAACTCATGAAAATTCTAAATTCTCTTTTTTTTTGGGGGGGGGGGGGGGGGGGGGGGGGGGTATTATAGTTTTTGGATTATTTTATTGTTTATTATGAAAATTCCATTAGAATTCTCATCTCATGATTTTTTGGGGAATGATAATTATTCCCAACAAAGGAATTTTATTTCCTTGTGAATCCATCATTCATTTCAAAACTATACTTGCCACATACCAAACTAGGTAATCTAAAGGAAAAATTAAGATTTTGTTGCACATTCTCACGTATCAAACACCCACTTAAGTGCATTCCAAAATCACTATTCAAATTATTTGTTATTAATTTGAGAGAGAATAATCAGTTTAATCTAATTGAATAGGGAAAATGATCAAAATATTATCGTCCCTTATAAACCTCAATATTTTGGACGAGTTTCATGATTAGATTTATGCCAATTTTGTGTTCACTTTTACTTGGCCGATAATTAATCAGAAATTCATTCATAATATTGAGACTGAAAAAGAACGATCAAAATATTCTCTCTCAAATTACTAACGAATAATTTGAGTGGTGTTATTGAAATTTGTCTAATATTGTAGGTGGTGTTTATTAAAATAGAGATTTATGAATAATTTATTGGAATTGGTTATTGCAGGATACCTTTGTGGGAAAATTCCATTTGCATTTTTGTTAAGATATAAAGACAACATATTGAATGATAGTCAATCAATTTCATAAAGTAATTAATAAGCCAAACTGGACAATGCTTATTACACTACTTTAGCAGCTAGATATTTTAGTAGGACACTGTTTAAGATTGGTCTCAAATTAATTAGAACGGTATTTGCATATATTTTCTAATATTATTTGGTAGATGGTCTTAGTTCTTATTCTCTTCTTCACATTTAAGTTACCTACAATAACATAAATTAAAAAATCCATTATAATTAGAGAACTTATTATTTACAACACACTTTTTAATAAATAAACATGTTATATCATTTGAGAAGAATTATTAGTTCTCAACCCCTATATTGAAAAGCATCTTTTTGTTTTATACAACACAAACCAAACAAAATGCTAGAAAGAACACACTTTAATCAAACATATATCAAAAACTTTTATGTAACATATATACACATCCGTACTAATTTTTAAAAAAACAAACAAACAACAACAATAACATATATACATTCGAATTATCAAAAAAAACATTTATACATACGGTACATTTCGGAGTGAAATTTAGCATATGAATTTTCTTAATGAGAAATTCAGATTATTCAAAGGTCCTAATGCTACATTCATTACCAATTTCACTATATTTATCTTTATTATCCTAAGTCGCACACTTCAATAGGTAAGAAAAAATAAAGTAGGTAGGGAACTCTCCAATAGAAATATGCCAGCTAAGATAGTGAAGAGAATAATAGTGAAATTGGTAGTGGACGAAAGCATTACTCTTATAAAATTAATACTATCATTAATTCTTTCAGGTGGAGAAACGCCAAGCTTAATACAATAGCACAAAGAAAATATATTGACCTTAATAATAATAGAAATTAAAAGACCTTTGAAGTTTTGTAGAAAAGGAAAAGAAATAATGAACATATACACATCCGGAAAATATATTGACCTTAATAATAATAGAAATTAAAAGACCTTTGAAGTTTTGTAGAAAAGGAAAAGAAATAATGAACTCATCATACTTTCTTTTATTTGTCTTTATCTATTTACTTGAATTTTTTAATTTTTTTTCTCTTACGGCCTAAGAGCATTTGTAGTCGTCGAGAGTCAAATTTTGGGTATTTGACAAATAGAAATGAAAAAAATGACTTTGCGCTGCAGTCGTGGAAAGCTAAATTTTGGATTTTTCACTTTTTAAATTGTTATACGAAAGATTATTTTTCGTCCCACGCCAAAAAATATTTTTGTACAGAAAAATTACAACAGACGGAGGATTAAATATCGTCTTTTTGAAGAAAAAAATTGATTTTAAAACTGAATTGACGGGAAGGGAAATGATTTCCCATCCGTCAGTATTTTTATTTTATTTTTTAAAAAAATAGGTTATATTGATTTTTTGACGACTTAAAAAAAATTAGCTACAAAAACACACACACAAGCTGAATTGAAGGGTATATTTGTAATTCCGTAATGTAAGGTAAAAGAAAATTAAATAAAGAGGGATGGTAGATCATACCTCGTCCCAACCTTTTGTGTGTTTTTTTTCATTTGCTTGGACGAGACATTGTTTACCATCCAAACATTTTTTTTAATTAATCGGTCAGACGGGATATTATTCCCCGTCTGTCGATATATCAAAAAAAAATTTGTTAGAGACGATGTATTATTTCCCGTCCGATAGAGCTTAATATAAAAAAATTCTCTCCGACGAAAGATAATTTTTTGTCCGATCAAACAGACGACAAATCATCTTTCGGTAGTTATATTTTGACAATTGTCATTTCGTTTCTCAAATTTAGCCGACCACTGTTCATTCGAAACTCAAATTTTGTGTAAATGGCCAACGACTGTAGTGCTACTTTTGCCAAATTTTGGAAATTTTGACAAAATAGCTAATGACTGCATATGCTCTAAGAGCATCCACAGTCGTTTGTTATATTTGCCAATTTCTCATTTTTTGAGAAATGAGCTATTGCAGTCGTTTGCTATTTTGCCATTTTACGGCAAAGTAGCTACAGTTCTTTCTTATTTTTGAGAAACGAATTTGTCATTCTCAAATTATAAGAGACGGGACAACATGTCTCGTCCCAATTATTTTATTTTTTTTTAATAACGTCGGACGATACAACATGTATCGTCCCATTTTTTTTTATTATTATTTTTAAAGTGGTCGGACGATACAACATGTATCGTCCTTCCCCTTTTTTTATTTTTTTCAAAATTTTTTATTTTTATAATTTCCTCAAACGGGACATGTTGTCCCGTTTGATAACAAAAGTGATCGGACGGGACAATATGTCCCGTCCCATGGAAATTTATTATTATTATTTTTTTTAATATTATTTGTTCCCATATTGGCCTTCAACGTCTCTTTGGGTTTAAATTTCTCAAGCGGTTATATTTTTTCAAACGGCTATATTGGATCAAACGTCTATAAATATTCCACGTTCATCATCAACAGAGTGTACAAAATTTAGAAACAAATAAATCATTCTACTCTTCCAACCGAGAGCTTAGTGTGAGGAATAATTTTCAGCAACAATGACAACTAGGGGTTCAAGAGGCAGAGCGTATACAACAAGTGAAGATGTTATTCTTTTACAAAGTTGGATAGCAATCACTCAAGATCAAACAATCGGTGCGGACCAATCAGGTAGCCAGTTTTGGGATCGTATATTCAACACCTTCAAAGCTATATTAGGCACTCCAACCGATCAAACGTCGGTATTGCTTAGTAGTAGATTTCACATTATCTCCAAAAATGTGTCTCTATTTGTTGCTAAATTGGCGAGTGTTACAAATAGAGCTGCGAGCAGAACCACCGAGGCCGATCAGGTTTTTTTTTTTTTTTTTTTTTTTTTTTGAAATGTATTGTTCAAGTTTGAAATTAGTCTTTATTGTTTTTTTTTTTTGAAGATACGGGAAGCAAGAACCAAATATATGCATTCTACTGGGAAAGCTTTCCGATTTGAAGAATGTTATGAATTACTGAAGGATTTTCCCAAATTTTCTCTACGTACCACGAGTGTGTTCAAGTATGGCATTGGAACACAATCATCTGATGGTGGTAGCAGTCAACGTGCGCCCCTAAATGTTGACTCTCCCAACTCGGATGTAGCGGCTGGCGGTGAATCCTCTATACCACTGTCCCGGCCACCTGGACGCAAAGCAGAAAAAAGGAAGGCGAAAAATAAAGCGGATGGTTCTGACGAGACTATGCTTGAAGAGACGAGAAGATTTAACTCCTGCTATATTGAGACGCAAGAACGTAGAATACAAGCGTCGACGGAAATGAAACTTGCATTGAAAAAAAAAGACCAGGATATAAAAGAGCAAATGGAGGAAGATCGAATAATGGGGTTGGACATGAGTCAATATACTGATGATTAACATTATTATTTCATGTGTAGACAACGTCAAATAATGTAAAAAAGAGGTTTCATTAGGGATTGACATGTAAGTCTATTTAGTCCTGTACAAGTTCGAACGTATTAAACAACATGTATCGGCATTAGCAATTACTTGAATTTTACATTGAACGTTGTTACCGCTGATTTCGGTGTGGGGGTAAACAGATAGAATTTGTGAGTCCGGGAAACACCTGAACGATTGACTCGGCCTTCTTGCTCCTGGCACAACCTGCAAGGAAGTGCGAAACACCGGGGTTGATTCCAGCGACGCACCCTCCGACGCTCTTGTCAGTAATCAGGAAAAGATTAAGAAAGAGCTTAAGTGGTGAAAGAGTGATTAACCTGGTCTCGGTGGTAGAGGGGTTGTATTTATAGTCGCCTTTGGAACGATTTGGGGCCTAATTTCCTGCCTAACAAATAGGAGAAAAATCCTCCTATTCTGTTTTGGGAAGTTAGGCCTTGATTCCCTGGTGAGAGCTAATCAGGTTTATTGATTTGACCAAATCAGTGGCCTGATTCTCTTCTTGGTGGATTGGGCTTGTATCGGGTCGGGACCCGTACCCAATTGAAGTGGATCTATTCGCGGGTGGTTGGTTCTGTGAGAAGGAGGCCCAATACCCGTTTTGGATCCATCTGTATGTGAAATTACCTTTTTACCCCCGTGCTTCAGGATTCGTGATCGATCTGGACGGTCCCGATTTAACCCCCAATTTTAGCCATATCACGAGCCCCCCACTCCTAAAGACTGAGTGTGATCAGACTTTGAGGAGTAGTTTAGCTGTTTTAGTGGCTGATGGAGTTGTATTGGAGTCCAGACGTGGGATTTTGAATCTAGAAAGGGGGTAGTGAGGCAACTTTTGATGCCGCTGGCAGTTCTCTGGTCACATCGGGTGTTCAAGAGTTTTTATCTATTTTTTCGGACTACTTGTTTAATTTTGCGACACGTTTGCTAATCATTCGGGGGCCTTAATCGTACATTCTGGGCGATAATTGTTCGTTCAGGGGTTCGAAAACGTGCCCCCTAAATCTCAATTATTCTCCAGAATTTTTGGCCAATTTTCCCGAATTTTTAACAATTTTCTCGCAATTTTTAAACAAATAAAACAAATTAAATAGATAAAAAATGATTTAAATACCGATTTATGGCGTGGCTCGATCTGGGCCGCTGATCGCAGATGGGCGCGAACTTCGGAAAGATCTGACGGCTGCTGCTGCTCGGCAGCGTTTTTCTCCGTTTACCAGTTCGGGAAGGCCTCTGCTCGGCAGCCGACCGAAGGCATGGGGGGTTCGGCAGCCGACCGAAGGCTTGAGTGACGTGGCGTAAACTAGGCCGTTGGATGTTGGCACGCATCTCGAGACGGGAACGGTTCCCAAGAAAATGCTATCTTGTCTTTTAGCGCACGTGGCGCAATCTGAGTCGTTCGCCATTGAGAGCGTGAATTTCTGGGAGATCCGACGGCTGAGATAGCTCGGTGCCTTTTTTTCTCCATTTACCAGTTCGGGAAGGCCTCTGCTCGGCAGCCGACCGAAGGAAGGGTTCGGCTGCGTCGTGGCGCTATCTGTTCGGAGGCGATCTCGCTTCCAAGGGTATTAATGACGCTCGGGGTTTGTGCGGCATTCCCCTTTCCCAGGTCATTAGGAATAATCCCTTTAATTAATGCGTGGCATTTCAACTTCCGAGGATCAGTAATTCCCTCAATTAAAACGCGGCGCTTCAGTTTCCGAGGGTAGTAATGGCTGGTTCTTGGGGGCAGACTATAAGTACTCCACTCCCTTTGTCGTTTTCGTCACAACCAAATCGAGTTCCAGACCTCGGAGGCGTCTGCCTCGGGTAGCTTCTTTCTTGAGGTCCGGAGAGGTGGTCGCTCTTCTGCCTGGTTTTCCCTTCGTTCCTGACGGCCCCAAAGTGGATGTTAGGAGCGAGGGGGGACGAGGTAGTAGCGGCGGCGACCGTGGTCCGGATCCGAGGGATAAGTTACTTCGGAAGGACGGGCGGTCGCCTTGTTGTCTTGTTGTTTCCCCATTCCTCTCTGCTCCGAAAAGGTGGTGTCAGGAGTGGGGAGCAATAAGACAGTAGGGTCGACGGCAATAGTCCTGTCCCGGGGCGCGGACTTCTTCGGAAGGACGGGTGGTCGTTCTCTCACCAAGATCTTCGGCTTTCTATGGTGGCTCCGAAGCGAGCGTCGGAGAGAGCGGAGGTCTTGGTGAGAGAGTGACGATCCATGTCCGATGCCGATCTCTTGGTCCATTTCATCATCAGTAGCAGCTCGGGCTTTTGGACCGTCCGAGCCTGTTGTTTGCAACTGTGAAGGCGCTGTGGCTAGAGCCCTTTGGCAAGCCGCGCCTTCCAGATGCAAACAACTGGCTCGGAATGGTGCGTTCTTCCCGATTCCTGAGTGTGGATGGGTCTCCTCTCATCTCTGTCTTCCTTCCGGGCTGATGGCTTTTGATGGATATCAGCCCGGGGGAGTTAGAGATGGGGGGAGTGCCGGTCTGTTCCCGCCCGGGGCCCGTGGTCGGCAGAATGCCGATTGGTGCACGGGACCTGGGGGGCGTTCTCCGAAGGCGGCGCCTCAAAACTAAATCAAAAATTTTTCCGGGTTCTTTTTAGACGAAGGTGGGGCGTCCGAGGGTCCGATCGTCCGAGCGACGTGGCGCTATCTGAGCCGCCGGATGCTGACACGCATCTCGAGATGGGCGCGTTCTCCAAGAAAACACTATCTTGTCATTTAGTGCTCTCGACGAGATCTGGACCGTCTGATGAAGATCAGGCGCGAAAGTTGAGGGAGAAGGGAGTTTTCCCCATTTACCAGCTCGGGAAGGCACTTGCACGGATTCCGAGCGGACTCTATTGCAGCCACGTTCGGTTTGCTCGCAGCTCGGATTCTCGTCCCATCTTGCCGAGCTGGTTGACTTTGTGGTGGGCCTTCGAGATGCTTCGAGAGTAGCCCAAAAGTCGCTCTGGAAGTCCAAGAGACGCCTCATTTTCACTATAAATCTTTACCCCCCTTTGACCAAGTCTTCACTTTTCACTTTTACTCTCTCTCTTCCGTATTTACTTTGCTTCGAGGTCTTTAGCTCCCTGGTGGTGTCGCTAGCTGTCGCGGGTAGCGTTCCTCGTTCCGGCGAAGTTTCCGACCGTAGCTGTCACTTCAAGGTCAGTCTCTTTCCCTTCTCTCTTTAGGAAAACATGGTTAAGATTTCGGCTGAGACCCCCGCCTCGGAGCAAGCCGTTGGCCGAGGGGAGAAAGAGACAGGAGTAATGGAGCCAAGCGAGCAGGACGTTGTTCGTCCAGATGCGGAGGGCGGAGTGGCCGAGGTGCCCCAAGAAGTCGCGGCGGAGTCTCGAAAGGGCAAAGCCGTAATTACTATAGTGGAGACGCCGAGGAGAGCGGGGGAGTTCGGTCGGCAGCCCATCGCCGTGTCGAGCGTGGGAGGAGTCCGGGATTATACCGAGGATATCTTGGAGAAGGTTACCCAAGGTACGGCTAAACTGGTGGAGGAGAACGAGCCTAGGGAGCTGTCCGAGGTCGATCGCAAGATCTCGACTCTTACCGAAGCGGACCTTCATACGGTCCGAGAGGGCTTCCAGATCCCTCTCGAGTACGTGTTGCTCCTCCCTGGGCCGGGGTTCCGAGCCAACACTAGGTCCTCTCCGGACATATGCGTCTTTCCGGTCGACTCCCTCATTGCCGGTCTTCGCTTTCCCCTCCACCCGTTCGTGGTTGACGTCCTGGTTTGGTATGGTTTGAGTCCCGCTCAACTGATGCCGAACACATGGAGGCAAGTTGTGGCGTTCCTCCTCCGATGCCAAGAGATCGGCGCCAAGCCGACCATGTACCTCTTTCGAAGTCTCTTCCGACCTGTCCGGCCGAGAAAAGACGAGCAGAGGTTTTATCTTTCGCCCCGGCCGGGCGTGAAACTGATCGAGAATCCGAACTCGATCAAACACTGGAAGGACAAATACTTCCTCGTTCGGAATCTGATGCCATGGGTGATACCGACAGT
The DNA here is from genome assembly GCA_017893485.1 of Hemerocallis citrina. NCBI lineage: Eukaryota > Viridiplantae > Streptophyta > Magnoliopsida > Asparagales > Asphodelaceae > Hemerocallis > Hemerocallis citrina. Next base: position 292,297 of record JACEHZ010000342.1, on the reverse strand, counting down.
TTGGGCGGACGGACTACCCAAGCGCACAAAGAAGGACGTTCCGCTGAACGCTGCAGAGACCGAGGTCCAGAAGAAGATCCTTGCTCTGCCGACGCTTAGCTGGAAGGATATCACCGAAGAGCATCTGTTCCGTGGGGGTCTCAGTCCGATCGACCCTCGTACGCTTCTGGTATTTATACTTCTCTCCGTAAAGTTTGCATTCAATTTTCTAAGTTTTTTCGTTCGACTCTTGCAGAGACCATGAAGCTCGATTATAAGGCCCTGGTGGCGAAGGGCAGGTCCGAGCAGGAGAAGAAGAAGAGGCCGTCGACAGCGCCTCAGGACAGCCGAGCTTCGAAGAAGGCCTCGGTCGTGAAGGCAGCCGACCAGCCGAAGGTTGCGGTCCTGAAGGAGGGGGAGATTGAGGTCCTTGTCCCTCCGGCAAAGGTTGCGGTACCCGAGCAGGGGGGGGTCGTGGACCTCGATCCCTCGGCCTCGGCTGCTCCTGCTCCTACCCCGGAGGCGGACGCTCCTGGTCCGTCGAGCAGTGAGTTCGGAGTGGCTGATGCGCTGTCCCTCCCGGTTCCGCCACTCACCCCCGGCGCGGAGAAGATCTTGACCGAGCGTCATAAACAGATCTTCGTTCCTGATTGGCAGGTGATGAACGTCGACGGCTTTTTGGGCGACGGGAACATCTGCATGGAGGCAGTGAGGCACCTGCCGACCCCGAAGGACCGAGCGACCCTGAGGGCCGGGATGGCAGGGGACAACGTGATGCAGATGGCCCGGAGCACTATGTCGGTAAGTGTGTCGAGCCCTTCTTCATTCATATTTTTCCTTGGAATTTTTTCTAAGTTCTTGGGCTCGGATTTTAACGTGTCGTTCTCTTCCAGACCCTCTGCCACTTCAGTTGGCTGGTCGAGGAGATGGCGAGGAAGGATCAGGAGAAGGAAAAGGAGAGGACGGAGCGCGTTCGGGTTGCGAAGCGGCTTGAGTCCGAGCTGCTTCTTTCGACGAAGAGAGTCGCCGAAGTGGAGGACTTGGAGAAGAAGCTGGCCGACGCCATCCAATCGTCGAAGGATACGGCAGCCAAGCTTGAGAAGGAGGTGGCCGAGCTGAAGGAGGAGCTGGCCAGCGCTCGGTCGGGAGCAGAGAAGGAGGTTACCGAGCTGAAGGATGAGCTGGCCAAGGCTCGGTCGGAAGGGGAGACTGCTCGGAAGAGAGCCGAGAGGATCAAGGCCAACCACCTGAGGAAGGTGAAGAAGGTGAAGAAGGCCGTGCAAGAGGAGGCCGCGCAGCACATGATCCAGAATATGCTGGACGCCTACGGCCGTGCCCTGACCCACGTTGTCGCGAAGAACCCGGGCTTCGACTCGTCCTCCTACGACTTTTACGAGCCCGTGGAGGGGGAAGAAGGGATCACCGAGGGTCTACTCGGTCCCGACGGAGAGACGGAACCCGCCGAAGGTGATGGGGAGACCGAAGCCGAGGGCGAGGAGGAGAGCTGGAGCGAAGGCGGGGGCGAGGGTGATGGCGAGGACAAGGCAGAGGGGTCGACGGATCCGAGCGGCAAAAAGGTCGACCCCTGACTCGGTTGTCTTCCTACTTTCAGTCTTTTTGGTTTTGTTTTCTTTTTGTAAGCCTTATTGCGGACTGGCCACCGCCTTTGTTTTGAATGAAAAGTATTTTGTTTGGCCAAAAATTTGTCCAAGTGTTGGGCCTCGGACTTAGTGTGCGTTTTGGGCGTTTATTTCTCCAACTGTTGGGCCTCGGATTTATTTCCGCTTTTCAGGTGGTGTTTGGTCCGGTCACGGAGCTGGTCTTCCTTCGGAAGGAACTGGCCAATTTGAAGCGTGAACTTTCGGACAGCCGGCAGAGGCGGTTTCTCCTGCTCGGCCAGGCGGAGGAGGTCAGGGCAGTTCTGAGGAGGAACTGTCGCGAGCTGCATCAACTCCGGAAGCGCCCCCAGGGTCCTGGTTCCGAAGGGGAAATTGAGCGGCTTCGTGGGGAGCTTAAAGCCGCCGAGCAGAAGAACGACGATCTTTTGGCCGAGGTACAACACTTGGGGCTATCGGAGAGAGAATGTTCGGCGGAAAGGGAGAAGATGGCCTCCGAGCTGGAGGGGGCTTTGGCCGAGCGTAAGAGACTATCGGCCGAAGTCGACATGCTCAGGAGGATCACAATAGATAGGGGGATTGAGGTCACCCACTATCGGCGGCTTGCAACTGATAGTTCCAATGCCTCGGGGTCGTTGAAGGCCCCTCGATCAAAGAAATTGGCGAAGGACGTCGTCTTGAGGGATCGGATTATCGAACTGGAGGAGGAGATCGCGTCGCTTAAACCTGCGCCGGAGAGGGCTAATGTTCGCAGCACGTCGTGCACTCGCGAGGAAAGTGAGAGGGGGATCACGTTTTATGAACTCGCGACGCGCCCGCTAACGACCAGGCGGAGTCCGACTGACGCTCAGAGCAGTGCGGCTGTCTCGTCGAGCGGGGCATCGGTCGGCGCGGCTGTTAGGACTAGCAGTGAAGGGGGGTCGCGCTTCGTTGGTTTAGGGTCGAGCTCAGAGGGTCGGCCTCGTCGTCCTCGCGTTTCCCTAAACCGAAGCATTCCCCTTCCGAAGAGGATTTGATTATGTCACTTTTCATTTCTGTTGGCCGTTGTAATAACCTAGTTGTAGGGTTGGTCGACCGTTTGTAACACTACTATGTCTGAATGCATAAAAATTCTGAAAAACTTTTAAGTGTTTGTCTTCGGCGCTGTATTGAAACTGCGTTGTTCGTTTTTCCTATTTTTCAGCTTGTCGCGGCGATCCATGGATCGGACTCCGGGCGTCCGAATGATGACTCCGCATCCGAGGCGACCTCTGGGACGGTGGTTCTGAGCCCCAGGAGTGTCGATCTGAAGCTACGCCGATCCGAGGGCGAGTGGAGTCACCTTTCGTTGGTTCTCAGTCTCCGGGAGGCCGAAACACAACGCTTGGAGAGCAAGATCGTCGAGCTGAGCCCCGTAGGGGAGGACGAGGACTCGCAGACCGCATTCAGCAATGCTCTTCGGGTCAAAAGTATTCGGCACATTCAGTCGAAACTCATTACCGAACGGGACGACTTGCTCTCGGAGATGGGACAGCTGCGGGCGGAAATGGCAAAGCTTCGAGGAGAGGCGGAGGAACCGTCTGCCGAGGAGGGCGAACAAGATGGAGAGGATGCATTTTTATGAAAGACAAGTGTAGTGGGTCGGGGGTTGTATGTTTTGTTTGCCGACACTTTTGTAATGGTCTATTTTGTACTGTACGCCGATATTTAATAAAATTCCCTTTCGGTGTTTTGTACGTCTGTCTTTGTTTATAACTGTGTTGACCGTGCCGAACTATTTGAACTGAGTGTGTCTATTTAGCCGAATGGATCCCCAGGGGTACGGCGATTTGTCGCTTAGTGGGTCTGACACGGCGATGTTCTCGAGAGTGCTATTTCGACGTGGCGAGATCTGAGCCGTTGAATGTGGGCGCGGATCTCGAGGTGGCTCGTTTTCCAAGAAAACGTTATCTTGTCGTTTTGCGCGAGTGGCACGATCTGAGCCGTCTGATCGAGATCACGCACGAAAGTTGAGGGGGAAGTGTGTTTTCCCCGTTTACCAGCTCGGGAAGGCACTTGCTCGGATGCCGACCGGATGTGTTTGCCTTCGGACCTCGGCTGACAGTCAAAGAGTGGTCGGGATACGTGTTCCGGACCTTAGGCATAGTCCAACGGCTGCGGGAGCAATTCCGAACGGCGATCTACCCCTGGTTCGTCCGGAGATGAACCGAGGAGGTAAAGTCGAGCCGAGTGTTGGACTCCGAACCATCGGTGTAGTTCAACGGCTGTGGGAGCAATTCCGAACGGCGATCTATCCCTGGTTCGTCCGGAGACGAACCGAGGAGGTAAAGTCGAGCCGAGTGTTGGACTCCGAACCATCGGTATAGTTCAACGGCTGTGGGAGCAATTCCGAACGGCGATCTACCCCTGGTTCGTCCGGAGACGAATCGAGGAGGTAAAGTCGAGCCGAGTGTTGGACTCCGAACCATCGGTATAGTTCAACGGCTGTGGGAGCATTTCCGAACGGCGATCTACCCCTGGTTCGTCCGGAGACGAATCGAGGAGGTAAAGTCGAGCCGAGTGTTGGACTCCGAACCATCGGTATAGTTCAACGGCTGTGGGAGCAATTCCGAACGGCGATCTACCCCTGGTTCGTCCGGAGACGAATCGAGGAGGTAAAGTCGAGCCGAGTGTTGGACTCCGAACCATCGGTATAGTTCAACGGCTGTGGGAGCATTTCCGAACGGCGATCTACCCCTGGTTCGTCCGGAGACGAATCGAGGAGGTAAAGTCGAGCCGAGTGTTGGACTCCGAGCTATTGGTATAGTAAGAGGGGAGGAAAAAACAGGCAAATTCAAAAGCAAAATGGAGCTTTCTTTGTTTGATATTTGACGGCGAACCGTTTTACATGGTAGGATTCATAGAACAGGTTACAAATTAAAGGAGAGGAATGGCGCGACACCTCGGATTACTTAGAGAGGCGCCGGGGCGCTCTCTTGGTATTTCAGGAGGTGATCGGCATTCCAGGTCCTCGGGAGCTCTCTACCGTCCATGTCCTCAAGTCGATATGCCCCAGGCCGAACAACTTTTGTGACCCGGTACGGCCCTTCCCAATTCGGAGCTAGCTTGCCCTTCTGACTGGGGAGGGATATGGCTAGCTTTCTCAACACCAGATCTCCTTGCTCGAGGTTGGCGGGCCGGACTTTCTTGTTGTAGGCTAGCTCGACTCTCCTTCTGTAATTTTGCTGCCGAATCGATGCCCTTTCCCTCAGTTCATCTATCAGGTCCAAGTTTCCTCTGAGTTCCCTGGCATTCTGCGCTTCGTCATAGGCGATGAGCCGAGGGGAAGGGATTCCGACCTCGAGGGGTATTACGGCCTCGGCCCCATAAGTAAGGCTGAAAGGGGACTCTCCAGTGGGCGTCCGCTTGCTTGTGCGGTATTTCCACAACACATTAGGGAGTTGGTCGACCCACTGTCCTTTGGAGCACCTGTCCAACCTCTTCTTGAGCCCCGCAAGGATCTGCTTATTAGCGTTCTCGGCTTGTCCGTTCGACTGGGGGTGCGAGACGGACGAGAAACGCTGTTGAATGACGAGGTCGTCGCACAGGGTTCGGAATGCTGAGCCAGTGAACTGGGTCCCATTATCTGTCACGAGGACGCGCGGGACGCCGAATCTGCATATAATGTTCTTCCAGAAGAACTGCACCACTTTGTTCTCGGTTATCGTGGCGAGGGGCTCGGCCTCGACCCACTTCGAGAAGTAGTCGATAGCCACGACTAAAAACTTGAGCTGACCAGGAGCTGGAGGGAAAGGCCCTATCAGGTCCATTCCCCACATCGCGAAGGGGATAGGGCTCGATAGGGAGGTGAGGTTGGCTTGAGGGAGGCGTCGGATGCTGGAGTGTTTCTGGCAGGAGCCGCACTGCCGAACGTGTCGCTCGGCGTCTTGGAGAAGCGTCGGCCAGAAGTACCCATAATTCAGAGCTTTTCGGGCCAGGGACCTAAATCCCGAGTGTGCCCCGCCGATCCCTTCATGAAGCTCCTGTAGGGCATATTCGGCCTGATCCGGAGAGAGGCATCGTAGATATGGTCGGCCGTCTATTTGGGAGAAGGAGCGCTTGTATAGGATGCCCTCGATTAAGACATAGCGCTCGGCTCGGGTTCTAACTCGGCGTGCTTCTTTGGGATCTTGAGGCAGAACTCCATCCCTTAAGAATTCTACCAGTGGTTTCATCCAATTGTCCTGCAGCGCGACCGGCAATGTCTCCATCGAGCTAGGCGTCTCGTCTTCGATGCTCGGCTTGGAGAGGACTTCGATCAGCACGGTCTGTTCAAGACCCTGTAGAGAAGACGAAGCCAGTTTGGAGAGAGCATCGGCCTGTGAGTTCTCCTCCCGAGGGACACGCTGGATGATGGCTTCTTCGAACCGACCCATCAGACCCCGGACCTTGGCGAGGTACTTAGCCATTCGCTCATCCCGGGCCTCGTACTCGCCCAAGACCTGATTCACAACTAGTTGGGAGTCACTGTGAACCCGAAGGCGCTGCGCCCCAGCACTTCGTGCGAGTCCGAGGCCAGCTATGAGGGCCTCGTATTCCGCCTCGTTGTTCGAAGCCTTGAAGTTCAGGCGGATCGCATACTGCAAGACGAAGTTGTCAGGGCCGTTTAAGATAATCCCGGCGCCGCTTCCTTCACTGCAAGAGGACCCGTCCACGAAGACTGTCCAAATGGGGGGCCCATTTGGGACGTGGCCGACCTCAGGGATGGTGGTCTCGACAATGAAGTCGGCGAGAGCCTGAGCCTTAATTGCCGTCCGAGGCTGATAAGTGATGTCGTGCTGACTCAGCTCTACGGACCATTTCATTAGCCGACCCGAGGTCTCTGGCTTGTGGAGGATCTGCTTTAGCGGTTGATCGGTGAGGACGATGACTGAATGAGATTGGAAGTAGGGCCGGAGCTTCCTTGCTGCCATGACGAGGGCGTAGGCTATCTTTTCTATCCTCGGATAACGGAGCTCGGCATCCCGAAGTACCTTGCTCACGTAGTAAATAGGCCTCTGGGTCCGGTCCTCTTCTCTGACCAGGACAGCGCTCAGGGACTGCTCGGAGGCTGCCAAGTAGAGGAAGAGAGGCTCGCCTGGGACCGGCTTACTGAGCAGAGGGGGGTTCACCAGATAGGCTTTCAGCTGGTCGAACGATGCTTGCTGTGCCTCGCCCCATTCAAATCCCTTAGCGCCTCGGAGCGCTTTGAAGAAGGGAAGGCACTTTTCCCCTGACTTGGAGAGGAACCGACCAATGGCTGCGAGCCGACCGGTGAGCTTCTGCACCTCTTTGACGTTCCGAGGCGGGGCCATGTCTAATATGGCTTTGATCTTTTCGGGGTTAGCTTCAATCCCCTGCTGGCTCACCATGAAACCGAGGAACTTGCCAGAGGAGACTCCGAACGCACACTTGTTCGGGTTTAGCCGCATGTTGTACTTCCTCAACACGCCGAAAGCCTCTTGGAGGTCGGCTACATGGTCGGTGCCGCGGATGCTCTTGACGAACATGTCGTCAACGTACACCTCCATGTTTCGGCCGATCTGATGCTGAAAGACCTTGTTGACGAGGCGCTGGTAGGTGGCGCCCGCGTTCTTCAAACCGAACGGCATTACTCGGTAGCAGTAGAGGCCTTGGTCGGTGACGAAGGAGGTCTTCGGTATGTCCGGAGGGAACATCCGGATTTGGTTGTACCCCGAGAAAGCATCCATGAAGCTGAGGAGCTCATGGCCCGAGGTGGCGTCGATCAGGGTGTCGATGTTCGGGAGAGGGAAGGGATCCTTCGGACACGCTTTGTTGAGGTCGGTGAAGTCGATGCATATCCTCCACGAGCCATTGGACTTCTTGACCATTACAACATTCGACAGCCACTCGGGATAATTTACCTCCTGGATGAACTTGGCCTTCAGCAGCTTATCCACTTCCTCCTTGATTGCCTGCTGTCGCTCGGGAGCGAACTTTCGCTTCTTCTGCTGAACCGGTTTGCACCCCGGCTCGACGCTTAGGCGGTGGACGAGCAAGTCTTCGGAGATACCGGGCATATCCGCGGCCGACCAAGCAAATAGGTCGCGGTTATCCCGGATGCATCTCACCAGGTCGGAGAATAGCACGGTCGGCAAGGACTTGCTGACGAGGAATTTTCGGCTCGGGTCCTCGTCGGAGAAGAGTACTTCTTCTAACTCGTCCGCTGGCTCGGACGTTGGGCGAGCCTTCGGCTCGGGGATCTCGAGTGTCTCGAGCGAGAGCACCGGTCCCCCGGTGGAAGTCATGTAGCACTTCCGAGCTGTTTCCTGGCTTCCCCTGACTTCCCCTACTCCCGACCGAGTGGGGAACTTCATCTTCAAATGGTATGCTGAGGGGACGGCCTCAAGGGCGGCTAGGCCGGGGCGGCCGAGGATGACATTGTATGCTGCCGGGACGTCAACGACCATGAAGTCCATGGGCTCGGTCCGGGTAGTAGGGGTGTTCCCCGCAGTAACGTCAAGGGTTATCACCCCTTCGACGGTTACCGGAACCCCCGTGAACCCGTGTAGAGTGTATCCGGCCGGCTTGAGACGGTCTCGGGACAGCTGGAGGCCCTGGAAGGCCGAGAGGAATAGGATGTTGACCGAACTCCCGTTGTCAACCAAAATCCTCTGCACCTTGAAGTTGGCCATGCGGAGGTCGATGACGAGGGCATCACAGTGAGGGGTTCGGACTCCTTCGAGATCAGCGTCGGAGAAGGACACGGGCACACCGAAACCCTTGGGAGGAGGAGCACTGTGGACCGAGTTCACCTCTCGGACGAAGGCTTTCCGAGACGTATTAGAGGAGCCGCCCATGGGGCCCCCGTGGATCATATGCAGAACCCTTTCTTCTTCGAACTCAGGTGTTACTTCGCGCCCCTCAGAGCGCTTGTTAGCCCCCCGAGGGGGAGGAGAGTTCCGATCTGTCCGATCGTTAGCCTTCACGAACTTCGCCAACTGCCCCCTTCGGATGAGGGCTTCGATCTCATCTCTCAAAGCCCGACAGTCATTCGTCTCGTGCCCGTGGTCTCGGTGATACCGACACCACTTGTCTTTGTCCCTCCTCTTCGCCGGTTTGTGCATCCTCGGGGCTGGAGGGAGGACCCCCTCCTTCTCTACCTCCATGAGGATAGTGGAGACATTAGTTGTGAGGGGCGTGAATTTCTCGAACCTGGGGGGAGGACGACGCTGGCCGCCCCCGTCCTTCATTGTCTTCTTGGCCCCCTCTTCCTCCGTTGCCTTCCTCTTCGAGCCGGAGGAGGGTCCTCCGAAGTTCGGGAGGGACTCGGCCTCCTCGGCTCGGATGTATTTCTCGCACCTCAGTAGGAGGTCGGCGAAGTTGGTAGGCGGCTTCTTTGCTAGGGACGAGCGGAGGTTGGAGTTGAGGACGTTCGACTGGAACGCCACTGTCGCCACGGATTGGTCTAAGGAGGCGATCGACCTGACTTCTGCAGTGAACCTCTTCACATAGTCCCGCAGCTTCTCTCCCCTTTCCTGCCGGAGGTTCAGAAGGGAGAGACTCGTCTTCTCGGCCCGTCGGCTGCTCACAAAGTGAGTTATGAACAGTGTCTCAAACTGCTCAAATGAAAAGATGGAGGCAGGGGCAAGCCTGGAATACCATTCCCGAGCCGAACCCCGAAGGGTGGCCGGGAAGGTCCTGCAGAGTATGGCGTCGGAGACTTGGTGGATCAGCATCAGAGTCTTAAAACTCTCGACGTGATCTACTGGGTCGGACTCGCCTGAGTACGTTTCAAACTGCGGAGGTTTGAAACCCCTCGGTATGCGAGCTTCCATGATTGTCCGAGAGAAGGGTGGTCTGTTCGGGCGAACAGTCCCTGCTCTGGACTCCTCTTCTCGGTCCATACGGACAATGCGCCTCTCCACCTCATGGAGGCGGCGGTCAAAGGCATCGTCCCCTCGCCGGTAACCGTATGACTCTTCGGACTCTTCCTCATAAGAGGGAGAGCGTGGACTTCGGCGCCGGTACCCCTCGGATCGGCGGGGACTGTACTGTTGCTGACGACTGGGAGCCTGGAGAGGACTTCGTGACCGGCGGTGAGGACTGGGAATCCGAGGGGGTGTTGGGATCCTCGGGGGGTTTTGGTTGTTGGCACGGGCGTTCAGGGCCTGCAGTACGGTCTCCTGAAACTGGAGGAACTCGGCGCGGCTGATAGGTACCTCATGGTCCCTCGGACGATGCCGATCCTCGGGGGAACGCGGCCTCTTCCTTCGGTGTTCGGGAGATGCCGCTCGGCCTCTCCGGTACGGAGATCTCCGCCTGTCTCGGCGACGAGGTGACCGCTCACCCTGACGCTGTCGGGAGGCTCCCGCTCGGGCCCGCCTCTCGTCAAGGTGCGTGCGGAGGTCGTTCTCCTTCTGGCGGTTCTGGAGCGTGAAGCCGAGGTCGGGGTTATGAGAGGCCATCGAGTCCGAGGACCCGTTACGGACCGAGACATGGTCCTGGATGGGCTGCTTCAGCTTCTGGCCGTTGGGACCGGCGGGACCATTGTTGGGTTGTTGCTGAGGATGAGGAGGCTGGACCGGTTGGGCCGGCGGAGGAAGCCCAGATTGGGGAATTGGATTGACGGGGGTATCCTCCGTAGGGTCGGCGGGGTTGGCCGCCCGGTTGGATCCTCTGGATCTGTTCTTCTTCGGAGGCATGGCGATGGAAGGCAAGGAAGGAGAAGCTGAGGTCGTTCGTGTGGTGGTTTCCCACAGACGGCGCCAATCTGTTACCGCTGATTTCGGTGTGGGGGTAAACAGATAGAATTTGTGAGTCCGGGAAACACCTGAACGATTGACTCGGCCTTCTTGCTCCTGGCACAACCTGCAAGGAAGTGCGAAACACCGGGGTTGATTCCGGCGACGCACCCTCCGACGCTCTTGTCAGTAATCAGGAAAAGATTAAGAAAGAGCTTAAGTGGTGAAAGAGTGATTAACCTGGTCTCGGTGGTAGAGGGGTTGTATTTATAGTCGCCTTTGGAACGATTTGGGGCCTAATTTCCTGCCTAACAAATAGGAGAAAAATCCTCCTATTCTGTTTTGGGAAGTTAGGCCTTGATTCCCTGGTGAGAGCTAATCAGGTTTACTGATTTGACCAAATCAGTGGCCTGATTCTCTTCTTGGTGGATTGGGCTTGTATCGGGTCGGGACCCGTACCCAATTGAAGTGGATCTATTCGCGGGTGGTTGGTTCTGTGAGAAGGAGGCCCAATACCCGTTTTGGATCCATCTGTATGTGAAATTACCTTTTTACCCCCGTGCTTCAGGATTCGTGATCGATCTGGACGGTCCCGATTTAACCCCCAATTTTAGCCATATCAAACGTATTAAAAAGGATATTTCATGTGTAGACATCATGTAATACAATTTTACCTTTACATACGCACAGTTGGAAATATTAATTTGCATTCGACATCAGTCTAAAGTTACGATTACATTATGCTCGATTACATTATAAAGTCTACATGATAATCAAAATACTCGATTACATTATAATGAGAAGATACGATTACATTCAGATTACTTCCATTGTTGATACATGAAACTAAAATGTTTCGTTAATAAAAAAACAAAATTACAAGTCTAGATAAACATTTTAGACAGTATTACACTTGTCAATCGGAATCCCCAAATTCGTTCCAAATATGGTCAACCAAATCTTGACGCAGTATATGATGCCTCTGTCGATCATGTAAAACCACGTTTCGTGCCATACAAGCTGTCCGTTCACTTGGAGAAGTTGTATTAGGTATTATGACAGGAAGAGAAGAACCGAGAGCACAATGGGCTAACTCCTTCACATATGCTCTAATTTATAAGCTTTCAACGTTGAAAGCTCAAGGGTAAAATGGTCAATTGGTATTAAAACATGGGGGACAATATAATTCATCTTTAAAGAAGCTCATTTTAAAATCCCACGCCAAAAATAAATCCCCTAAATCAAGGACGGGACAACATGTCCCGTCCCACTTAAAGTCTTTCTTTTTTTTTTAAAAAAAAAAGAAAGAGACGATACAACATGTATCGTCTCTCTCAATTTTTTTTTAAAAATTTGCGGGACGGTACAACTCTCTCAATTTTTTTAAAAAAATTTGCAGGACGGTACAACATGTACCGTCCCACTCAAATTTTTTATAAAATTTGAGAGGGACAAGACATGTTGTCTCGTCTTTTTTTTTTAAACGTGTCAACAGACGATACAACATTATCGTCCGACTATAAAACTGAGAATATTATAGCAAACAACCAGGGCCGGCCCTGAGTTCTCGGGGGCCCTAATAACATATATATTTTTTTATGCGCAAAATACGTACCCATATTTACAAGGGAAGTTCAAATTTGGGGCCCCTAAAATCGCGAAATCTCCGGTGGCTCAAGGCGACTATCTTATCCGCCTCTAGGGTAGGACCGACCCTGAAAACAATCACTGCAGACAATTTTACTAATTGTTATTACTGTAACTGCTATTTATTAAAATTTAAGAAATACCATTATAGATGCGCTAAGTTACTAGTACTTTATTAGATACTGAATCAAAGTACACAAGTCAATAGCACCAAGAATATCGTCTAGGTTCAAATCTGACGTTAACCAACGGCATCCATGGCGGTGGACCCCACCGCCTTAACTTGGCACGTTACCGTATATTCTGCCGCCCAAAACGGCCGGATGTCAACTCTGACGGCCGAAACAAGTTTTCCGTTACTTTTGGATAACGGCGCCTTCTTCCAGAGATCTCGGTTTCGTGGGCTATTGGGTTGGACTGTTTGGTAGAGGTTAGCATTGTGAAAGTTTGTGCACCCAGTTGTTCACCGAATTGGACGGTCTTTACGTTTGATGATAGTGGGTCCCACTTCTAAGTTTGTGTCAGATTTTTGGTCCAGTTAGAATGGTGGCTTATGATTATTTCTTATATTTAATCTCTGGTGTTGTACTCACTCCGTTCTAAATACAGGTCATTCTAGGAATCTGTACGATTATTAAGACACAAATTTAGAGCATCCACATTAGTTTGCTATATTTGTCATTTTCTCATAATTTCAGAAAATGAGATCTGCAGACATTTTTTATTTTGTTATTTTATAACGGATGAGCTACAGTACGTTCTCATATTTGAGAAACGAAATAACGATTCTCATAATATAGAAGACGGAACGGTTGTTCTGTCCCAATTTTATTTTTTTAAATCGAATCGGACGACACATGTTGTGTCCTCCCTATTTAATTACCAGTTAAAAAAAAGGGGCTCAAACGATACATGTTGTATCGTCCTGACCTTTTTTTTGGTTACTCCTCAAAAGTGATCAGACGGGACAACATGTCCAGTCCCATATATATATATTTATTTATTTATTGATTATTTTTGCCCATTTTACCCTCAAACGACTATTTCGTCTCAAACAACTATATTGGATCAAACGTCTATTTAATCTTCAACGGCTAGATATTCATTCAGCTTTTGCCGTATTCATATATAAATAAGTAGCCAACACCATCAAGAGAATCTACAATTTAAAAAGATAAAAATAAATTTGAAACCAACTCTTCTAACAGAAAGCAGACTGAGAAATATCAACAACAAGAATGGCGACTAGGGGTTCAAGGGGCAAAGCGTATACAACAAATGAAGACATGATTCTTTCACAAAGTTGGATAGCAATCACTCAAGATCCAACAATAGGTGCCGACCAATCGGTAGCCAATTTTGGGATCGTATATTCACCACATTCAAAGCTATATTAGGCACTACAACCGATCGAACATCAAATTCGTTTTGTAGTAGATTTCACATTATCTCCAAAGAAGTCTCTCTATTTGTTACTAAACTGGCGAGTGTAACAAAGAGAGCTGCGAGCGAAATAAACGAGATCGATAAGGTAAGTTAAAATATAAAATTTCTTTTTTTTTTATGTTAAATGTATTGTTCAAGTTACAAATTATAGTATATCTTTTTTTGTAGATACGGGAAGCAAGAACCGAATATATGCATTCAACTGGGAAAGCTTTAAGATTTGATGAATGTTATGAATTACTGAAGGATTTGCCAAAAAATTTTTTACGTACTACACATGTGTTCGAATATGGCATTGATTCTCAATCATCTGATGGTGATAGCAGTCAACGTGCGCCCATTAGTGTTGACGTCGACTCGGATGTACCGTATGGCCTTGATTCTTCTACACCCCTCTCCCGATCACCTGGACGAAAAGCAGAAAAAAGAAAGGAAAAAAATAAAGCGGATGGTTCTGACGCGACTATGCTTGAAGAGACCAGAAAATTTAACTCCTTCTATATAGAGACGCAAGAACGTAGGATACATGTGACAGAAATGAAACTTGCATTGAAAAAAAAGATCAGGAAATGAAAGAGCAAATGAAGGAAGATCGGATAATGGGGTTGGACTTGAGTCAATATTCTGACGATCAACGTTATTATTTCAGTTGTAGACAATGTGAAATAATGCAAAAAAGATGTTACAGTAGGGATTGACATGTAAGTCTATATTGGTCTTGTTGATAATGGGGTTGGACTTGAGTCAATATTCTGACGATCAACGTTATTATTTCAGTTGTAGACAATATGAAATAATGCAAAAAAGAGGTTACAGTAGGGATTGACATGTAAGTCTATGTTGGTCTTGTTGGAGTTAGAACCAGTGAATTTTTTTTACCTTATCCTTAACTCATTCCTATCTACCATTTAGAGAAATATTTATTTGATATGTATCCTTTTCATTATGACATTCTTATGTGTGAATTTTTAATTGAATTTTTTAATTGAATTTTACATTATGACATTCTTTTTTAAATTTATTGTATTTGATATGTATCCTTTTCATTATGACATTCTTATGTGCGACCGAAGGAAGGGTTCGGCTGCGTCGTGGCGCTATCTGTTCGGAGGCGATCTCGCTTCCAAGGGTATTAATGACGCTCGGGGTTTGTGCGGCATTCCCCTTTCCCAGGTCATTAGGAATAATCCCTTTAATTAATGCGTGGCATTTCAACTTCCGAGGATCAGTAATTCCCTCAATTAAAACGCGGCGCTTCAGTTTCCGAGGGTAGTAATGGCTGGTTCTTGGGGGCAGACTATAAGTACTCCACTCCCTTTGTCGTTTTCGTCACAACCAAATCGAGTTCCAGACCTCGGAGGCGTCTGCCTCGGGTAGCTTCTTTCTTGAGGTCCGGAGAGGTGGTCGCTCTTCTGCCTGGTTTTCCCTTCGTTCCTGACGGCCCCAAAGTGGATGTTAGGAGCGAGGGGGGACGAGGTAGTAGCGGCGGCGACCGTGGTCCGGATCCGAGGGATAAGTTACTTCGGAAGGACGGGCAGTCGCCTTGTTGTCTTGTTGTTTCCCCATTCCTCTCTGCTCCGAAAAGGTGGTGTCAGGAGTGGGGAGCAATAAGACAGTAGGGTCGACGGCAATAGTCCTGTCCCGGGGCGCGGACTTCTTCGGAAGGACGGGTGGTCGTTCTCTCACCAAGATCTTCGGCTTTCTTTGGTGGCTCCGAAGCGAGCGTCGGAGAGAGCAGAGGTCTTGGTGAGAGAGTGACGATCCATGTCCGATGCCGATCTCTTGGTCCATTTCATCATCAGTAGCAGCTCGGGCTTTTGGACCGTCCGAGCCTGTTGTTTGCAACTGTGAAGGCGCTGTGGCTAGAGCCCTTTGGCAAGCCGCGCCTTCCAGATGCAAACAACTGGCTCGGAATGGTGCGTTCTTCCCGATTCCTGAGTGTGGATGGGTCTCCTCTCATCTCTGTCTTCCTTCCGGGCTGATGGCTTTTGATGGATATCAGCCCGGGGGAGTTAGAGATGGGGGGAGTGCCGGTCTGTTCCCGCCCGGGGCCCGTGGTCGGCAGAATGCCGATTGGTGCACGGGACCTGGGGGGCGTTCGCCGAAGGCGGCACCTCAAAACTAAATCAAAAATTTTTCCGGGTTCTTTTTAGACGAAGGTGGGGCGTCCGAGGGTCCGATCGTCCGAGCGACGTGGCGCTATCTGAGCCGCCGGATGCTGACACGCATCTCGAGATGGGCGCGTTCTCCAAGAAAACACTATCTTGTCATTTAGTGCTCTCGGCGAGATCTGGACCGTCTGATGAAGATCAGGCGCGAAAGTTGAGGGAGAAGGGAGTTTTCCCCATTTACCAGCTCGGGAAGGCACTTGCACGGATTCCGAGCGGACTCTATTGCAGCCACGTTCGGTTTGCTCGCAGCTCGGATTCTCGTCCCATCTTGCCGAGCTGGTTGACTTTGTGGTGGGCCTTCGAGATGCTTCGAGAGTAGCCCAAAAGTCGCTCTAGAAGTCCAAGAGATGCCTCATTTTCACTATAAATCTTTACCCCCCTTTGACCAAGTCTTCACTTTTCACTTTTACTCTCTCTCTTCCGTATTTACTTTGCTTCGAGGTCTTTAGCTCCCTGGTGGTGTCGCTAGCTGTCGCGGTAGCGTTCCTCGTTCCGGCGAAGTTTCCGACCGTAGCTGTCACTTCAAGGTCAGTCTCTTTCCCTTCTCTCTTTAGGAAAACATGGTTAAGATTTCGGCTGAGACCCCCGCCTCGGAGCAAGCCGTTGGCCGAGGGGAGAAAGAGACAGGAGTAATGGAGCCAAGCGAGCAGGACGTTGTTCGTCCAGATGCGGAGGGCGGAGTGGCCGAGGTGCCCCAAGAAGTCGCGGCGGAGTCTCGAAAGGGCAAAGCCGTAATTACTATAGTGGAGACGCCGAGGAGAGCGGGGGAGTTCGGTCGGCAGCCCATCGCCGTGTCGAGCGTGGGAGGAGTCCGGGATTATACCGAGGATATCTTGGAGAAGGTTACCCAAGGTACGGCTAAACTGGTGGAGGAGAACGAGCCTAGGGAGCTGTCCGAGGTCGATCGCAAGATCTCGACTCTTACCGAAGCGGACCTTCATACGGTCCGAGAGGGCTTCCAGATCCCTCTCGAGTACGTGTTGCTCCTCCCTGGGCCGGGGTTCCGAGCCAACACTAGGTCCTCTCCGGACATATGCGTCTTTCCGGTCGACTCCCTCATTGCCGGTCTTCGCTTTCCCCTCCACCCGTTCGTGGTTGACGTCCTGGTTTGGTATGGTTTGAGTCCCGCTCAACTGATGCCGAACACATGGAGGCAAGTTGTGGCGTTCCTCCTCCGATGCCAAGAGATCGGCGCCAAGCCGACCATGTACCTCTTTCGAAGTCTCTTCCGACCTGTCCGGCCGAGAAAAGACGAGCAGAGGTTTTATCTTTCGCCCCGGCCGGGCGTGAAACTGATCGAGAATCCGGACTCGATCAAACACTGGAAGGACAAATACTTCCTCGTTCGGAATCTGATGCCATGGGTGATACCGACAGTTTGGGCGGACGGACTACCCAAGCGCACAAAGAAGGACGTTCCGCTGAACGCTGCAGAGACCGAGGTCCAGAAGAAGATCCTTGCTCTGCCGACGCTTAGCTGGAAGGATATCACCGAAGAGCATCTGTTCCGTGGGGGTCTCAGTCCGATCGACCCTCGAACGCTTCTGGTATTTATACTTCTCTCCGTAAAGTTTGCATTCAATTTTCTAAGTTTTTTCGTTCGACTCTTGCAGAGACCATGAAGCTCGATTACAAGGCCCTGGTGGCGAAGGGCAGGTCCGAGCAGGAGAAGAAGAAGAGGCCGTCGACAGCGCCTCAGGACAGCCGAGCTTCGAAGAAGGCCTCGGTCGTGAAGGCAGCCGACCAGCCGAAGGTTGCGGTCCTGAAGGAGGGGGAGATTGAGGTCCTTGTCCCTCCGGCAAAGGTTGCGGTACCCGAGCAGGGGGGGTCGTGGACCTCGATCCCTCGGCCTCGGCTGCTCCTGCTCCTACCCCGGAGGCGGACGCTCCTGGTCCGTCGAGCAGTGAGTTCGGAGTGGCTGATGCGCTGTCCCTCCCGGTTCCGCCACTCACCCCCGGCGCGGAGAAGATCTTGACCAAGCGTCATAAACAGATCTTCGTTCCTGATTGGCAGGTGATGAACGTCGACGGCTTTTTGGGCGACGGGAACATCTGCATGGAGGCAGTGAGGCACCTGCCGACCCCGAAGGACCGAGCGACCCTGAGGGCCGGGATGGCAGGGGACAACGTGATGCAGATGGCCCGGAGCACTATGTCGGTAAGTGTGTCGAGCCCTTCTTCATTCATATTTTTCCTTGGAATTTTTTCTAAGTTCTTGGGCTCGGATTTTAACGTGTCGTTCTCTTCCAGACCCTCTGCCACTTCAGTTGGCTGGTCGAGGAGATGGCGAGGAAGGATCAGGAGAAGGAGAAGGAGAGGACGGAGCGCGTTCGGGTTGCGAAGCGGCTTGAGTCCGTGTGAGACCCCGTATTTCTAAGAGAGTATATATAAATATACTAGTATATAGTATATATAGTGTGTATATATATATATACTAAATAATAAAAAGAAAGAAAGAATGGATGAGAGTGGTGACGTGGCTTAAGGAATGGATGGATTTGGAAAAAGAATGGATGGGTTGACTAGTTGACCATGAAGGAATTAATGAATGAATGAAAAGATGGAATAAAAAGGAAGTGTGTGTGTGTAGTGTAGAAGTGAACCGGGTTGACCCTTGGGAATATAATCCCATATCGATGGTAACATATGGTAGGTGTAAAGATATAATAGGAAAACCAAGTGATAAAGGTACCCAACGGGTATACCCACCTTTTGATGGTGCCTGTGGTGGGCGTGGCTAGAATTTAGTTAATTGTGTGCGTACAAGTTGAGTGCGGGGCGTTACAGATGGTATCAGAGCCAACTTTCGACATCGAATGTAGGATTTGTATATAGGAAGTGAGTGATATGTGTATGAGATGCGTAAGACCCTGTGTGGGCAGCGATTAGGAGACAAATCTACATTCGACTAGAAAGGCGATCCTGTACTAGATTGTACGTCCCGTATTCAGCGAGGACGCTGAATTCTTAATATGGGGTGTAACACCTCGAATTTTTAAAATATCGAAAATGTCTGTTTTTATATATTTTGAGTGGTGAAAATTATTTTTGATATATTTTATTTAAATATTGATATCGGTATGGATATTTATGGTAGATTGGTATTATTGCTATATATTGAAGCCATGAGTTGAGATTTTATGTGAATAAATATTGTTTATTTTATTTTATAATTTTGAAGGATTATTGCGAGATAATTGCAATGTATTTTGTATTGTTGGTGCTATTAAAGAAAAGAGTTGGGGTTTACTTGAAATATTTTGGAGGTCTAGGGGTCTATTTGTAAATGTCCATTTATAAAAATATTATTATTATTATAATTTTATATCTATCTATCTATCTATTACTATAATGGGAGAACACCTTAGTGTAATTTGTCCTCAACCTAAATATTTTCGAAAGTGGACCAGTTATGGACTAACTTTGGTAAATATTTTCGAAAGTGGACCAGTTTGGTAAATATTTTCTACAGTGGATTAGTTTGGAATTTATTTTCTTATAATCCCTCCCCCCTTTCCCTCATTCTCCCGTTCTTTCTTTCTTTTTTCCCGATGGCAACCGAAACCAATTTCGGCTCCTTCTCTCTCCTCAAATCCACTTGAATTCTCCATCAAATCCTAATTAAATTAGGGGGTATACTAATTGAAGGGTTCTCTACAACGTGGTAGCATCGGATTTTCGAAAGGATTCCGAAAAGGTATACCCTATTTTATTTATTTGTATAAAATTTATTGTGGTTAGTTTTATTTAGTAGAATTATGATGGTAGAGAGATTTAGAAGTGTTGGAAGTAGAAGATTTGGGAAATTAGTGGGTTGTTAGAGAAATTGCAATTTGTTAGTAAATTAGGGTTTTGGGTTTGTAAAATAGAGATATATATATATTAGAATTATCTCTTAGATGGTGGTAAAAATTTTAGTGAGCCATTAGAATAAAATGGAGAGTGGTGATTTTGGCATAAACTCGAATTATGGAGTTTATGAAATCGGGTAGAAAACTCGATCCAAATAATTGTAGAAAATGCCTGCGAGGGTGTAGAGTGTTATGAAAGGATTAATATAAATTTAGGATGATTTTTATAGGCTTCCAGCTCAATTAAATTGAGTGAAATGAATTATAGGTGAAAAGTGCACGCCGGGTGTTCGGTGAAATGCCCGCGCGATATAGAGGTGAGAATTTGATAAGTTCGGAGGTGTAGTTGAGTCTCATTATTATTATTAACCCTAATATATGAGATTAGGAAAAAGAGGATTAAAGAAATTAGAAAATATGAATTTTTTCTATTAGAAAGCCTCCGATCAATAAGGGAATGTTTGTATGGGGACCCAAATTCGAAATCCGTCGATGCAGCTCGGCTACTTAGGTCATTTGTAACGTGTGGGTCAAGACGGATTCGAGTTTGGAGGTTCGTAGGCCGAGTTTTGAGTTTTAAACTAATCGGTTCTATAATTTTTCAATTAAGAGGAAAAAGTCGAACTTCGACCGGCTACAGGACGGACGTGGGACATCGTTTGCTCGAGCCGTCAGGTGAGTATGTTGTAATTAGGTATATTCTATATTGTGGCCCAATTTCGTGGCATTTCGATATATTTGATAGAAGTTATGCTAAAAATTCAATTTTCCGAAAAATACGGATTTTTGAGGCCCGAAAATGGGATTTTGAGATATTTGATGAAAGTAACTATTTTAAGTATATAAAACCTATATTATGGGTTAATGTGACGTGGTGAAGTATAAAAACTAAATATATTGAATTGTTTATGCATATTTTCGTCCCGTACATGTTTCGTGCATGTTTTTGGGTATATAGGCCGATATAGGTAATTTGGCATATGCGGAGCCTTGTGTATGGGCTAGCATGTTATGGATGGAGGTTATGTGATGTAATTAGACGAAATTAGTGATTGTGATCATGTGTTGGAGACTCGTGTATTTATAATGCATGGTTTGGGCATGTTTTGGGACATATAGACCCTTATAGGTGATTTTACTTGTATGAGATAAGGTGTATGACCTAGTATGCTATAATTGGATATTATGAGATTTAATTAAAGGAAATAAGTGATTTTGGCTCCTTTGTCGGGGACACCTGCATGTGTGGGGTATATTTGTAATACATATATAGATGATTGTGACGTGTGATGCAATAGTGGATGAGATTAATAATTGGGTATATGTTTACATTTTAAATATGGTTGAAATGAATTAATGGGCAATAATATGACATGTTGGTTTATATGATAAATGACATGGTGTATGCATATATATATGGTACAACGAGATGATAATCAATATTGTGGATATCAGATGTGCATCAATTGCAAGATAAAAGGTGAGATGGTAAGTGTTAATAAAATGTGTTCTTATTCACATGATTAAAGTCAAGAATGTGGCTATTGTGCAAATAAAAGCTGTGATGCTTTGTGTTTATTTAATAAGATGAAAAGATGATATAACGAATGGCTTTGTTGACCAGTACCTACAGCAATCCTGGGGGTTTGGGCTAGACCTCCTAACGCCCAAGGACCGGCTTGGGAATAGTGGACCCAAACTATGTTTGGGGTAAGTGATTTTTATCGCCCAAGCTATCGGCTTGAGGCCCGGTTTCCCTCGATGACAGCCGTCGCGAGGAAGAACCCAGTTTACCTGGGGCGATGTTTTTCCCTCTTGGCTATCGGCTGGGAGGAAGTACCCAGTTTACCTGGGGCAATGTGTTTTTCCCTCGATGACAGACGTCGCGAGGAAGTACCCAGTTTACCTGGGGCGATGTTTTTCCCTCCTGGCTATCGGCTGGGAGGAAGTACCCAGTTTACCTGGGGCGATGTGGTTCCCTCGCTAGTTCGGCTAGGAGGAAGACGTAGCCTCGGACGAGTAAGACTCTGTGTGAGCATCGGGCCGCGTGTTTACTGGGCTGTCGGCTTTCAGTATGTTGGGATACTGTGGCTCACTGTCGACAAACTAATAAAATAAATAAGTGTTAATAATAAATGTGGTAGTAAGAGAAAGTGGATAGTAAAATGTGAATTGTGCGTAGGAAAGAAAGTGGATAGTAAAATGTGAATTGTGCGTGGAAAAGAAAGTGGATAGTGAAATGTGAACTGTGTGTGGAAAAGAAAGTTGCGTGAATGAAGTAAATGTGAAAGTGAACGTGCTATGAGTTAATATATGAAAAGAAGTGATAAATGCCGCTTGTGATTAATTTCAGATGGAAATAATAAAAAAGATGTGTTATCATGAATAATACGGAGTAATTGTATTATATGTGTGATCATTTAAGTAAATACAGTTGATATGAGTTGTACCTTGGAATTGTGTCAAGGAACTACCTGCCCGCAATTTCAGTGGAAATTGTGGGAACTACCTGCCTTGGCATAATTCACAGGGTGAGTGGATATAATAGTGGTGATGATTAATAGAAATGAGAAATAAAGTGAAGTGAAGATGATAAGTGATTGAAGTGAAATTAATAATCAAGCTATCGGCTTGAGATGTGATGTGATATTACCCAAACTGTGTGTTTGAGGTACAGTGATTATTACCCAAGCTATCGGCTATGGGATGTGATATGTGGTGGCCCCAGAGTGTGTTTGGGGATTAAGTGAAAATGATAATAAGATTTATTGTTATAAGAAAAAGTAATTACTAAAGTGATATAATATGATGTGAATGAGCTATAAAACATGGTTTTGATGCAATGAGTATAAGAATTCTAATTAATGAGGTGTTAATGATGTGATGAAATGTGAGTAAATCGCATGGGCAATGAGATGTGGTAATTATGTCATGAGAAATGAGGGAATGTGGTAGTATGAGAATAGATGCATATGTTTATGATGTGATACTTTTATAACATAATAAAATAAATACCTGTTTTATGAAATTGGGTATGACAATGGTTATTAAAGAAAGTATGTTGTGATACGAGTTTGTGTACCTTGGAAATGTGTCGGGGAACTACTCGCCTGCTATTTCCGTGGAAATGGTGGGAACTACCTGCCTCGGCACAACTTCCAGGATGAATGGGTGTGTTGATGACATAATATAAGTAAATGAAACGCATGTCTAAATAGAGCTGGAGAAATGATGTAATAACATCATGTAGTTGTATTAATGTAAATAGTAAAATGCTATTATGACGATACTTGTGGAAGAATGAATATTGGGTTAGAGTAGTTAAATTGAAAAGTAATGGATGTTATGTGTATTCGTACTACACGGATGTCGAATAAATATATATATATATATATATATATATATATATATATATATATATATGAGGCTGATGTGAAGTATATTATGAAATGTGAGAAGTTATGGTTAATTAAATAATTAAATGCAGGATTGGCTAAGTATGTGAATGAACACTGTATTGACGATGTGTTGTGTTCAGGATTCAGGTTGCATTAACTTAATTTGGTATTCGTAAGTTTAAATTATTTTCTTTATACTATTTTAATTTGTCGTTAGATTAATAATTATACTCACACCAGAAATGGCTAACCCCTTAGTGTTTGGGGGGTTAGGGGAGTCTGAGGACTACCCTAGATCCCCCACTGTTGCAGGTTCTCATCAGTGCAGAGGTGAGGCGTGGAGTGATAGTATAACTTTTTATTTTAAAAATTTGTATTATTTAGTTATAGGAATAGTGAAATTTATGATTTAAATTGTATTATGGATGTATAAGCAGGTATATGGTGATGATGAGTGTAGTGTGGGGTGGTGTGGTATGTTTGTGACCCGTACCCATCTCGTTGTGGAGTACCGGACTCTGTGGTAAGTTTTACAAAGACTTTTCTAAAAATTTTACCTCGTTTTCAAAGAAATTTATGGTTTTTATTTGATATTTGATAATTCGTTATGAGTTTGGCCCCCAGAGCATTATATATTATTGCCTGTATGTTTCTGCTCATTTTGGCCTGGGGAGCCCGTAAATTTATTGTATAGTTTGTGAGCTACGGAATTTTGAGCAGAATTCCGTAAGCTTTTTGTGTTTCGGGGCAAAATTTACGGGGGAGACTCTGCCAAAATTTTTCCTGAAATATAACTTTCTTAGTTTATGTTTAAAGTGATATAGAAATTGAAAGAATTGAATTTGGAGACTTAGTTTTCAAAAAAAAAAAAAAAAATTGGGGTGTTACAGGGGGTGAATGTGAGACCCCGTATTTCTAAGAGAGTATATATAAATATACTAGTATATAGTATATATAGTGTGTATATATATATATACTAAATAATAAAAAGAAAGAAAGAATGGATGAGAGTGGTGACGTGGCTTAAGGAATGGATGGATTTGGAAAAAGAATGGATGGGTTGACTAGTTGACCATGAAGGAATTAATGAATGAATGAAAAGATGGAATAAAAAGGAAGTGTGTGTGTGTAGTGTAGAAGTGAACCGGGTTGACCCTTGGGAATATAATCCCATATCGATGGTAACATATGGTAGGTGTAAAGATATAATAGGAAAACCAAGTGATAAAGGTACCCAACGGGTATACCCACCTTTTGATGGTGCCTGTGGTGGGCGTGGCTAGAATTTAGTTAATTGTGTGCGTACAAGTTGAGTGCGGGGCGTTACAGTCCGAGCTGCTTCTTTCGACGAAGAGAGTCGCCGAAGTGGAGGACTTGGAGAAGAAGCTGGCCGACGCCATCCAATCGTCGAAGGATACGGCGGCCAAGCTTGAGAAGGAGGTGGCCGAGCTGAAGGAGGAGCTGGCCAGCGCTCGGTCGGGAGCAGAGAAGGAGGTTACCGAGCTGAAGGATGAGCTGGCCAAGGCTCGGTCGGAAGGGGAGACTGCTCGGAAGAGAGCCGAGAGGATCAAGGCCAACCACCTGAGGAAGGTGAAGAAGGTGAAGAAGGCCGTGCAAGAGGAGGCCGCGCAGCACATGATCCAGAATATGCTGGACGCCTACGGCCGTGCCCTGACCCACGTTGTCGCGAAGAACCCGGGCTTCGACTCGTCCTCCTACGACTTTTACGAGCCCGTGGAGGGGGAAGAAGGGATCACCGAGGGTCTACTCGGTCCCGACGGAGAGACGGAACCCGCCGAAGGTGATGGGGAGACCGAAGCCGAGGGCGAGGAGGAGAAACTCTCCGAGGAGGAGAGCTGGAGCGAAGGCGGGGGCGAGGGTGATGGCGAGGACAAGGCAGAGGGGTCGACGGATCCGAGCGGCAAAAAGGTCGACCCCTGACTCGGTTGTCTTCCTACTTTCAGTCTTTTTGGTTTTGTTTTCTTTTTGTAAGCCTTATTGCGGACTGGCCACCGCCTTTGTTTTGAATGAAAAGTATTTTGTTTGGCCAAAAATTTGTCCAAGTGTTGGGCCTCGGACTTAGTGTGCGTTTTGGGCGTTTATTTCTCCAACTGTTGGGCCTCGGATTTATTTCCGCTTTTCAGGTGGTGTTTGGTCCGGTCACGGAGCTGGTCTTCCTTCGGAAGGAACTGGCCAATTTGAAGCGTGAACTTTCGGACAGCCGGCAGAGGCGGTTTCTCCTGCTCGGCCAGGCGGAGGAGGTCAGGGCAGTTCTGAGGAGGAACTGTCGCGAGCTGCATCAACTCCGGAAGCGCCCCCAGGGTCCTGGTTCCGAAGGGGAAATTGAGCGGCTTCGTGGGGAGCTTAAAGCCGCCGAGCAGAAGAACGACGATCTTTTGGCCGAGGTACAACACTTGGGGCTATCGGAGAGAGAATGTTCGGCGGAAAGGGAGAAGATGGCCTCCGAGCTGGAGGGGGCTTTGGCCGAGCGTAAGAGACTATCGGCCGAAGTCGACATGCTCAGGAGGATCACAATAGATAGGGGGATTGAGGTCACCCACTATCGGCGGCTTGCAACTGATAGTTCCAATGCCTCGGGGTCGTTGAAGGCCCCTCGATCAAAGAAATTGGCGAAGGACGTCGTCTTGAGGGATCGGATTATCGAACTGGAGGAGGAGATCGCGTCGCTTAAACCTGCGCCGGAGAGGGCTAATGTTCGCAGCACGTCGTGCACTCGCGAGGAAAGTGAGAGGGGGATCACGTTTTATGAACTCGCGACGCGCCCGCTAACGACCAGGCGGAGTCCGACTGACGCTCAGAGCAGTGCGGCTGTCTCGTCGAGCGGGGCATCGGTCGGCGCGGCTGTTAGGACTAGCAGTGAAGGGGGGTCGCGCTTCGTTGGTTTAGGGTCGAGCTCAGAGGGTCGGCCTCGTCGTCCTCGCGTTTCCCTAAACCGAAGCATTCCCCTTCCGAAGAGGATTTGATTATGTCACTTTTCATTTCTGTTGGCCGTTGTAATAACCTAGTTGTAGGGTTGGTCGACCGTTTGTAACACTACTATGTCTGAATGCATAAAAATTCTGAAAAACTTTTAAGTGTTTGTCTTCGGCGCTGTATTGAAACTGCGTTGTTCGTTTTTCCTATTTTTCAGCTTGTCGCGGCGATCCATGGATCGGACTCCGGGCGTCCGAATGATGACTCCGCATCCGAGGCGACCTCTGGGACGGTGGTTCTGAGCCCCAGGAGTGTCGATCTGAAGCTACGCCGATCCGAGGGCGAGTGGAGTCACCTTTCGTTGGTTCTCAGTCTCCGGGAGGCCGAAACACAACGCTTGGAGAGCAAGATCGTCGAGCTGAGCCCCGTAGGGGAGGACGAGGACTCGCAGACCGCATTCAGCAATGCTCTTCGGGTCAAAAGTATTCGGCACATTCAGTCGAAACTCATTACCGAACGGGACGACTTGCTCTCGGAGATGGGACAGCTGCGGGCGGAAATGGCAAAGCTTCGAGGAGAGGCGGAGGAACCGTCTGCCGAGGAGGGCGAACAAGATGGAGAGGATGCATTTTTATGAAAGACAAGTGTAGTGGGTCGGGGGTTGTATGTTTTGTTTGCCGACACTTTTGTAATGGTCTATTTTGTACTGTACGCCGATATTTAATAAAATTCCCTTTCGGTGTTTTGTACGTCTGTCTTTGTTTATAACTGTGTTGACCGTGCCGAACTATTTGAACTGAGTGTGTCTATTTAGCCGAATGGATCCCCAGGGGTACGGCGATTTGTCGCTTAGTGGGTCTGACACGGCGATGTTCTCGAGAGTGCTATTTCGACGTGGCGAGATCTGAGCCGTTGAATGTGGGCGCGGATCTCGAGGTGGCTCGTTTTCCAAGAAAACGTTATCTTGTCGTTTTGCGCGAGTGGCACGATCTGAGCCGTCTGATCGAGATCACGCACGAAAGTTGAGGGGGAAGTGTGTTTTCCCCGTTTACCAGCTCGGGAAGGCACTTGCTCGGATGCCGACCGGATGTGTTTGCCTTCGGACCTCGGCTGACAGTCAAAGAGTGGTCGGGATACGTGTTCCGGACCTTAGGCATAGTCCAACGGCTGCGGGAGCAATTCCGAACGGCGATCTACCCCTGGTTCGTCCGGAGACGAACCGAGGAGGTAAAGTCGAGCCGAGTGTTGGACTCCGAACCATCGGTGTAGTTCAACGGCTGTGGGAGCAATTCCGAACGGCGATCTATCCCTGGTTCGTCCGGAGACGAACCGAGGAGGTAAAGTCGAGCCGAGTGTTGGACTCCGAACCATCGGTATAGTTCAACGGCTGTGGGAGCAATTCCGAACGGCGATCTACCCCTGGTTCGTCCGGAGACGAATCGAGGAGGTAAAGTCGAGCCGAGTGTTGGACTCCGAACCATCGGTATAGTTCAACGGCTGTGGGAGCATTTCCGAACGGCGATCTATCCCTGGTTCGTCCGGAGACGAATCGAGGAGGTAAAGTCGAGCCGAGTGTTGGACTCCGAACCATCGGTATAGTTCAACGGCTGTGGGAGCAATTCCGAACGGCGATCTACCCCTGGTTCGTCCGGAGACGAATCGAGGAGGTAAAGTCGAGCCGAGTGTTGGACTCCGAACCATCGGTATAGTTCAATGGCTGTGGGAGCATTTCCGAACGGCGATCTACCCCTGGTTCGTCCGGAGACGAATCGAGGAGGTAAAGTCGAGCCGAGTGTTGGACTCCGAGCTATTGGTATAGTAAGAGGGGAGGAAAAAACAGGCAAATTCAAAAGCAAAATGGAGCTTTCTTTGTTTGATATTTGACGGCGAACCGTTTTACATAGTAGGATTCATAGAACAGGTTACAAATTAAAGGAGAGGAATGGCGCGACACCTCGGATTACTTAGAGAGGCGCCGGGGCGCTCTCTTGGTATTTCAGGAGGTGATCGGCATTCCAGGTCCTCGGGAGCTCTCTACCGTCCATGTCCTCAAGTCGATATGCCCCAGGCCGAACAACTTTTGTGACCCGGTACGGCCCTTCCCAATTCGGAGCTAGCTTGCCCTTCTGACTGGGGAGGGATATGGCTAGCTTTCTCAACACCAGATCTCCTTGCTCGAGGTTGGCGGGCCGGACTTTCTTGTTGTAGGCTAGCTCGACTCTCCTTCTGTAATTTTGCTGCCGAATCGATGCCCTTTCCCTCAGTTCATCTATCAGGTCCAAGTTTCCTCTGAGTTCCCTGGCATTCTGCGCTTCGTCATAGGCGATGAGCCGAGGGGAAGGGATTCCGACCTCGAGGGGTATTACGGCCTCGGCCCCATAAGTAAGGCTGAAAGGGGACTCTCCAGTGGGCGTCCGCTTGCTTGTGCGGTAGTTCCACAACACATTAGGGAGTTGGTCGACCCACTGTCCTTTGGAGCACCTGTCCAACCTCTTCTTGAGCCCCGCAAGGATCTGCTTATTAGCGTTCTCGGCTTGTCCGTTCGACTGGGGGTGCGAGACGGACGAGAAACGCTGTTGAATGACGAGGTCGTCGCACAGGGTTCGGAATGCTGAGCCAGTGAACTGGGTCCCATTATCTGTCACGAGGACGTGCGGGATGCCGAATCTGCATATAATGTTCTTCCAGAAGAACTGCACCACTTTGTTCTCGGTTATCGTGGCGAGGGGCTCGGCCTCGACCCACTTCGAGAAGTAGTCGATAGCCACGACTAAAAACTTGAGCTGACCAGGAGCTGGAGGGAAAGGCCGTATCAGGTCCATTCCCCACATCGCGAAGGGGATAGGGCTCGATAGGGAGGTGAGGTTGGCTTGAGGGAGGCGTCGGATGCTGGAGTGTTTCTGGCAGGAGCCGCACTGCCGAACGTGTCGCTCGGCGTCTTGGAGAAGCATCGGCCAGAAGTACCCATAATTCAGAGCTTTTCGGGCCAGGGACCTAAATCCCGAGTGTGCCCCGCCGATCCCTTCATGAAGCTCCTGTAGGGCATATTCGGCCTGATCCGGAGAGAGGCATCGTAGATATGGTCGGCCGTCTATTTGGGAGAAGGAGCACTTGTATAGGATGCCCTCGATTAAGACATAGCGCTCGGCTCGGGTTCTAACTCGGCGTGCTTCTTTGGGATCTTGAGGCAGAACTCCATCCCTTAAGAATTCTACCAGTGGTTTCATCCAATTGTCCTGCAGCGCGACCGGCAATGTCTCCATCGAGCTAGGCGTCTCGTCTTCGATGCTCGGCTTGGAGAGGACTTCGATCAGCACGGTCTGTTCAAGACCCTGCAGAGAAGACGAAGCCAGTTTGGAGAGAGCATCGGCCTGTGAGTTCTCCTCCCGAGGGACACGCTGGATGATGGCTTCTTCGAACCGACCCATCAGACCCCGGACCTTGGCGAGGTACTTAGCCATTCGCTCATCCCGGGCCTCGTACTCGCCCAAGACCTGATTCACAACTAGTTGGGAGTCACTGTGAACCCGAAGGCGCTGCGCCCCAGCACTTCGTGCGAGTCCGAGGCCAGCTATGAGGGCCTCGTATTCCGCCTCGTTGTTCGAAGCCTTGAAGTTCAGGCGGATCGCATACTGCAAGACGAAGTTGTCAGGGCCGTTTAAGATAATCCCGGCGCCGCTTCCTTCACTGCAAGAGGACCCGTCCACGAAGACTGTCCAAATGGGGGGCCCATTTGGGACGTGGCCGACCTCAGGGATGGTGGTCTCGACAATGAAGTCGGCGAGAGCCTGAGCCTTAATTGCCGTCCGAGGCTGATAAGTGATGTCGTGCTGACTCAGCTCTACCGACCATTTCATTAGCCGACCCGAGGTCTCTGGCTTGTGGAGGATCTGCTTTAGCGGTTGATCGGTGAGGACGATGACTGAATGAGATTGGAAGTAGGGCCGGAGCTTCCTTGCTGCCATGACGAGGGCGTAGGCTATCTTTTCTATCCTCGGATAACGGAGCTCGGCATCCCGAAGTACCTTGCTCACGTAGTAAATAGGCCTCTGGGTCCGGTCCTCTTCTCTGACCAGGACAGCGCTCAGGGACTGCTCGGAGGCTGCCAAGTAGAGGAAGAGAGGCTCGCCTGGGACCGGCTTACTGAGCAGAGGGGGGTTCACCAGATAGGCTTTCAGCTGGTCGAACGATGCTTGCTGTGCCTCGCCCCATTCAAATCCCTTAGCGCCTCGGAGCGCTTTGAAGAAGGGAAGGCACTTTTCCCCTGACTTGGAGAGGAACCGACCAATGGCTGCGAGCCGACCGGTGAGCTTCTGCACCTCTTTGACGTTCCGAGGCGGGGCCATGTCTAATATGGCTTTGATCTTTTCGGGGTTAGCTTCAATCCCCCGCTGGCTCACCATGAAACCGAGGAACTTGCCAGAGGAGACTCCGAACGCACACTTGTTCGGGTTTAGCCGCATGTTGTACTTCCTCAACACGCCGAAAGCCTCTTGGAGGTCGGCTACATGGTCGGTGCCGCGGATGCTCTTGACGAGCATGTCGTCAACGTACACCTCCATGTTTCGGCCGATCTGATGCTGAAAGACCTTGTTGACGAGGCGCTGATAGGTGGCGCCCGCGTTCTTCAAACCGAACGGCATTACTCGGTAGCAGTAGAGGCCTTGGTCGGTGACGAAGGAGGTCTTCGGTATGTCCGGAGGGAACATCCGGATTTGGTTGTACCCCGAGAAAGCATCCATGAAGCTGAGGAGCTCATGGCCCGAGGTGGCGTCGATCAGGGTGTCGATGTTCGGGAGAGGGAAGGGATCCTTCGGACACGCTTTGTTGAGGTCGGTGAAGTCGATGCATATCCTCCACGAGCCATTGGACTTCTTGACCATTACAACATTCGACAGCCACTCGGGATAATTTACCTCCTGGATGAACTTGGCTTTCAGCAGCTTATCCACTTCCTCCTTGATTGCCTGCTGTCGCTCGGGAGCGAACTTTCGCCTCTTCTGCTGAACCGGTTTGCACCCCGGCTCAACGCTTAGGCGGTGGACGAGCAAGTCTTCGGAGATGCCGGGCATATCCGCGGCCGACCAAGCAAATAGGTCGCGGTTATCCCGGATGCATCTCACCAGGTCGGAGAATAGCACGGTCGGCAAGGACTTGCTGACGAGGAATTTTCGGCTCGGGTCCTCGTCGGAGAAGAGTACTTCTTCTAACTCGTCCTCTGGCTCGGACGTTGGGCGAGCCTTCGGCTCGGGGATCTCGAGTGTCTCGAGCGAGAGCACCGGTCCCCCTGTGGAAGTCATGTAGCACTTCCGAGCTGTTTCCTGGCTTCCCCTGACTTCCCCTACTCCCGACCGAGTGGGAAACTTCATCTTCAAATGGTATGCTGAGGGGACGGCCTCAAGGGCGGCTAGGCCGGGGCGGCCGAGGATGACATTGTATGCTGCCGGAACGTCAACGACCATGAAGTCCATGGGCTCGGTCCGGGTAGTAGGGGTGTTCCCCGCAGTAACGTCAAGGGTTATCACCCCTTCGACGATTACCGGGACCCCCGTGAACCCGTGTAGAGTGTATCCGGCCGGCTTGAGACGGTCTCGGGACAGCTGGAGGCCCTGGAAGGCCGAGAGGAATAGGATGTTAACCGAACTCCTGTTGTCAACCAAAATCCTCTGCACCTTGAAGTTGGCCATGCGGAGGTCGATGACGAGGGCATCACAGTGAGGGGTTCGGACTCCTTCGAGATCAGCGTCGGAGAAGGACACGGGCACACCGAAGCCCTTGGGAGGAGGAGCACTGTGGACCGAGTTCACCTCTCGGACGAAGGCTTTCCGAGACGTATTAGAGGAGCCGCCCATGGGGCCCCCGTGGATCATATGCAGAACCCTTTCTTCTTCGAACTCAGGTGTTACTTCGCGCCGCTCAGAGCGCTTGTTAGCCCCCCGAGGGGGAGGAGAGTTCCGATCTGTCCGATCGTTAGCCTTCACGAACTTCGCCAACTGCCCCCTTCGGATGAGGGCTTCGATCTCATCTCTCAAAGCCCGACAGTCATTCGTCTCGTGCCCGTGGTCTCGGTGATACCGACACCACTTGTCTTTGTCCCTCCTCTTCGCCGGTTTGTGCATCCTCGGGGCTGGAGGGAGGACCCCCTCCTTCTCTACCTCCATGAGGATAGTGGAGACATTAGTTGTGAGGGGCGTGAATTTCTCGAACCTGGGGGGAGGACGACGCTGGCCGCCCCCGTCCTTCATTGTCTTCTTGGCCCCCTCTTCCTCCGTTGCCTTCCTCTTCGAGCCGGAGGAGGGTCCTCCGAAGTTCGGGAGGGACTCGGCCTCCTCGGCTCAAATGTATTTCTCGCACCTCAGTAGGAGGTCGGCGAAGTTGGTAGGCGGCTTCTTTGCTAGGGACGAGCGGAGGTTGGAGTTGAGGACGTTCGACTGGAACGCCACTGTCGCCACGGATTGGTCTAAGGAGGCGATCGACCTGACTTCTGCAGTGAACCTCTTCACATAGTCCCGCAGCTTCTCTCCCCTTTCCTGCCGGAGGTTCAGAAGGGAGAGACTCGTCTTCTCGGCCCGTCGGCTGCTCACAAAGTGAGTTATGAACAGTGTCTCAAACTGCTCAAATGAAAAGATGGTGGCGGGGGCAAGCCTGGAATACCATTCCCGAGCCGAACCCCGAAGGGTGGCCGGGAAGGTCCTGCAGAGTATGGCGTCGGAGACTTGGTGGATCAGCATCAGAGTCTTAAAACTCTCGACGTGATCTACTGGGTCGGACTCGCCTGAGTACGTTTCAAACTGCGGAGGTTTGAAACCCCTCGGTATGCGAGCTTCCATGATTGTCCGAGAGAAGGGCGGTCTGTTCGGGCGAACAGTCCCTGCTCTGGACTCCTCTTCTCGGTCCATACGGACAATGCGCCTCTCCACCTCATGGAGGCGGCAGTCAAAGGCATCGTCCCCTCGCCGGTAACCGTATGACTCTTCGGACTCTTCCTCATAAGAGGGAGAGCGTGGACTTCGGCGCCGGTACCCCTCGGATCGGCGGGGACTGTACTGTTGCTGACGACTGGGAGCCTGGAGAGGACTTCGTGACCGGTGGTGAGGACTGGGAATCCGAGGGGGTGTTGGGATCCTCGGGGGGTTTTGGTTGTTGGCACGGGCGTTCAGGGCCTGCAGTACGGTCTCCTGAAACTGGAGGAACTCGGCGCGGCTGATAGGTACCTCATGGTCCTTCGGACGATGCCGATCCTCGGGGGAACGCGGCCTCCTCCTTCGGTGTTCGGGAGATGCCGCTCGGCCTCTCCGGTACGGAGATCTCCGCCTGTCTCGGCGACGAGGTGACCGCTCACCCTGACGCTGTCGGGAGGCTCCCGCTCGGGCCCGCCTCTCGTCAAGGTGCGTGCGGAGGTCGTTCTCCTTCTGGCGGTTCTGGAGCGTGAAGCCGAGGTCGGGGTTATGAGAGGCCATCGAGTCCGAGGACCCGTTACGGACCGAGACATGGTCCTGGATGGGCTGCTTCAGCTTCTGGCCGTTGGGACCGGCGGGACCATTGTTGGGTTGTTGCTGAGGATGAGGAGGCTGGACCGGTTGGGCCGGCGGGGGAAGCCCAGATTGGGGAATTGGATTGACGGGGGTATCCTCCGTAGGGTCGGCGGGGTTGGCCGCCCGGTTGGATCCTCTGGATCTGTTCTTCTTCGGAGGCATGGCGATGGAAGGCGAGGAAGGAGAAGCTGAGGTCGTTCGTGTGGTGGTTTCCCACAGACGGCGCCAATCTGTTACCGCTGATTTCGGTGTGGGGGTAAACAGATAGAATTTGTGAGTCCGGGAAACACCTGAACGATTGACTCGGCCTTCTTGCTCCTGGCACAACCTGCAAGGAAGTGCGAAACACCGGGGTTGATTCCGGCGACGCACCCTCCGACGCTCTTGTCAGTAATCAGGAAAAGATTAAGAAAGAGCTTAAGTGGTGAAAGAGTGATTAACCTGGTCTCGGTGGTAGAGGGGTTGTATTTATAGTCGCCTTTGGAACGATTTGGGGCCTAATTTCCTGCCTAACAAATAGGAGAAAAATCCTCCTATTCTGTTTTGGGAAGTTAGGCCTTGATTCCCTGGTGAGAGCTAATCAGGTTTACTGATTTGACCAAATCAGTGGCCTGATTCTCTTCTTGGTGGATTGGGCTTGTATCGGGTCGGGACCCGTACCCAATTGAAGTGGATCTATTCGCGGGTGGTTGGTTCTGTGAGAAGGAGGCCCAATACCCGTTTTGGATCCATCTGTATGTGAAATTACCTTTTTACCCCCGTGCTTCAGGATTCGTGATCGATCTGGACGGTCCCAATTTAACCCCCAATTTTAGCCATATCAAACGTATTAAAAAGGATATTTCATGTGTAGACATCATGTAATACAATTTTACCTTTCCATACGCACAGTTGGAAATATTAATTTGCATTCGACATCAGTCTAAAGTTACGATTACATTATGCTCGATTACATTATAAAGTCTACATGATAATCAAAATACTCGATTACATTATAATGAGAAGATACGATTACATTCAGATTACTTCCATTGTTGATACATGAAACTAAAATGTTTCGTTAATAAAAAAACAAAATTACAAGTCTAGATAAACATTTTAGACAGTATTACACTTGTCAATCGGAATCCCCAAATTCGTTCCAAATATGGTCAACCAAATCTTGACGCAGTATATGATGCCTCTGTCGATCATGTAAAACCACGTTTCGTGCCATACAAGCTGTCCGTTCACTTGGAGAAGTTGTATTAGGTATTATGACAGGAAGAGAAGAACCGAGAGCACAATGGGCTAACTCCTTCACATATGCTCTAATTTATAAGCTTTCAACGTTGAAAGCTCAAGGGTAAAATGGTCAATTGGTATTAAAACATGGGGGACAATATAATTCATCTTTAAAAAAGCTCATTTTAAAATCCCACGCCAAAAATAAATCCCCTAAATCCCCTAAATCAAGGACGGGACAACATGTCCCGTCCCACTTAAAGTCTTTCTTTTTTTTTTAAAAAAAAAAGAAAGAGACGATACAACATGTATCGTCTCTCTCAATTTTTTTTAAAAAATTTGCGGGACGGTACAACTCTCTCAATTTTTTTAAAAAAATTTGCGGGACGGTACAACATGTACCGTCCCACTCAAATTTTTTATAAAATTTGAGAGGGACAAGACATGTTGTCTCGTCTTTTTTTTTTAAACGTGTCAACAGACGATACAACATTATCGTCCGACTATAAAAATGAGAATATTATAGCAAACAACCAGGGCCGGCCCTGAGTTCTCGGGGGCCCTAATAACATATATATTTTTTTATGCGCAAAATACGTACCCATATTTACAAGGGAAGTTCAAATTTGGGGCCCCTAAAATCGCGAAATCTCCGGTGGCTCAAGGCGACTATCTTATCCGCCTCTAGGGTAGGACCGACCCTGAAAACAATCACTGCAGACAATTTTACTAATTGTTATTACTGTAACTGCTATTTATTAAAATTTGAGAAATACCATTATAGATGCGCTAAGTTACTAGTACTTTATTAGATACTGAATCAAAGTACACAAGTCAATAGCACCAAGAATATCGTCTAGGTTCAAATCTGACGTTAACCAACGGCATCCATGGCGGTGGACCCCACCGCCTTAACTTGGCACGTTACCGTATATTCTGCCGCCCAAAACGGCCGGATGTCAACTCTGACGGCCGAAACAAGTTTTCCGTTACTTTTGGATAACGGCGCCTTCTTCCAGAGATCTCGGTTTCGTGGGCTATTGGGTTGGACTGTTTGGTAGAGGTTAGCATTGTGAAAGTTTGTGCACCCAGTTGTTCACCGAATTGGACGGTCTTTACGTTTGATGATAGTGGGTCCCACTTCTAAGTTTGTGTCAGATTTTTGGTCCAGTTAGAATGGTGGCTTATGATTATTTCTTATATTTAATCTCTGGTGTTGTACTCACTCCGTTCTAAATACAGGTCATTCTAGGAATCTGTACGATTATTAAGACACAAATTTAGAGCATCACATTAGTTTGCTATATTTGTCATTTTCTCATAATTTCAGAAAATGAGATCTGCAGACATTTTTTATTTTGTTATTTTATAACGGATGAGCTACAGTACGTTCTCATATTTGAGAAACGAAATAACGATTCTCATAATATAGAAGACGGAACGGTTGTTCTGTCCCAATTTTATTTTTTTAAATCGAATCGGACGACACATGTTGTGTCCTCCCTATTTAATTACCAGTTAAAAAAAAGGGGCTCAAACGATACATGTTGTATCGTCCTGACCTTTTTTTTGGTTACTCCTCAAAAGTGATCAGACGGGACAACATGTCCAGTCCCATATATATATATTTATTTATTTATTGATTATTTTTGCCCATTTTACCCTCAAACGGCTATTTCGTCTCAAACAACTATATTGGATCAAACGTCTATTTAATCTTCAACGGCTAGATATTCATTCAGCTTTTGCCGTATTCATATATAAATAAGTAGCCAACACCATCAAGAGAATCTACAATTTAAAAAGATAAAAATAAATTTGAAACCAACTCTTCTAACAGAAAGCAGACTGAGAAATATCAACAACAAGAATGGCGACTAGGGGTTCAAGGGGCAAAGCGTATACAACAAATGAAGACATGATTCTTTCACAAAGTTGGATAGCAATCACTCAAGATCCAACAATAGGTGCCGACCAATCGGTAGCCAATTTTGGGATCGTATATTCACCACATTCAAAGCTATATTAGGCACTACAACCGATCGAACATCAAATTCGTTTTGTAGTAGATTTCACATTATCTCCAAAGAAGTCTCTCTATTTGTTACTAAACTGGCGAGTGTAACAAAGAGAGCTGCGAGCGAAATAAACGAGATCGATAAGGTAAGTTAAAATATAAAATTTCTTTTTTTTTATGTTAAATGTATTGTTCAAGTTACAAATTATAGTATATCTTTTTTTGTAGATACGGGAAGCAAGAACCGAATATATGCATTCAACTGGGAAAGCTTTAAGATTTGATGAATGTTATGAATTACTGAAGGATTTGCCAAAAAATTTTTTACGTACTACACATGTGTTCGAATATGGCATTGATTCTCAATCATCTGATGGTGATAGCAGTCAACGTGCGCCCATTAGTGTTGACGTCGACTCGGATGTACCGTATGGCCTTGATTCTTCTACACCCCTCTCCCGATCACCTGGACGAAAAGCAGAAAAAAGAAAGGAAAAAAATAAAGCGGATGGTTCTGACGCGACTATGCTTGAAGAGACCAGAAAATTTAACTCCTTCTATATAGAGACGCAAGAACGTAGGATACATGTGACAGAAATGAAACTTGCATTGAAAAAAAAGATCAGGAAATGAAAGAGCAAATGAAGGAAGATCGGATAATGGGGTTGGACTTGAGTCAATATTCTGACGATCAACGTTATTATTTCAGTTGTAGACAATGTGAAATAATGCAAAAAAGATGTTACAGTAGGGATTGACATGTAAGTCTATATTGGTCTTGTTGATAATGGGGTTGGACTTGAGTCAATATTCTGACGATCAACGTTATTATTTCAGTTGTAGACAATATGAAATAATGCAAAAAAGAGGTTACAGTAGGGATTGACATGTAAGTCTATGTTGGTCTTGTTGGAGTTAGAACCAGTGAATTTTTTTTACCTTATCCTTAACTCATTCCTATCTACCATTTAGAGAAATATTTATTTGATATGTATCCTTTTCATTATGACATTCTTATGTGTGAATTTTTAATTGAATTTTTTAATTGAATTTTACATTATGACATTCTTTTTTAAATTTATTGTATTTGATATGTATCCTTTTCATTATGACATTCTTATGTGCGACCGAAGGAAGGGTTCGGCTGCGTCGTGGCGCTATCTGTTCGGAGGCGATCTCGCTTCCAAGGGTATTAATGACGCTCGGGGTTTGTGCGGCATTCCCCTTTCCCAGGTCATTAGGAATAATCCCTTTAATTAATGCGTGGCATTTCAACTTCCGAGGATCAGTAATTCCCTCAATTAAAACGCGGCGCTTCAGTTTCCGAGGGTAGTAATGGCTGGTTCTTGGGGGCAGACTATAAGTACTCCACTCCCTTTGTCGTTTTCGTCACAACCAAATCGAGTTCCAGACCTCGGAGGCGTCTGCCTCGGGTAGCTTCTTTCTTGAGGTCCGGAGAGGTGGTCGCTCTTCTGCCTGGTTTTCCCTTCGTTCCTGACGGCCCCAAAGTGGATGTTAGGAGCGAGGGGGGACGAGGTAGTAGCGGCGGCGACCGTGGTCCGGATCCGAGGGATAAGTTACTTCGGAAGGACGGGCGGTCGCCTTGTTGTCTTGTTGTTTCCCCATTCCTCTCTGCTCCGAAAAGGTGGTGTCAGGAGTGGGGAGCAATAAGACAGTAGGGTCGAGGGCAATAGTCCTGTCCCGGGGCACGGACTTCTTCGGAAGGACGGGTGGTCGTTCTCTCACCAAGATCTTCGGCTTTCTTTGGTGGCTCCGAAGCGAGCGTCGGAGAGAGCGGAGGTCTTGGTGAGAGAGTGACGATCCATGTCCGATGCCGATCTCTTGGTCCATTTCATCATCAGTAGCAGCTCGGGCTTTTGGACCGTCCGAGCCTGTTGTTTGCAACTGTGAAGGCGCTGTGGCTAGAGCCCTTTGGCAAGCCGCGCCTTCCAGATGCAAACAACTGGCTCGGAATGGTGCGTTCTTCCCGATTCCTGAGTGTGGATGGGTC
Source organism: Hemerocallis citrina (assembly GCA_017893485.1). NCBI lineage: Eukaryota > Viridiplantae > Streptophyta > Magnoliopsida > Asparagales > Asphodelaceae > Hemerocallis > Hemerocallis citrina. The sequence goes on along the minus strand of JACEHZ010000342.1, from coordinate 253,767 downwards.
TCCTCTCATCTCTGTCTTCCTTCCGGGCTGATGGCTTTTGATGGATATCAGCCCGGGGGAGTTAGAGATGGGGGGAGTGCCGGTCTGTTCCCGCCCGGGGCCCGTGGTCGGCAGAATGCCGATTGGTGCACGGGACCTGGGGGGCGTTCGCCGAAGGCGGCGCCTCAAAACTAAATCAAAAATTTTTCCGGGTTCTTTTTAGACGAAGGTGGGGCGTCCGAGGGTCCGATCGTCCGAGCGACGTGGCGCTATCTGAGCCGCCGGATGCTGACACGCATCTCGAGATGGGCGCGTTCTCCAAGAAAACACTATCTTGTCATTTAGTGCTCTCGGCGAGATCTGGACCGTCTGATGAAGATCAGGCGCGAAAGTTGAGGGAGAAGGGAGTTTTCCCCATTTACCAGCTCGGGAAGGCACTTGCACGGATTCCGAGCGGACTCTATTGCAGCCACGTTCGGTTTGCTCGCAGCTCGGATTCTCGTCCCATCTTGCCGAGCTGGTTGACTTTGTGGTGGGCCTTCGAGATGCTTCGAGAGTAGCCCAAAAGTCGCTCTGGAAGTCCAAGAGACGCCTCATTTTCACTATAAATCTTTACCCCCCTTTGACCAAGTCTTCACTTTTCACTTTTACTCTCTCTCTTCCGTATTTACTTTGCTTCGAGGTCTTTAGCTCCCTGGTGGTGTCGCTAGCTGTCGCGGTAGCGTTCCTCGTTCCGGCGAAGTTTCCGACCGTAGCTGTCACTTCAAGGTCAGTCTCTTTCCCTTCTCTCTTTAGGAAAACATGGTTAAGATTTCGGCTGAGACCCCCGCCTCGGAGCAAGCCGTTGGCCGAGGGGAGAAAGAGACAGGAGTAATGGAGCCAAGCGAGCAGGACGTTGTTCGTCCAGATGCGGAGGGCGGAGTGGCCGAGGTGCCCCAAGAAGTCGCGGCGGAGTCTCGAAAGGGCAAAGCCGTAATTACTATAGTGGAGACGCCGAGGAGAGCGGGGGAGTTCGGTCGGCAGCCCATCGCCGTGTCGAGCGTGGGAGGAGTCCGGGATTATACCGAGGATATCTTGGAGAAGGTTACCCAAGGTACGGCTAAACTGGTGGAGGAGAACGAGCCTAGGGAGCTGTCCGAGGTCGATCGCAAGATCTCGACTCTTACCGAAGCGGACCTTCATACGGTCCGAGAGGGCTTCCAGATCCCTCTCGAGTACGTGTTGCTCCTCCCTGGGCCGGGGTTCCGAGCCAACACTAGGTCCTCTCCGGACATATGCGTCTTTCCGGTCGACTCCCTCATTGCCGGTCTTCGCTTTCCCCTCCACCCGTTCGTGGTTGACGTCCTGGTTTGGTATGGTTTGAGTCCCGCTCAACTGATGCCGAACACATGGAGGCAAGTTGTGGCGTTCCTCCTCCGATGCCAAGAGATCGGCGCCAAGCCGACCATGTACCTCTTTCGAAGTCTCTTCCGACCTGTCCGGCCGAGAAAAGACGAGCAGAGGTTTTATCTTTCGCCCCGGCCGGGCGTGAAACTGATCGAGAATCCGGACTCGATCAAACACTGGAAGGACAAATACTTCCTCGTTCGGAATCTGATGCCATGGGTGATACCGACAGTTTGGGCGGACGGACTACCCAAGCGCACAAAGAAGGACGTTCCGCTGAACGCTGCAGAGACCGAGGTCCAGAAGAAGATCCTTGCTCTGCCGACGCTTAGCTGGAAGGATATCACCGAAGAGCATCTGTTCCGTGGGGGTCTCAGTCCGATCGACCCTCGTACGCTTCTGGTATTTATACTTCTCTCCGTAAAGTTTGCATTCAATTTTCTAAGTTTTTTCGTTCGACTCTTGCAGGGACCATGAAGCTCGATTACAAGGCCCTGGTGGCGAAGGGCAGGTCCGAGCAGGAGAAGAAGAAGAGGCCGTCGACAGCGCCTCAGGACAGCCGAGCTTCGAAGAAGGCCTCGGTCGTGAAGGCAGCCGACCAGCCGAAGGTTGCGGTCCTGAAGGAGGGGGAGATTGAGGTCCTTGTCCCTCCGGCAAAGGTTGCGATACCCGAGCAGGGGGGGTCGTGGACCTCGATCCTTCGGCCTCGGCTGCTCCTGCTCCTACCCCGGAGGCGGACGCTCCTGGTCCGTCGAGCAGTGAGTTCGGAGTGGCTGATGCGCTGTCCCTCCCGGTTCCGCCACTCACCCCCGGCGCGGAGAAGATCTTGACCGAGCGTCATAAACAGATCTTCGTTCCTGATTGGCAGGTAATGAACGTCGACGGCTTTTTGGGCGACGGGAACATCTGCATGGAGGCAGTGAGGCACCTGCCGACCCCGAAGGACCGAGCGACCCTGAGGGCCGGGATGGCAGGGGACAACGTGATGCAGATGGCCCGGAGCACTATGTCGGTAAGTGTGTCGAGCCCTTCTTCATTCATATTTTTCCTTGGAATTTTTTCTAAGTTCTTGGGCTCGGATTTTAACGTGTCGTTCTCTTCCAGACCCTCTGCCACTTCAGTTGGCTGGTCGAGGAGATGGCGAGGAAGGATCAGGAGAAGGAGAAGGAGAGGACGGAGCGCGTTCGGGTTGCGAAGCGGCTTGAGTCCGAGCTGCTTCTTTCGACGAAGAGAGTCGCCGAAGTGGAGGACTTGGATAAGAAGCTGGCCGACGCCATCCAATCGTCGAAGGATACGGCGGCCAAGCTTGAGAAGGAGGTGGCCGAGCTGAAGGAGGAGCTGGCCAGCGCTCGGTCGGGAGCAGAGAAGGAGGTTACCGAGCTGAAGGATGAGCTGGCCAAGGCTCGGTCGGAAGGGGAGACTGCTCGGAAGAGAGCCGAGAGGATCAAGGCCAACCACCTGAGGAAGGTGAAGAAGGTGAAGAAGGCCGTGCAAGAGGAGGCCGCGCAGCACATGATCCAGAATATGCTGGACGCCTACGGCCGTGCCCTGACCCACGTTGTCGTGAAGAACCCGGGCTTCGACTCGTCCTCCTACGACTTTTACGAGCCCGTGGAGGGGGAAGAAGGGATCACCGAGGGTCTACTCGGTCCCGACGGAGAGACGGAACCCGCCGAAGGTGATGGGGAGACCGAAGCCGAGGGCGAGGAGGAGAAACTCTCCGAGGAGGAGAGCTGGAGCGAAGGCGGGGGCGAGGGTGATGGCGAGGACAAGGCAGAGGGGTCGACGGATCCGAGCGGCAAAAAGGTCGACCCCTGACTCGGTTGTCTTCCTACTTTCAGTCTTTTTGGTTTTGTTTTCTTTTTGTAAGCCTTATTGCGGACTGGCCACCGCCTTTGTTTTGAATGAAAAGTATTTTGTTTGGCCAAAAATTTGTCCAAGTGTTGGGCCTCGGACTTAGTGTGCGTTTTGGGCGTTTATTTCTCCAACTGTTGGGCCTCGGATTTATTTCCGCTTTTCAGGTGGTGTTTGGTCCGGTCACGGAGCTGGTCTTCCTTCGGAAGGAACTGGCCAATTTGAAGCATGAACTTTCGGACAGCCGGCAGAGGCAGTTTCTCCTGCTCGGCCAGGCGGAGGAGGTCAGGGCAGTTCTGAGGAGGAACTGTCGCGAGCTGCATCAACTCCGGAAGCGCCCCCAGGGTCCTGGTTCCGAAGGGGAAATTGAGCGGCTTCGTGGGGAGCTTAAAGCCGCCGAGCAGAAGAACGACGATCTTTTGGCCGAGGTACAACACTTGGGGCTATCGGAGAGAGAATGTTCGGCGGAAAGGGAGAAGATGGCCTCCGAGCTGGAGGGGGCTTTGGCCGAGCGTAAGAGACTATCGGCCGAAGTCGACATGCTCAGGAGGATCACAATAGATAGGGGGATTGAGGTCACCCACTATCGGCGGCTTGCAACTGATAGTTCCAACGCCTCGGGGTCGTTGAAGGCCCCTCGATCAAAGAAATTGGCGAAGGACGTCGTCTTGAGGGATCGGATTATCGAACTGGAGGAGGAGATCGCGTCGCTTAAACCTGCGCCGGAGAGGGCTAATGTTCGCAGCACGTCGTGCACTCGCGAGGAAAGTGAGAGGGGGATCACGTTTTATGAACTCGCGACGCGCCCGCTAACGACCAGGCGGAGTCCGACTGACGCTCAGAGCAGTGCGGCTGTCTCGTCGAGCGGGGCATCGGTCGGCGCGGCTGTTAGGACTAGCAGTGAAGGGGGGTCGCGCTTCGTTGGTTTAGGGTCGAGCTCAGAGGGTCGGCCTCGTCGTCCTCGCGTTTCCCTAAACCGAAGCATTCCCCTTCCGAAGAGGATTTGATTATGTCACTTTTCATTTCTGTTGGCCGTTGTAATAACCTAGTTGTAGGGTTGGTCGACCGTTTGTAACACTACTATGTCTGAATGCATAAAAATTCTGAAAAACTTTTAAGTGTTTGTCTTCGGCGCTGTATTGAAACTGCGTTGTTCGTTTTTCCTATTTTTCAGCTTGTCGCGGCGATCCATGGATCGGACTCCGGGCGTCCGAATGATGACTCCGCATCCGAGGCGACCTCTGGGACGGTGGTTCTGAGCCCCAGGAGTGTCGATCTGAAGCTACGCCGATCCGAGGGCGAGTGGAGTCACCTTTCGTTGGTTCTCAGTCTCCGGGAGGCCGAAACACAACGCTTGGAGAGCAAGATCGTCGAGCTGAGCCCCGTAGGGGAGGACGAGGACTCGCAGACTGCATTCAGCAATGCTCTTCGGGTCAAAAGTATTCGGCACATTCAGTCGAAACTCATTACCGAACGGGACGACTTGCTCTCGGAGATGGGACAGCTGCGGGCGGAAATGGCGAAGCTTCGAGGAGAGGCGGAGGAACCGTCTGCCGAGGAGGGCGAACAAGATGGAGAGGATGCATTTTTATGAAAGACAAGTGTAGTGGGTCGGGGGTTGTATGTTTTGTTTGCCGACACTTTTGTAATGGTCTATTTTGTACTGTACGCCGATATTTAATAAAATTCCCTTTCGGTGTTTTGTACGTCTGTCTTTGTTTATAACTGTGTTGACCGTGCCGAACTATTTGAACTGAGTGTGTCTATTTAGCCGAATGGATCCCCAGGGGTACGGCGATTTGTCGCTTAGTGGGTCTGACACGGCGATGTTCTCGAGAGTGCTATTTCGACGTGGCGAGATCTGAGCCGTTGAATGTGGGCGCGGATCTCGAGGTGGCTCGTTTTCCAAGAAAACGTTATCTTGTCGTTTTGCGCGAGTGGCACGATCTGAGCCGTCTGATCGAGATCACGCACGAAAGTTGAGGGGGAAGTGTGTTTTCCCCGTTTACCAGCTCGGGAAGGCACTTGCTCGGATGCCGACCGGATGTGTTTGCCTTCGGACCTCGGCTGACAGTCAAGAGTGGTCGGGATACGTGTTCCGGACCTTAGGCATAGTCCAACGGCTGCGGGAGCAATTCCGAACGGCGATCTACCCCTGGTTCGTCCGGAGACGAACCGAGGAGGTAAAGTCTAGCCGAGTGTTGGACTCCGAGCTATTGGTATAGTAAGAGGGGAGGAAAAAACAGGCAAATTCAAAAGCAAAATGGAGCTTTCTTTGTTTGATATTTGACGGCGAACCGTTTTACATAGTAGGATTCATAGAACAGGTTACAAATTAAAGGAGAGGAATGGCGCGACACCTCGGATTACTTAGAGAGGCGCCGGGGCGCTCTCTTGGTATTTCAGGAGGTGATCGGCATTCCAGGTCCTCGGGAGCTCTCTACCGTCCATGTCCTCAAGTCGATATGCCCCAGGCCGAACAACTTTTGTGACCCGGTACGGCCCTTCCCAATTCGGAGCTAGCTTGCCCTTCTGACTGGGGAGGGATATGGCTAGCTTTCTCAACACCAGATCTCCTTGCTCGAGGTTGGCGGGCCGGACTTTCTTGTTGTAGGCTAGCTCGACTCTCCTTCTGTAATTTTGCTGCCGAATCGATGCCCTTTCCCTCAGTTCATCTATCAGGTCCAAGTTTCCTCTGAGTTCCCTGGCATTCTGCGCTTCGTCATAGGCGATGAGCCGAGGGGAAGGGATTCCGACCTCGAGGGGTATTACGGCCTCGGCCCCATAAGTAAGGCTGAAAGGGGACTCTCCAGTGGGCGTCCGCTTGCTTGTGCGGTATTTCCACAACACATTAGGGAGTTGGTCGACCCACTGTCCTTTGGAGCACCTGTCCAACCTCTTCTTGAGCCCCGCAAGGATCTGCTTATTAGCGTTCTCGGCTTGTCCGTTCGACTGGGGGTGCGAGACGGACGAGAAACGCTGTTGAATGACGAGGTCGTCGCACAGGGTTCGGAATGCTGAGCCAGTGAACTGGGTCCCATTATCTGTCACGAGGACGCGCGGGACGCCGAATCTGCATATAATGTTCTTCCAGAAGAACTGCACCACTTTGTTCTCGGTTATCGTGGCGAGGGGCTCGGCCTCGACCCACTTCGAGAAGTAGTCGATAGCCACGACTAAAAACTTGAGCTGACCAGGAGCTGGAGGGAAAGGCCCTATCAGGTCCATTCCCCACATCGCGAAGGGGATAGGGCTCGATAGGGAGGTGAGGTTGGCTTGAGGGAGGCATCGGATGCTGGAGTGTTTCTGGCAGGAGCCGCACTGCCGAACGTGTCGCTCGGCGTCTTGGAGAAGCGTCGGCCAGAAGTACCCATAATTCAGAGCTTTTCGGGCCAGGGACCTAAATCCCGAGTGTGCCCCGCCGATCCCTTCATGAAGCTCCTGTAGGGCATATTCGGCCTGATCCGGAGAGAGGCATCGTAGATATGGTCGGCCGTCTATTTGGGAGAAGGAGCGCTTGTATAGGATGCCCTCGATTACGACATAGCGCTCGGCTCGGGTTCTAACTCGGCGTGCTTCTTTGGGATCTTGAGGCAGAACTCCATCCCTTAAGAATTCTACCAGTGGTTTCATCCAATTGTCCTGCAGTGCGACCGGCAATGTCTCCATCGAGCTAGGCGTCTCGTCTTCGATGCTCGGCTTGGAGAGGACTTCGATCAGCACGGTCTGTTCAAGACCCTGCAGAGAAGACGAAGCCAGTTTGGAGAGAGCATCGGCCTGTGAGTTCTCCTCCCGAGGGACACGCTGGGTGATGGCTTCTTCGAACCGACCCATCAGACCCCGGACCTTGGCGAGGTACTTAGCCATTCGCTCATCCCGGGCCTCGTACTCGCCCAAGACCTGATTCACAACTAGTTGGGAGTCACTGTGAACCCGAAGGCGCTGCGCCCCAGCACTTCGTGCGAGTCCGAGGCCAGCTATGAGGGCCTCGTGTTCCGCCTCGTTGTTCGAAGCCTTGAAGTTCAGGCGGATCGCATACTGCAAGACGAAGTTGTCAGGGCCGTTTAAGATAATCCCGGCGCCGCTTCCTTCACTGCAAGAGGACCCGTCCACGAAGACTGTCCAAATGGGGGGCCCATTTGGGACGTGGCCGACCTCAGGGATGGTGGTCTCGACAATGAAGTCGGCGAGAGCCTGAGCCTTAATTGCCGTCCGAGGCTGATAAGTGATGTCGTGCTGACTCAGCTCTACCGACCATTTCATTAGCCGACCCGAGGTCTCTGGCTTGTGGAGGATCTGCTTTAGCGGTTGATCGGTGAGGACGATGACTGAATGAGATTGGAAGTAGGGCCGGAGCTTCCTTGCTGCCATGACGAGGGCGTAGGCTATCTTTTCTATCCTCGGATAACGGAGCTCGGCATCCTGAAGTACCTTGCTCACGTAGTAAATAGGCCTCTGGGTCCGGTCCTCTTCTCTGACCAGGACAGCGCTCAGGGACTGCTCGGAGGCTGCCAAGTAGAGGAAGAGAGGCTCGCCTGGGACCGGCTTACTGAGCAGAGGGGGGTTCACCAGATAGGCTTTCAGCTGGTCGAACGATGCTTGCTGTGCCTCGCCCCATTCAAATCCCTTAGCGCCTCGGAGCGCTTTGAAGAAGGGAAGGCACTTTTCCCCTGACTTGGAGAGGAACCGACCAATGGCTGCGAGCCGACCGGTGAGCTTCTGCACCTCTTTGACGTTCCGAGGCGGGGCCATGTCTAATATGGCTTTGATCTTTTCGGGGTTAGCTTCAATCCCCCGCTGGCTCACCATGAAACCGAGGAACTTGCCAGAGGAGACTCCGAACGCACACTTGTTCGGGTTTAGCCGCATGTTGTACTTCCTCAACACGCCGAAAGCCTCTTGGAGGTCGGCTACATGGTCGGTGCCGCGGATGCTCTTGACGAGCATGTCGTCAACGTACACCTCCATGTTTCGGCCGATCTGATGCTGAAAGACCTTGTTGACGAGGCGCTGGTAGGTGGCGCCCGCGTTCTTCAAACCGAACGGCATTACTCGGTAGCAGTAGAGGCCTTGGTCGGTGACGAAGGAGGTCTTCGGTATGTCCGGAGGGAACATCCGGATTTGGTTGTACCCCGAGAAAGCATCCATGAAGCTGAGGAGCTCATGGCCCGAGGTGGCGTCGATCAGGGTGTCGATGTTCGGGAGAGGGAAGGGATCCTTCGGACACGCTTTGTTGAGGTCGGTGAAGTCGATGCATATCCTCCACGAGCCATTGGACTTCTTGACCATTACAACATTCGACAGCCACTCGGGATAATTTACCTCCTGGATGAACTTGGCCTTCAGCAGCTTATCCACTTCCTCCTTGATTGCCTGCTGTCGCTCGGGAGCGAACTTTCGCCTCTTCTGCTGAACCGGTTTGCACCCCGGCTCGACGCTTAGGCGGTGGACGAGCAAGTCTTCGAAGATGCCGGGCATATCCGCGGCCGACCAAGCAAATAGGTCGCGGTTATCCCGGATGCATCTCACCAGGTCGGAGAATAGCACGGTCGGCAAGGACTTGCTGACGAGGAATTTTCGGCTCGGGTCCTCGTCGGAGAAGAGTACTTCTTCTAACTCGTCCGCTGGCTCGGACGTTGGGCGAGCCTTCGGCTCGGGGATCTCGAGTGTCTCGAGCGAGAGCACCGGTCCCCCGGTGGAAGTCATGTAGCACTTCCGAGCTGTTTCTTGGCTTCCCCTGACTTCCCCTACTCCCGACCGAGTGGGGAACTTCATCTTCAAATGGTATGCTGAGGGGACGGCCTCAAGGGCGGCTAGGCCGGGGCGGCCGAGGATGACATTGTATGCTGCCGGGACGTCAACGACCATGAAGTCCATGGGCTCGGTCCGGGTAGTAGGGGTGTTCCCCGCAGTAACGTCAAGGGTTATCACCCCTTCAACGGTTACCGGGACCCCCGTGAACCCGTGTAGAGTGTATCCGGCCGGCTTGAGACGGTCTCGGGACAGCTGGAGGCCCTGGAAGGCCGAGAGGAATAGGATGTTGACCGAACTCCCGTTGTCAACCAAAATCCTCTGCACCTTGAAGTTGGCCATGCGGAGGTCGATGACGAGGGCATCACAGTGAGGGGTTCGGACTCCTTCGAGATCAGCGTCGGAGAAGGACACGGGCACACCGAAGCCCTTGGGAGGAGGAGCACTGTGGACCGAGTTCACCTCTCGGACGAAGGCTTTCCGAGACGTATTAGAGGAGCCGCCCATGGGGCCCCCGTGGATCATATGCAGAACCCTTTCTTCTTCGAACTCAGGTGTTACTTCGCGCCGCTCAGAGCGCTTGTTAGCCCCCCGAGGGGGAGGAGAGTTCCGATCTGTCCGATCGTTAGCCTTCACGAACTTCGCCAACTACCCCCTTCGGATGAGGGCTTCGATCTCATCTCTCAAAGCCCGACAGTCATTCGTCTCGTGCCCGTGGTCTCGGTGATACCGACACCACTTGTCTTTGTCCCTCCTCTTCGCCGGTTTGTGCATCCTCGGGGCTGGAGGGAGGACCCCCTCCTTCTCTACCTCCATGAGGATAGTGGAGACATTAGTTGTGAGGGGCGTGAATTTCTCGAACCTGGGGGGAGGACGACGCTGGCCGCCCCCGTCCTTCATTGTCTTCTTGGCCCCCTCTTCCTCCGTTGCCTTCCTCTTCGAGCCGGAGGAGGGTCCTCCGAAGTTCGGGAGGGACTCGGCCTCCTCGGCTCGGATGTATTTCTCACACCTCAGTAGGAGGTCGGCGAAGTTGGTAGGCGGCTTCTTTGCTAGGGACGAGCAGAGGTTGGAGTTGATGACGTTCGACTGGAACGCCACTGTCGCCACGGATTGGTCTAAGGAGGCGATCGACCTGACTTCTGCAGTGAACCTCTTCACATAGTCCCGCAGCTTCTCTCCCCTTTCCTGCCGGAGGTTCAGAAGGGAGAGACTCGTCTTCTCGGCCCGTCGGCTGCTCACAAAGTGAGTTATGAACAGTGTCTCAAACTGCTCAAATGAAAAGATGGAGGCGGGGGCAAGCCTGGAATACCATTCCCGAGCCGAACCCCGAAGGGTGGCCGGGAAGGTCCTGCAGAGTATGGCGTCGGAGACTTGGTGGATCAGCATCAGAGTCTTAAAACTCTCGACGTGATCTACTGGGTCAGACTCGCCTGAGTACGTTTCAAACTGCGGAGGTTTGAAACCCCTCGGTATGCGAGCTTCCATGATTGTCCGAGAGAAGGGCGGTCTGTTCGGGCGAACAGTCCCTGCTCTGGACTCCTCTTCTCGGTCCATACGGACAATGCGCCTCTCCACCTCATGGAGGCGGCGGTCAAAGGCATCGTCCCCTCGCCGGTAACCGTATGACTCTTCAGACTCTTCCTCATAAGAGGGAGAGCGTGGACTTCGGCGCCGGTACCCCTCGGATCGGCGGGGACTGTACTGTTGCTGACGACTGGGAGCCTGGAGAGGACTTCGTGATCGGCGGTGAGGACTGGGAATCCGAGGGGGTGTTGGGATCCTCGGGGGGTTTTGGTTGTTGGCACGGGCGTTCAGGGCCTGCAGTACGGTCTCCTGAAACTGGAGGAACTCGGCGCGGCTGATAGGTACCTCATGGTCCCTCGGACGATGCCGATCCTCGGGGGAACGCGGCCTCCTCCTTCGGTGTTCGGGAGATGCCGCTCGGCCTCTCCGGTACGGAGATCTCCGCCTGTCTCGGCGACGAGGTGACCGCTCACCCTGACGCTGTCGGGAGGCTCCCGCTCGGGCCCGCCTCTCGTCAAGGTGCGTGCGGAGGTCGTTCTCCTTCTGGCGGTTCTGGAGCGTGAAGCCGAGGTCGGGGTTATGAGAGGCTATCGAGTCCGAGGACCCGTTACGGACCGAGACATGGTCCTGGATGGGCTGCTTCAGCTTCTGGCCGTTGGGACCGGCGGGACCATTGTTGGGTTGTTGCTGAGGATGAGGAGGCTGGACCGGTTGGGCCGGCGGAGGAAGCCCAGATTGGGGAATTGGATTGACGGGGGTATCCTCCGTAGGGTCGGCGGGGTTGGCCGCCCGGTTGGATCCTCTGGATCTGTTCTTCTTCGGGGGCATGGCGATGGAAGGCGAGGAAGGAGAAGCTGAGGTCGTTCGTGTGGTGGTTTCCTACAGACGGCGCCAATCTGTTACCGCTGATTTCGGTGTGAGGGTAAACAGATAGAATTTGTGAGTCCGGGAAACACCTGAACGATTGACTCGGCCTTCTTGCTCCTGGCACAACCTGCAAGGAAGTGCGAAACACCGGGGTTGATTCCGGCGACGCACCCTCCGACGCTCTTGTCAGTAATCAGGAAAAGATTAAGAAAGAGCTTAAGTGGTGAAAGAGTGATTAACCTGGTCTCGGTGGTAGAGGGGTTGTATTTATAGTCGCCTTTGGAACGATTTGGGGCCTAATTTCCTGCCTAACAAATAGGAGAAAAATCCTCCTATTCTGTTTTGGGAAGTTAGGCCTTGATTCCCTGGTGAGAGCTAATCAGGTTTACTGATTTGACCAAATCAGTGGCCTGATTCTCTTCTTGGTGGATTGGGCTTGTATCGGGTCGGGACCCGTACCCAATTGAAGTGGATCTATTCGCGGGTGGTTGGTTCTGTGAGAAGGAGGCCCAATACCCGTTTTGGATCCATCTGTATGTGAAATTACCTTTTTACCCCCGTGCTTCAGGATTCGTGATCGATCTGGACGGTCCCAATTTAACCCCCAATTTTAGCCATATCAAACGTATTAAAAAGGATATTTCATGTGTAGACATCATGTAATACAATTTTACCTTTCCATACGCACAGTTGGAAATATTAATTTGCATTCGACATCAGTCTAAAGTTACGATTACATTATGCTCGATTACATTATAAAGTCTACATGATAATCAAAATACTCGATTACATTATAATGAGAAGATACGATTACATTCAGATTACTTCCATTGTTGATACATGAAACTAAAATGTTTCGTTAATAAAAAAACAAAATTACAAGTCTAGATAAACATTTTAGACAGTATTACACTTGTCAATCGGAATCCCCAAATTCGTTCCAAATATGGTCAACCAAATCTTGACGCAGTATATGATGCCTCTGTCGATCATGTAAAACCACGTTTCGTGCCATACAAGCTGTCCGTTCACTTGGAGAAGTTGTATTAGGTATTATGACAGGAAGAGAAGAACCGAGAGCACAATGGGCTAACTCCTTCACATATGCTCTAATTTATAAGCTTTCAACGTTGAAAGCTCAAGGGTAAAATGGTCAATTGGTATTAAAACATGGGGGACAATATAATTCATCTTTAAAAAAGCTCATTTTAAAATCCCACGCCAAAAATAAATCCCCTAAATCCCCTAAATCAAGGACGGGACAACATGTCCCGTCCCACTTAAAGTCTTTCTTTTTTTTTTTAAAAAAAAGAAAGAGACGATACAACATGTATCGTCTCTCTCAATTTTTTTTAAAAAATTTGCGGGACGGTACAACTCTCTCAATTTTTTTAAAAAAATTTGCGGGACGGTACAACATGTACCGTCCCACTCAAATTTTTTATAAAATTTGAGAGGGACAAGACATGTTGTCTCGTCTTTTTTTTAAACGTGTCAACAGACGATACAACATTATCGTCCGACTATAAAAATGAGAATATTATAGCAAACAACCAGGGCCGGCCCTGAGTTCTCGGGGGCCCTAATAACATATATATTTTTTTATGCGCAAAATACGTACCCATATTTACAAGGGAAGTTCAAATTTGGGGCCCCTAAAATCGCGAAATCTCCGATGGCTCAAGGCGACTATCTTATCCGCCTCTAGGGTAGGACCGACCCTGAAAACAATCACTGCAGACAATTTTACTAATTGTTATTACTGTAACTGCTATTTATTAAAATTTGAGAAATACCATTATAGATGCGCTAAGTTACTAGTACTTTATTAGATACTGAATCAAAGTACACAAGTCAATAGCACCAAGAATATCGTCTAGGTTCAAATCTGACGTTAACCAACGGCATCCATGGCGGTGGACCCCACCGCCTTAACTTGGCACGTTACCGTATATTCTGCCGCCCAAAACGGCCGGATGTCAACTCTGACGGCCGAAACAAGTTTTCCGTTACTTTTGGATAACGGCGCCTTCTTCCAGAGATCTCGGTTTCGTGGGCTATTGGGTTGGACTGTTTGGTAGAGGTTAGCATTGTGAAAGTTTGTGCACCCAGTTGTTCACCGAATTGGACGGTCTTTACGTTTGATGATAGTGGGTCCCACTTCTAAGTTTGTGTCAGATTTTTGGTCCAGTTAGAATGGTGGCTTATGATTATTTCTTATATTTAATCTCTGGTGTTGTACTCACTCCGTTTTAAATACAGGTCATTCTAGGAATCTGTACGATTATTAAGACACAAATTTAGAGCATCCACATTAGTTTGCTATATTTGTCATTTTCTCATAATTTGAGAAAATGAGATCTGCAGACATTTTTTATTTTGTTATTTTATAACGGATGAGCTACAGTACGTTCTCATATTTGAGAAACGAAATAACGATTCTCATAATATAGAAGACGGAACGGTTGTTCTGTCCCAATTTTATTTTTTTAAATCGAATCGGACGACACATGTTGTGTCCTCCCTATTTAATTACCAGTTAAAAAAAAGGGGCTCAAACGATACATGTTGTATCGTCCTGACCTTTTTTTTGGTTACTCCTCAAAAGTGATCAGACGGGACAACATGTCCAGTCCCATATATATATATTTATTTATTTATTTATTGATTATTTTTGCCCATTTTACCCTCAAACGGCTATTTCGTCTCAAACAACTATATTGGATCAAACGTCTATTTAATCTTCAACGGCTAGATATTCATTCAGCTTTTGCCGTATTCATATATAAATAAGTAGCCAACACCATCAAGAGAATCTACAATTTAAAAAGATAAAAATAAATTTGAAACCAACTCTTCTAACAGAAAGCAGACTGAGAAATATCAACAACAAGAATGGCGACTAGGGGTTCAAGGGGCAAAGCGTATACAACAAATGAAGACATGATTCTTTCACAAAGTTGGATAGCAATCACTCAAGATCCAACAATAGGTGCCGACCAATCGGTAGCCAATTTTGGGATCGTATATTCACCACATTCAAAGCTATATTAGGCACTACAACCGATCGAACATCAAATTCGTTTTGTAGTAGATTTCACATTATCTCCAAAGAAGTCTCTCTATTTGTTACTAAACTGGCGAGTGTAACAAAGAGAGCTGCGAGCGAAATAAACGAGATCGATAAGGTAAGTTAAAATATAAAATTTCTTTTTTTTTTATGTTAAATGTATTGTTCAAGTTACAAATTATAGTATATCTTTTTTTGTAGATACGGGAAGCAAGAACCGAATATATGCATTCAACTGGGAAAGCTTTAAGATTTGATGAATGTTATGAATTACTGAAGGATTTGCCAAAAAAATTTTTACGTACTACACATGTGTTCGAATATGGCATTGATTCTCAATCATCTGATGGTGATAGCAGTCAACGTGCGCCCATTAGTGTTGACGTCGACTCGGATGTACCGTATGGCCTTGATTCTTCTACACCCCTCTCCCGATCACCTGGACGAAAAGCAGAAAAAAGAAAGGAAAAAAATAAAGCGGATGGTTCTGACGCGACTATGCTTGAAGAGACCAGAAAATTTAACTCCTTCTATATAGAGACGCAAGAACGTAGGATACATGTGACAGAAATGAAACTTGCATTGAAAAAAAAGATCAGGAAATGAAAGAGCAAATGAAGGAAGATCGGATAATGGGGTTGGACTTGAGTCAATATTCTGACGATCAACGTTATTATTTCAGTTGTAGACAATGTGAAATAATGCAAAAAAGATGTTACAGTAGGGATTGACATGTAAGTCTATATTGGTCTTGTTGATAATGAGGTTGGACTTGAGTCAATATTCTGACGATCAACGTTATTATTTCAGTTGTAGACAATATGAAATAATGCAAAAAAGAGGTTACAGTAGGGATTGACATGTAAGTCTATGTTGGTCTTGTTGGAGTTAGAACCAGTGAATTTTTTTTACCTTATCCTTAACTCATTCCTATCTACCATTTAGAGAAATATTTATTTGATATGTATCCTTTTCATTATGACATTCTTATGTGCGATATGCCTACTTTTAAATTTATTGTATTGTATTGTTTCTTTTTTAATTGAATTTTACCTTTCCAATTGCACACTAGAATATATAAATTTGCATTCCATAGGAGGATAACGTTTCAATACATGTAAAACAAACCAACAATATGCCAACATTGGGTTCAAACTTCTACAAGATTATGAACGGATGTGATTACATTAACAAAACTTCTGTCGCTCAAACATGAAACTAAATTGTACCGTTGAATAAAAAAAACCAAGGCTAAATAAAAAACTGATCGTGTCTTACAAAAATCAATCGGCTTCCCCATATAGGTTCCAAATATGGTCGACTAAATCTTGTCTCAGTAGATGATATTTCTGTCGATCATGTAAAACAACATTGCGTGCCATACGAGCTGTCTGTTCACTTGGAGAAATTGTATTAGGTATTACGGATATAGTTGAAGAACTTTGTTCGTAGTCATAATCATGAACATATTCTTTCCGTTCGTCCTCAACAATCATATTATGTAAAATAATACAAGTCTTCATTATATACGATAGACTATCTGCATCCCACATTCTAGCCGGCCCTTTCACTATCGCAAATCTAGCATGCAAAACCCCGAAAGCACGTTTGACATCTTTTCGTGCACCTTCCTGCATTTGAGCAAACTTTTTCTTCTTTTGTGTCTGGTGCAGTGTAGGCTTTTACTATAGTGGCCAACGGGGGGTAGATTCCATCTGCCAAATAGTATCCCATGGAGTAATGATGATTGTTGATAATATAATTAGCTGGAGGTGCACAACCATTAAGAATATCATTAAATAATGTAGATCGGTTTAGTACGTTTAAATCATTATTGCTGTCCGGCATTCCAAAAAAAGAATGCCAAAACCAAAGATCATAGGACACAACTACTTCTAGTATGATTGTATGCTCGCGGGCATGACCCGTATATTGGTCATGCCAAGTTGAAGGGAAATTTTTCCACACCCAGTGCATGCAATATACATTACCCAACATACCAAGAAATCCACGGGATTTATTCTTTTCGAGGAGTCTATTTACATCCTCTGCATTGGGTTTCTTGTATATTGGGGACCAGAAATATTTACAATTGCAATACAAAACCTATGTACCGTGTTTAGCACTGTAGTTTTCCCAATTCTTACATATTCGTCGACTGCATCAGCAGAAGATCCATATGCTAAACATCGCATTGCATCTGTAATTTTCTGTATAGAACACAAGCCAACAGTGTTTGTAGCATCTGGCCGTTGTTGAAAGTATTGATCGTACCCAATGCATGCTTCAAGTACCCGACTGAATAGAACCCGTCGCATTCAAAATCAACGACAAAAAATACTATTAGGGTAAACTGAATTATCACAGAAATAATCCCGCATCAAACGGTTGTCCCCTTCCTCTCTTTCACGGCAAATATAATGGCGATGCATATCTCATCGTGAAGCTTACATAGCCAAAGCTCTTTGCTGCATGCGTTTGTTATACATTATTGCAATATCGTCTTCATGATCCCATTCATCGTCTGAGTCATTGGAGGTTGAAGAAGAAGAAGAAAAATGAGACATTTTAGTGGAATATGTAGGGCAGCAAACGAATCGAGCTATTCGCGAGCTCTTCGGCTCATGCTCGGTCAAAGCTCAGCTCGAACCGAGTTCGAGCCGAGCTCGAGCTTGGTTTTTTTTTTTTTGTTTAGGCTAAGCTCACGAGCTATTCGGCTCGAATACGGTCTGGCTCGAACCGAGCTCGAGCTCAAAACTGAGCTTGTTTCCATAACGAGCCGAGCTCGAGCCTGAAGGTATTCGGCTCGGCTCGGCTCGGCTCGGCTCGGCTCGGCTCGGCTCGATTGCAGCCCTAGGCGTATGGTGTAGATCTCAGCATATTATGAAGACCATCATGTTGATTATAAGGATGGTTCACGTGAAACATAGAGCCAAAAAATGAAAAAGTTGATTGAAATGCGTTGGTTCACGGGAAACATCATTCATTAGATTCCCAAAAAAGCATTGACCAAACTTTTGGGAATAATTTATAATATAATACCCAAAATACCCTACAACTTCCTTTATCATCAATAATACACATTAACATTATTACTAATCATATTGGGTTGAAGGTACAAATTATGGTGTACGTGCTGAATCTTTTGAACCTGAAACTTGTGTCTGCCGCGTTGTAGAAGGCCGATGCTTCGATATCGATCTCCTACCTGAAACTGCTATCGGGGGGACTGATTCTCGTAACACCATTTCATCCGTTATAAATCTTGTTAATAGACAATTATTTCTTGATAGTTCCTGGCACTGTCTATACAACTCCTCCTACAAGAAAGTAGTGATATTTCAACACATTAATCAACATTAGCTTCGACAAAATAAAAGGTAAGTCAAATTTTCACATATGATTGATCGCCACGCGGTTCAAACTCAAAAGTTTCCTGACCAAGGCTTCTTGTCACTGTACCACCCGTGAAAATGGGTACTTCAACTATGAGCTCACCATACAATGCTGGTCTAGCAAGTTGCGGTTGTGTTGGTACTGCGAGGGCAACCAAAAAGGAGGGGCTGGAAATGGTAATTGGGTAAATGGATCACTGCAACTAGCTGCCCCTATGAAATCAGCATTAGCTCCATTGGAGAGATTCGGCATAATAGGACCCACTGATACCTTAGACAAATACTGATCATATACACTTTGTGGAACGTGACAGACAAATGTAGAAACATCAATTAGGTTACAGAACTCATGTGGTTTCATTCGAGCCATAGGAGTAGAAGGATTTGCTGGGATAGCAATAACCCCAGTTATTTGGCGATAACATCGATTACCGATATACCAAACTCCCTACATTGAAACAATAATTAGCACTAACAATAAGAAAAAAAATAAGCATTGAACCAATAACTTTATAAAGTATTACCTGATCGTCATATTGGAAGATAACACGGAGGCGGGATAAGATGATCGCACATTGAATATCATACTCATTCTCATATGACGATCCATTATATGGTTGTCATATAATAGATGATGATGATCTCATCTCCAACTGACTCCGGAACATGGAGACATTGTAACGGATTAAATCAGTTCTACTCTGATCCAAATTTTTGTGATTCCACCGTGCAATTTTAGGTCTAATATCCACATTTTGTAAATGAATTGTAAAATCTACGGTTCTATCACTCATCGGTGTACAAATACTTGTGTATTCATATGCCCAATACTGAAATAAAACCATAATATTAATATGTATTATTAATATTTCGAATACTAATATTATGTATTTTAGATATTGTTACGACCATATTATTACTAATATTACATCGAGTACTTGCCACGGACCGTTAAATGCTTTGACTTTCAGTCTGCTACAAGAATCTAGAGACATATATAGCAATGCCAATGTGGGACTTCCCCAATCATGCGTTCCAACTAGGTTCAGATCTTCAAAGCAGCAAGGAAACCACATCTCACTACTGAAGAAACATTGGGCAGAAGAAACTCACCGACAAAGTATATGAAGAAAGCTTTGGCAACTTTCATTGCCACATGAGGATCTAGCTTAGCGGTATCGATCCATTCTTTCAGAAAATACTTCTTTAAGAACGAGCAACGTATACCATATGATTTCCAATCTTATGATGTAATTTCTGCAAAGAACCTAGACTGGACAACATCGAAGGTGTATGCATCATCGTTACACGTCGGTACACCACCCGCTCCAATAGATAATCCGGTTAGCATGCCTAGTCTAACGGGGTAAATCCCAACTCGCCCCCTGGAAGGTGGAAAGTATGGTTCGTGTCCCACCATCTCCCAACCAAAGCCTCAACAAGGCACGCCGAGGACTTCTCTGTATCGATAGTAAAAAAACAGTTCCGGCCGGCATTGTCGATCTACTGCGTGATTAGAGGGACAGAGCAAACTAACTTGGAAGCTTTTATCGGACCCTTCCAATTCCCTATGAATGTAACAAATCCACCGATAGGATGCTCGGTAATTAGCTTATGTACGTGTTGTCGATCATCGACAACTCTGATCCACTCTGATGGATCGCTATAATTCACAGACGCAGTAGTTTCTTCTTTACCTCTGTTGTGTGATTGTGCGAACTCCGACCAACATATAGATTTAACTCTCTCAATAAATCTCTTAATTGTCGAAGACTTTTTTTTTTGTATGTGTAACCCCTGTTTTCATTAATACGTATTTTTAAAGGTATTTTTCCGTATTTAAATTTTCAGTATCTTATAACTATTTTTCCAAAATTTATTTTATTATTTAAACCATTTTTATGAACCCAATTGTTTAGTAATTTATTACAAGCCCAAGTTGTATTTTCTTTCCATTATTTGTTATTTTGAAATTCAATTGTTATTCCAAGCCCAAGTTACATTACTAATTTTATTAAGTGTGAGCCTAATTATGCATTTTGATTTTTATTAATTTGTTTAATTAATTTGAGCCCAAAAATTTAGCCCAACATCCTATTTGTTTTTATTTAAATATTTTAAACCCATTTTTAGCCCAAGCCCAAGCCCATCCAATAAACCCAGAACCCATTAATTGTATAGATTTGTCATACACCTATCCCCATACAATATTTATTCTTTCACCCCACTCTTGTCCCGTACCCCAACTCACCACTCTTTTCCCGTACCAGCACTTTCCCCATTCTCCTAGTAACTACCCCACTCTTCTCACCCGTTACTTTATTTATTCCATTATAAGAATCCCCCTACCCCGTTCTCTAATTCCCCCGTTACCACTCTCTCTCCCCGTTTCCTTACTCCATCCCTCTCTCTGTTTCTCTACAGAACAAAGAAGCCAACAAAACCCACAACCCATACTCCTCATCCCCGACCGCGACTCCTCCCTCTCGTTCGAGCACCGCCAGCCTCCTCTTCTTCCTCGTCGCCACAGCGACGCCGCGTTGCCATTGCTGTGCCGCCTCCACCATCGAAGTGCCGCTCACATCGAGTTCCGCAGTAGTCGCCGTCCCGATCGTCTTCTCCACCGCAAGACGCCGACGCAGCAGAGAACCGCCTCACCTCGTCATCGGCACCCCCTCTCTCCGCTCCTCGCCGCTCCTCGACCTCGCCCCGCCCCCGTTCCTCGTCACCGCCGCTCGCCTCTCCTCTCTGCTGCTCTCACTCTGCACTCCACAGCTCAAGTCTCCGCCGCCAGTCCCTGGCCTTGCCGTCGCTGTCTCCCCTCGACTCCTCCGTCGACGCGCCGCTCACCACGCCGCAGCGTCGCGACCTCCAGTCGCGGCACCCGCCTCCCGTCGCTGCTCGCCCCAACCATTGTCGAAGCTCCGCCTCCGTCGAAGGACCAGCGCCGCCTGAGCCCTCAACCTCCACAGTCGAACTCTTCCTCGCCGCGCCTCCATTCGTCTCCTCCGCTCGACATCCACCAGTCGAGCTCCGCTGTCCACTCAACCGCCGCACTTCTCCTCCGCTCGAAGCTTCGCCTGCCATTGCTGCCGTCCGCCTCATCTCCTTCCTCGATTCCTCGCTCGCTCCGTCGTCGCGTCATCCCCCTCCAGACCCGTCGACCTCCAGCCTCGACTTCGATCCCTGAGCGCGCCGCCCGTCACCGCTCCCCTTCCGCCGTCAATCCCCGAAGTCGCTGCTCCTCTCGACACTCACTCGCATCCAGTCACTCGCCCACTTCTCCCGCTCGCTTCCCCCCTCTCTCTCTCTTTTTATCTCTATCTCTCTGTTCTGAGTAAGAAGAAGAAAGACAGTGGTTGGGTTTTGGGATTCAATTTGGTTGGGGTTTATTAGTTGCTGTTTGGATTACTATATTGGAGTTGGAATGTTGTCGGGTGTTTACTGTTGGTGTTTTGGTAGCTATCGGTGTTTTGGTTGCTGTTTGGAGTATTGCTGTCCGGGAGTTTATTGAAGGAGTGTTGCTGTTTGGACTTGCTATTTTGGATTGCTGAATTGGCGTGGCTGCCACAAATATTTTGCAAGTGATCTACTGCCCGGGATACTGATCCCGTTATTCTCTCTCAAATTTAATCGTCGTCAAATCCAGGCAAGTGTCTCTTGTACAATTTTATTTGCTCTAGTACAAGCCTTTGTAAAAATACCGCAAGTATATTATTATTTGACTCCAATTCGCATTCATAAGTCGAATTGATAACCGTTTCCATACATAATCCGTATCCCGTATTCGTACAAGATCACGAATACTTTGTTGCCATGTCCCTTGCATGAACACGATACACATATATACAATTATACATGATGTTGTGCATGAATTGGTTGTTCCTAGGTTGCATGTTGTTATAATATCTCTATTCTTGATTAAGTGTTACGCATGTCATTAGTTGCATCACATGTTTTATAAGTCCTGAAATATGTTTTCTTGCCTCGTATAAGTCCTTGATACTTGATCTTGTCATGTTACCCTTGCCATGTTGCCCGTCCATGTTGTTGCATGTAGTTATGGTTCATGTTTAATTGTAATTAAAAAGATAACAAGCCGGGGTATAAAGGGAAAAGATTTAGTAGTGGGTAATATAGAAGAGCGTACTCGGACGGGGGCTCGTGGTTCCTCGCTGCAATTTGTAAGTTACAACTTACAAGTTTGCTAAATACAGGTTACTTGACATGTTTCACGCTACAAGTTACACTACATGTTCCACATGCACGTATCTCGAACAAGATACAACTTTCCCGAGTACGTGACCTATAGAATCCACCACGGTCTAAACGTTCACTTGATTGTGGATAGCAACCATGTGGTATGGGACGCATGAAGTGCTACCTAGTTAGGTTAATAAAAGACATGACATGACACGTACACTTGCATGATCCGTTTACATGTTACATGGTTATGATGACTTGTTTACTTGTTTACATGTTACTAGTTCATGTTGACACGTTTACTTGCTTACTCGTTTACATGTTACATGTTCTTATGGATTATTTACTTGTTCATATGCACGTTATTCGTTCCATGAGGTCTTGTTCTTGATTCTGTCACATGTTGTATTTGCTCTATTATATGATTCTTGATTCCTTGCTCGTTTTTCTGCTCTTGTTTCATTCTGTTTTTGTCCCGTAGCTTGTACCACTTGCGGCCCGTGACTTGCATTAACGGGTACCACTTGTTTCTTTCCTTGTAATAATATACTTGCAGGCCCAGATGGAGAACTACCCGAAGGTGTTGCCGAACAGAGATTCTAGTGTTGTTTAATTTCATGTTATTTTAATTCATGTTTTATTCATGTAATCTTTGTTGCAATCCGGGCGTGTTTGACCCGTAACTATGTTTCTTTCCAGTTGTTGGTTGATGTAATATTCATGTACTTTGTTATCTTGTTGTGATTTTATATGTTATCGTGGTTGAAATTGTTATCTTGTTGTTGAGTTAAATTTACAGCTTATGAATGATGTATCTGCATCATTCGCTGGGCCTCGGTCACGTGTCCGTGTTTTCCCGTATTCTGGGAAGCGGGGCGTGACAAGGTTTTTAGTGGTATCAGAGCCAGGTTATGGCTAATGTGTTAGTTTGACTAATGCATTAGACAGACTTGACTCAATCAGGTTAACTCAACAACATGTACACCACGATTAATCACATGGATAATGAATAACCAACCTGGATACTTACTAACTTGTTGGTTTTGCAGACTATGGCTATTGAGGATATTTCGACTCCCCCGCCCAGAGACGAGACATCAGTGAATATCGCTGCCGCTCTCCAGGAAATGCGATCGCTGGTATTTTGTTATTTTGTCGCCTTCCAATTCTTGGGTCATCATTCTTCTGCACTTGCATTCATCCCCATTGATTGATTCAATATTGAATATCATGCTGGTATTTCCTTCTTGTCGTATTCTTTTCAAATTCGGGTATTGCTACCATTTTGTTCATTCCTTTGAAATTCTCTATTTTGTTTTCCCATAGCTTGCTTTTGCCCTATCCTATATACCGCTTACTTAAATTTCGAGGACGAAATTTATTGTAAGGTGGGTAGGATTTGTAACCCCTGTTTTCATTAATACGTATTTTTAAAGGTATTTTTCCGTATTTAAATTTTCAGTATCTTATAACTATTTTTCCAAAATTTATTTTATTATTTAAACCATTTATATGAACCCAATTGTTTAGTAATTTATTACAAGCCCAAGTTGTATTTTCTTTCCATTATTTGTTATTTTGAAATTCAATTGTTATTCCAAGCCCAAGTTACATTACTAATTTTATTAATTTTATTAAGTGTGAGCCTAATTCTGCATTTTGATTTTTATTAATTTGTTTAATTAATTTGAGCCCAAAAATCTAGCCCAACATCCTATTTGTTTTTATTTAAATATTTTAAACCCATTTTTAGCCCAAGCCCAAGCCCATCCAATAAACCCAGAACCCATTAATTGTATAGATTTGTCATACACCTATCCCCATACAATATTTATTCTTTCACCCCACTCTTGTCCCGTACCCCAACTCACCACTCTTTTCCCGTACCAGCACTTTCCCCATTCTCCTAGTAACTACCCCACTCTTCTCACCCGTTACTTTATTTATTCCATTATAAGAATCCCCCTACCCCGTTCTCTATTTCCCCCGTTACCACTCTCTCTCCCCGTTTCCTTACTCCATCCCTCTCTCTGTTTCTCTACAGAACAAAGAAGCCAAACAAAACCCACAACCCATACTCCTCATCCCCGACCGCGACTCCTCCCTCTCGTTCGAGCACCGCCAGCCTCCTCTTCTTCCTCGTCGCCACAGCGATGCCGCGTTGCCATTGCTGTGCCGCCTCCACCATCGAAGTGCCGCTCACATCGAGTTCCGCAGTTGTCGCCGTCCCGATCGTCTTCTCCACCGCAAGACGCCGACGCAGCAGAGAACCGCCTCACCTCATCATCGGCACCCCCTCTCTCCGCTCCTCGCCGCTCCTCGACCTCGCCCCGCCCCCGTTCCTCGTCACCGCCGCTCGCCTCTCCTCTCTGCCGCTCTCACTCCGCACTCCACAGCTCAAGTCTCTGCCGCCAGTCCCTGGCCTTGCCGTCGCTGTCTCCCCTCGACTCCTCCGTCGACGCGCCGCTCACCACGCCGCAGCGTCGCGACCTCCAGTCGCGGCACCCGCCTCCCGTCGCTGCTCGCCCCAACCATTGTCGAAGCTCCGCCTCCGTCGAAGGACCAGCGCCGCCTGAGCCCTCAACCTCCATAGTCGAACTCTTCCTCGCCGCGCCTCCATTCGTCTCCTCCGCTCGACATCCACCAGTCGAGCTCCGCTGTCCACTCAACCGCCGCACTTCTCCTCCGCTCGAAGCTTCGCCTGCCATTGCTGCCGTCCGCCTCATCTCCTTCCTCGATTCCTCGCTCGCTCCGTCGTCGCGTCATCCCCCTCCAGACCCGTCGACCTCCAGCCTCGACTTCGATCCCTGAGCGCGCCGCCCGTCACCGCTCCCCTTCCGCCGTCAATCCCCGAAGTCGCTGCTCCTCTCGACACTCACTCGCATCCAGTCACTCGCCCACTTCTCCCGCTCGCTTCCCCCCTCTCTCTCTCTTTTTATCTCTATCTCTCTGTTCTGAGTAAGAAGAAGAAAGACAGTGGTTGGGTTTTGGGATTCAATTTGGTTGGGGTTTATTAGTTGCTGTTTGGATTACTATATTGGAGTTGGAGTGTTGTCGGGTGTTTACTGTTGGTGTTTTGGTAGCTATCGGTGTTTTGGTTGCTGTTTGGAGTATTGCTGTCCGGGAGTTTATTGAAGGAGTGTTGCTGTTTGGACTTGCTATTTTGGATTGCTGAATTGGCGTGGCTGCCACAAATATTTTGCAAGTGATCTACTGCCCGGGATACTGATCCCGTTATTCTCTCTCAAATTTAATCGTCGTCAAATCCAGGCAAGTGTCTCTTGTACAATTTTATTTGCTCTAGTACAAGCCTTTGTAAAAATACCGCAAGTATATTATTATTTGACTCCAATTCGCATTCATAAGTCGAATTGATAACCGTTTCCATACATAATCCGTATCCCGTATTCGTACAAGATCACGAATACTTTGTTGCCATGTCCCTTGCATGAACACGATACACATATATACAATTATACATGATGTTGTGCATGAATTGGTTGTTCCTAGGTTGCATGTTGTTATAATATCTCTATTCTTGATTAAGTGTTACGCATGTCATTAGTTGCATCACATGTTTTATAAGTCCTGAAATATGTTTTCTTGCCTCGTATAAGTCCTTGATACTTGATCTTGTCATGTTACCCTTGCCATGTTGCCCGTCCATGTTGTTGCATGTAGTTATGGTTCATGTTTAATTGTAATTAAAAAGATAACAAGCCGGGGTATAAAGGGAAAAGATTTAGTAGTGGGTAATATAGAAGAGCGTACTCGGACGGGGGCTCGTGGTTCCTCGCTGCAATTTGTAAGTTACAACTTACAAGTTTGCTAAATACAGGTTACTTGACATGTTTCACGCTACAAGTTACACTACATGTTCCACATGCACGTATCTCGAACAAGATACAACTTTCCCGAGTACGTGACCTATAGAATCCACCACGGTCTAAACGTTCACTTGATTGTGGATAGCAACCATGTGGTATGGGACGCATGAAGTGCTACCTAGTTAGGTTAATAAAAGACATGACATGACACGTACACTTGCATGATCCGTTTACATGTTACATGGTTATGATGACTTGTTTACTTGTTTACATGTTACTAGTTCATGTTGACACGTTTACTTGCTTACTCGTTTACATGTTACATGTTCTTATGGATTATTTACTTGTTCATATGCACGTTATTCGTTCCATGAGGTCTTGTTCTTGATTCTGTCACATGTTGTATTTGCTCTATTATATGATTCTTGATTCCTTGCTCGTTTTTCTGCTCTTGTTTCATTCTGTTTTTGTCCCGTAGCTTGTACCACTTGCGGCCCGTGACTTGCATTAACGGGTACCACTTGTTTCTTTCCTTGTAATAATATACTTGCAGGCCCAGATGGAGAACTACCCGAAGGTGTTGCCGAACAGAGATTCTAGTGTTGTTTAATTTCATGTTATTTTAATTCATGTTTTATTCATGTAATCTTTGTTGCAATCCGGGCGTGTTTGACCCGTAACTATGTTTCTTTCCAGTTGTTGGTTGATGTAATATTCATGTACTTTGTTATCTTGTTGTGATTTTATATGTTATCGTGGTTGAAATTGTTATCTTGTTGTTGAGTTAAATTTACAGCTTATGAATGATGTATCTGCATCATTCGCTGGGCCTCGGTCACGTGTCCGTGTTTTCCCGTATTCTGGGAAGCGGGGCGTGACAAGGTTTTTAGTGGTATCAGAGCCAGGTTATGGCTAATGTGTTAGTTTGACTAATGCATTAGACAGACTTGACTCAATCAGGTTAACTCAACAACATGTACACCACGATTAATCACATGGATAATGAATAACCAACCTGGATACTTACTAACTTGTTGGTTTTGCAGACTATGGCTATTGAGGATATTTCGACTCCCCCGCCCAGAGACGAGACATCAGTGAATATCGCTGCCGCTCTCCAGGAAATGCGATCGCTGGTATTTTGTTATTTTGTCGCCTTCCAATTCTTGGGTCATCATTCTTCTGCACTTGCATTCATCCCCATTGATTGATTCAATATTGAATATCATGCTGGTATTTCCTTCTTGTCGTATTCTTTTCAAATTCGGGTATTGCTACCATTTTGTTCATTCCTTTGAAATTCTCTATTTTGTTTTCCCATAGCTTGCTTTTGCCCTATCCTATATACCGCTTACTTAAATTTCGAGGACGAAATTTATTGTAAGGTGGGTAGGATTTGTAACCCCTGTTTTCATTAATACGTATTTTTAAAGGTATTTTTCCGTATTTAAATTTTCAGTATCTTATAACTATTTTTCCAAAATTTATTTTATTATTTAAACCATTTATATGAACCCAATTGTTTAGTAATTTATTACAAGCCCAAGTTGTATTTTCTTTCCATTATTTGTTATTTTGAAATTCAATTGTTATTCCAAGCCCAAGTTACATTACTAATTTTATTAATTTTATTAAGTGTGAGCCTAATTCTGCATTTTGATTTTTATTAATTTGTTTAATTAATTTGAGCCCAAAAATCTAGCCCAACATCCTATTTGTTTTTATTTAAATATTTTAAACCCATTTTTAGCCCAAGCCCAAGCCCATCCAATAAACCCAGAACCCATTAATTGTATAGATTTGTCATACACCTATCCCCATACAATATTTATTCTTTCACCCCACTCTTGTCCCGTACCCCAACTCACCACTCTTTTCCCGTACCAGCACTTTCCCCATTCTCCTAGTAACTACCCCACTCTTCTCACCCGTTACTTTATTTATTCCATTATAAGAATCCCCCTACCCCGTTCTCTATTTCCCCCGTTACCACTCTCTCTCCCCGTTTCCTTACTCCATCCCTCTCTCTGTTTCTCTACAGAACAAAGAAGCCAAACAAAACCCACAACCCATACTCCTCATCCCCGACCGCGACTCCTCCCTCTCGTTCGAGCACCGCCAGCCTCCTCTTCTTCCTCGTCGCCACAGCGATGCCGCGTTGCCATTGCTGTGCCGCCTCCACCATCGAAGTGCCGCTCACATCGAGTTCCGCAGTTGTCGCCGTCCCGATCGTCTTCTCCACCGCAAGACGCCGACGCAGCAGAGAACCGCCTCACCTCATCATCGGCACCCCCTCTCTCCGCTCCTCGCTGCTCCTCGACCTCGCCCCGCCCCCGTTCCTCGTCACCGCCGCTCGCCTCTCCTCTCTGCCGCTCTCACTCCGCACTCCACAGCTCAAGTCTCCGCCGCCAGTCCCTGGCCTTGCCGTCGCTGTCTCCCCTCGACTCCTCCGTCGACGCGCCGCTCACCACGCCGCAGCGTCGCGACCTCCAGTCGCGGCACCCGCCTCCCGTCGCTGCTCGCCCCAACCATTGTCGAAGCTCCGCCTCCGTCGAAGGACCAGCGCCGCCTGAGCCCTCAACCTCCACAGTCGAACTCTTCCTCGCCGCGCCTCCATTCGTCTCCTCCGCTCGACATCCACCAGTCGAGCTCCGCTGTCCACTCAACCGCCGCACTTCTCCTCCGCTCGAAGCTTCGCCTGCCATTGCTGCCGTCCGCCTCATCTCCTTCCTCGATTCCTCGCTCGCTCCGTCGTCGCGTCATCCCCCTCCAGACCCGTCGACCTCCAGCCTCGACTTCGATCCCTGAGCGCGCCGCCCGTCACCGCTCCCCTTCCGCCGTCAATCCCCAAAGTCGCTGCTCCTCTCGACACTCACTCGCATCCAGTCACTCGCCCACTTCTCCCGCTCGCTTCCCCTCTCTCTCTCTCTTTTTATCTCTATCTCTCTGTTCTGAGTAAGAAGAAGAAAGACAGTGGTTGGGTTTTGGGATTCAATTTGGTTGGGGTTTATTAGTTGCTGTTTGGATTACTATATTGGAGTTGGAGTGTTGTCGGGTGTTTACTGTTGGTGTTTTGGTAGCTATCGGTGTTTTGGTTGCTGTTTGGAGTATTGCTGTCCGGGAGTTTATTGAAGGAGTGTTGCTGTTTGGACTTGCTATTTTGGATTGCTGAATTGGCGTGGCTGCCACAAATATTTTGCAAGTGATCTACTGCCCGGGATACTGATCCCGTTATTCTCTCTCAAATTTAATCGTCGTCAAATCCAGGCAAGTGTCTCTTGTACAATTTTATTTGCTCTAGTACAAGTCTTTGTAAAAATACCGCAAGTATATTATTATTTGACTCCAATTCGCATTCATAAGTCGAATTGATAACCGTTTCCATACATAATCCGTATCCCGTATTCGTACAAGATCACGAATACTTTGTTGCCATGTCCCTTGCATGAACACGATACACATATATACAATTATACATGATGTTGTGCATGAATTGGTTGTTCCTAGGTTGCATGTTGTTATAATATCTCTATTCTTGATTAAGTGTTACGCATGTCATTAGTTGCATCACATGTTTTATAAGTCCTGAAATATGTTTTCTTGCCTCGTATAAGTCCTTGATACTTGATCTTGTCATGTTACCCTTGCCATGTTGCCCGTCCATGTTGTTGCATGTAGTTATGGTTCATGTTTAATTGTAATTAAAAAGATAACAAGCCGGGGTATAAAGGGAAAAGATTTAGTAGTGGGTAATATAGAAGAGCGTACTCGGACGGGGGCTCGTGGTTCCTCGCTGCAATTTGTAAGTTACAACTTACAAGTTTGCTAAATACAGGTTACTTGACATGTTTCACGCTACAAGTTACACTACATGTTCCACATGCACGTATCTCGAACAAGATACAACTTTCCCGAGTACGTGACCTATAGAATCCACCACGGTCTAAACGTTCACTTGATTGTGGATAGCAACCATGTGGTATGGGACGCATGAAGTGCTACCTAGTTAGGTTAATAAAAGACATGACATGACACGTACACTTGCATGATCCGTTTACATGTTACATGGTTATGATGACTTGTTTACTTGTTTACATGTTACTAGTTCATGTTGACACGTTTACTTGCTTACTCGTTTACATGTTACATGTTCTTATGGATTATTTACTTGTTCATATGCACGTTATTCGTTCCATGAGGTCTTGTTCTTGATTCTGTCACATGTTGTATTTGCTCTATTATATGATTCTTGATTCCTTGCTCGTTTTTCTGCTCTTGTTTCATTCTGTTTTTGTCCCGTAGCTTGTACCACTTGCGGCCCGTGACTTGCATTAACGGGTACCACTTGTTTCTTTCCTTGTAATAATATACTTGCAGGCCCAGATGGAGAACTACCCGAAGGTGTTGCCGAACAGAGATTCTAGTGTTGTTTAATTTCATGTTATTTTAATTCATATTTTATTCATGTAATCTTTGTTGTAATCCGGGCGTGTTTGACCCGTAACTATGTTTCTTTCCAGTTATTGGTTGATGTAATATTCATGTACTTTGTTATCTTGTTGTGATTTTATATGTTATCGTGGTTGAAATTGTTATCTTGTTGTTGAGTTAAATTTACAGCTTATGAATGATGTATCTGCATCATTCGCTGGGCCTCGGTCACGTGTCCGTGTTTTCCCGTATTCTGGGAAGCGGGGCGTGACAGTATGGAGAACAGAATTACAATTGGGAGGCGGATAGAAAATTTTTGAAGATTAAGATGAGAAGTGGCACTACATTCTGTCAAGTTTAGGATAGCATGCAATTTATATGAACTCAAAGTTAACCCCAAGGGTAAAAATGTCATTTCACTATCAATTAAGCATGAGAAACACAATAATTTCACTTTAAAAAAGACTAATGCATCGAACGAAATACCCCATTCTTCGTCCAAAGCCCAAATTTCATCCCCAATTGATGGACGGGACAACATGTCCCATCTGTCTTTAATTTTTTTTTTTTTTAAACAAGTTTAAAAAATTTGTCAGCCACGCAATTTTTTTTTATTTTTTAGGAGAGACGGGACAACATGTCCCGTCCTGTGCGATTATGAAGTATATTTTAAAAATCCCATATGCCAGATGATACATGTTGTATCGTCTCCCTATTTTTTGAGAAAGTTTTAGCAAACGACCACTGCAGACATTAGCTCTATTTCCTATTTCTATATCTGCCATTTTTTCAAATATGAGAAACACCGTTGTGGATGCTCTTATAATTGAGTAAAAAACTTTATATTTTTAATTTGGAAAATTTTACAATACAAACTAATAACTAACATAACTTCCTACAAATTTTATAACCATCCTATAATTGCTCTAAACCGTAGAATTTGAAGTTATTTGTTTATCAAACTGATTGGTTCACCTTGTAAATAAAAAAAAACTTAGGGTCATTTATTGTCTAAAAATAATATTTTGGTAATTTTACATCATTCTTCCTATAAAAAAAAGACCACCACTTTTTTATTCTTTTTGTAATTAAAAAATAAAATCTCTACTGCCCCTCCTTTTATGAGTAGATAAAGCCCGCTCATTAAATTATTTAATTTGATTTACAACTAATACCTTAGTCCAGTAAATGCCGAGCATTTTTGTTATATATATGTTTTTGTTCCTGATTCACCATATTAATATATGGGAATTTCACTATTTTGTTGTATTTGTGTAGCATTCTGGACTATAAGCATTCTGAATATCAAATTGATATGATTCCGGTATTGGCTGAGCTTGTTAAGAATCAATTGGCAGTCTGGATATATAGGTAGGTTTTCGTGTTCTTCTTGATTCTTAAAGAATCTTTGTTAGTAGAAACTTAAAATCGTACGGAGCCGTGTTTCCTAAATTTAGAATGTTAATCCTTGCCTTTCCCCCCTCCCTCTGGTACCGCAGTGAAAACCAAGACACTGTGATTCCTCTCATTGGGACAGGATCACTTGTTGGGCGATTAGCCGAACAACTGAAGGTGAATCCGAAAGGGCCATATCGACCAAGAGAGAGAGAGAATATGAAGAGATTCATTTAATGATAAAGAGAAAAAATACAAAAAGTAGTGGCCCTAGTTTTTATATCCATTTTAAAAAACAATACAGAAACTAACCTTAACTTTAAAAAAATTAAAAATTAACTCCACTTTTAAAGTAGTTGAAGTAGTTTAGAGTTTGCATCATAGAAAGACTCTTTTAATTTTTGAAGCTCATAAATAAGTCATCAATTTTATAATGTCATATTTGCCATCCTCTATATTTTTTTTATTACTTGTTACAAAAAAAAAGGTAAAATTGAAAATCTCATAAAAAATTAATTCATGAACATTTAGAAATGACAAAACATCTCATAAAAATCCTAAAGTTACTTATATTACTATGGGGAAAAAAAAAATCTAGAATGACTTATATTTTGAAACGGAGGGAGTAATGGAAGAGTTGGAGTCGTCGTTTGTATACAACTCAACATCAGCATCACCGGTACATAAATAATATAAAGCAGGTCTCAGGTTCTAGGTTGGACTATTGAAGTTTTTACTTTTAAAAAATACTCCATATTTATTAAGATGTGCATTGCACGTGTAATTACTAATCTCTAAGGGGGCGTTTGGTACGCGGTAATGTATAAGGGAATCTAAGATTACCCTCTTGATTACCTAGTTTGGTAAGACATAGGTATAGTTTTGTAAATAATTTTAAATTCCCAAGGTTATCAAAATAATTAGTTTGGAAGGATAAACATTCCCTTTGAAAAGGGTGGGATTTGTGGATTCCTCCACATAAAAACTGAGTGAGAATATTGCATACCCAAAACAACCTTTATATTTCTAGCTTATCATAACCCGCTTCCCTCCAACCAAATTCTACCGCTCAACACTCTTCTTGTACAGCCAAACCGGTGAGACTCGATCGAATTTTTAATTGCATTCTTTTTCGAGTTGGTTTTCTTACTGCGGATGCGTCAAAAATGATGGGAAGTAGCAGTAGTTTCTTACTACAGTGTTTCTAAAACATATGCTAGCTAGTTCTGCCCGGCCCCTCTTCTTAATTGTTAACTGCTGCTAAAGTACTATAATCTTGTGATGCTTCTTTGCATGAGAATGCTAAAATTATCCTTGTAGTTTGAGCAGTAACTTGAAGGGGAATGTAATTAGAAGAACTCGAAGGTTTACAATTGGAACTTTTTGAAAACATTGTGGAAGTGTAGGGTTAACTTTGTGCTAAACCGAAATGAAAGAAACAAGTTTCTCATTATTTTGGTTGCAATTCACAGGCTCCAGTGATAGGTCACATTGTGTTTATAAACCTATGTCTCGTGTTAATAAATACATTTCATTTTTCTTTTTGTTATGTTCATCTAACTGGTTGAAATATATCATGTTCATAGTGTAATTTTTTTAGTAATCTATTTGTTAATTTAGTAAAGTTTTATAAGATATATATCAGTATTGCTTTTGCACATGCATGCATATACATCAATTACTAAATTAGATAACTTTTATATTTATTTATTTTTAAATAAAGCCAAAAGGGTATTTTCGGTAATGTCTACTATAGAGATGGATTGATGGGAATAAATTGTTCTATACCAAACACGGTAATAAAGTATTCCCAGGCATGTAATGTCGTATACCAAACACAGTATTACAACATTCCCGGGAATCTTCATTCCCACTCTCATATTCCTGGGAATCCACCAATTCCTGGGAATTCTCCAATCCGCGTACCAAACGCCCCCTAATATCTAATCTAATATTATAATAAGAGAAGGCATAGTGTTATTTGTAAATCTATCAACGCGTACAATATACATGCATAACTATTATAAATGAGGTCTTATATTCAAACTGAGACTACGTATGTCTGAGTTTTTACTTTAAAAAATCTATATTAAGACATGATAATTGAAGGGTGGTTCATTAGCAAATTTTTAGTACAGCGGTAGCGTCACTTAAGGAATGAAGAAGAGGTCTGAAGTTCAAAATCCATTTTTACCGTAGTTTAATTAGCATGTTCCCGATCATCACGTTTAAGATTCACATCTCAAAGCACCTAAAGCTTTTCAGCAGTACGCATGCATCAGGTCTAACTTAACATACTTAGGTGTTAATTTGTTTCTCATATTGCAACAGTAGTTGGTTAAGAAACTCGATCTCCTACATTGTTATAATAGAAAACCTCAAACTAAACTATTATTAATGAAGTACGTAGGATCACTCTGTAGATAAGAGTGACCATTTGTCTACTCATTCTATCTCAGTTGTTTACTGATCAAGACCACGTTCCATGTTACCAATTCACTAAATCTGTTGTACACCACTCTTTTTGGAACATTCATTCATGTTGGCAAATGTGATTCATGAGATCTGTATTTGTTTGTCCTGATCAGATACACAATTTAGGTGGGCCTAACTTATCATCATAAACTTACGCAAACAAGCTACTGAACCATATATATATGCGAGTGCACACGCATCTTAAAGCAATGCATATGAGACAAACACGACCATACCTTTATTTTCTTTATTAAAGGGCTACGTCGTAACTTAATTTTATGTTGTAGCCAATCTAATCACTTATAACATTCCTTTAAGAGTTTAAGAGTATGGTGTGTGCATAATTCATATATAACGACACCATTCATTCCTATACTTTCGGCAAAGTCCTAGTTATACTGCAAAATCATTTGATTTGAGCTGATAAGTTCATTGATTTAGTAGTAACGTCCGAGTAAGTACCAAAGAAGGAGAAAACAAAAATTATAGAACATTCCCCTAATAATTAATTTGTTTTTTTATTAACAAAACTATTTGATGTTACAGTGATGATCGGGCATATGCTGCATCAAGTAGTGTGCATGGCATTATTTATTGACATTCCACCTCAGCAAAGATTTGACATATTTGTAAATCGTCCCTTTATTGAGGCTGATTTTTTGTTTTTTGTTTTTTGGTAAACAATATTAAGAAAAACTAAAGGACTAAGTTGAGGTGAACAACTATCCTTTAAGCAAAGATTAAGCAAAGATTAGGCCATTTTGAAAACCAATTATCCAAGTGAACAACTCGTCGGTAGTCTACTGCGAACCTAGGGCCGGCTCCACCTTGAGACTGGTGAGGCAGCTGCCTCAGGCCCTTGAATTTTTTGTAATTTTAGAAACTCCAAATTTGTATTTTTCTCATAAATTTATGCATGCATTTTGGGCGTAAAAAAATTATAGTATTATTAGGGTGGGCCTTTGGCCTCGGGCCCTAGGAACCAACTCCTATGAGGTCAAGATCAGGTTTTCCTAGAAACATTACATTACTAGGCTACCACATGATGGACAAGGATGGACATTCACACTGGCTCGAGTTCTATAGCAACTACAAGAGCATTGAACACTTAATTCACGGCGATGGGATGCTATCTTTGAATAATGTACCGCTAGCTAGGCAAAAACCCAACTCACCACGGCTATAAACTTGCTTGCTCCGTCTTTCAACAACCGGGAAAGAGCTTGGTCTCTGATTGTAGTTATGCTCATGGTTAGCAAAGCTGTTAGGTTATGGTGCGTTTCCGACTACCTCCTCACCTCCGTTAACTACGCCAGCATTATGCTCCCACAGGTAATGCTAAGGCTGATTT
Source organism: Hemerocallis citrina (assembly GCA_017893485.1). Taxonomy (NCBI): domain Eukaryota; kingdom Viridiplantae; phylum Streptophyta; class Magnoliopsida; order Asparagales; family Asphodelaceae; genus Hemerocallis; species Hemerocallis citrina. The sequence goes on along the minus strand of JACEHZ010000342.1, from coordinate 218,259 downwards.
GCAATCATCATGGACTCACTGCCTTTGGGGATCTAAGTATGTTAATGTGTTGTTATCGTGTCTGACCTGATGTGTCATCGTTTGCTCACGGTATCTGTTAATTTAGTGAATGTGATGAGTCTCCGACCGCTTGATTCCCAGACACTTGCATTACTATAGATTCGAGCCATATATATCCAGAAGGTTTTTTCAAATATCTATATCCACAATCTTTGCTATTTTCACATCCCCATCCGAAATCTTTATATATATATATATATATATATATATATATATATATCTATATATTTAATTAACGGATAGAGTCAGAAAGACTCCAGCCTTCACACACAAACACATAGAGTTTTCTTCAATTGCAAACGGATCTGTTTGCACAGACTCGTTGCAAACGGTCTTGTGGGGCGTTGGATCAATCAAGATCAAATCCAGCGGCCCACATTCGCCCCGCCCAACTCCACCTCCCTCTCACTTAAGTGGTGAGTGATATAATGTGTATTTCACCCCATTATACCGCTTTCAACTCATTACTCTCTCTCACACTTTATCTCACTCATACCCCATTCAGTTGTTTTTTTTTTTTTTTTTTTTTTTTTTTTTTTGTTGTAAAAATATGATTTAGCCCGTCGTTAGCAACGATGGACTAAGGTCAACTGCGAATTTTTAATTTTTTTTTTAATTCAGACCTACTCCATCTTCTATCTCTGACTCTGTCCTTACTCTATCTCTCTTCTCCTCGAACCCAAACTCAATCCCAACCGAAATCCTCACTCTGGTGCTTCATTCTCTCTCACTTCACTCTCTCACTCTCTCTCACTCTTCTCCCTCTCTCTCTTCCGAAGCACCTCCCGCAATCCAAAAAACCCTAACCCTAACCCTAACCATCTCTAAAACCCCTCCTCCTCCGTCCACTGTTGCTCCTCCTCCTCCATTCTCACACTCTCTCTCACTCCCAATCTCTCCTCCAATCAAAACCCCTCCTCCTCCAATATTCGAAAGCAAATCAGGAAGTCGAAACTCTAGTTCGGCGACATCTACATTGGAGAAATTCGCAGTTGTGCAAGATATTGACTAAATCATTGGCTTCGTAGTTGTATTTATGTTATTTTTTATGTTTTTCATGTCTCTTTCTAATTACTTTAATTGATTATTGTGATGCATAATTTTGTAGATGTATTAGTTTGTAGGGAGTATTTTGATGATTTTAGATTGTAAAATTTTAGTCGTAGTTGTTGTTGTTTGCTCAATTTATAGGTTTAGTCGTATTTTTAATTGTTCAATATTAGTAAAACTGCATAAACGGTAAAAAAAAATATTAAACAGTGCGAGTGGGTCAAATTCACGATACACAAGTCAACGCAACTTCTAGGAGTGAGTTTCGACTCACGGTTTGTAAGATATGGCTGTGTATTGCTTTTGGTTAAGAAAAAAAAAACTATACACTGCTGTATCTCGCAAACCGTAAGACAAAACTCAAATCTAGAAGTTGCGTCAGATTGTGTTACGTGAGTCCGACCAACTTGCAAAATTTCAGATTCTTTTTATGCTGTTTGTGCGGTTTTCTCATGTATCTCGAACAACAATAATTAAACTATGAAGTTTGTTCCTACAAACGACATCCAAAAATTATGAAACTTTGGGAGTAGGTCGGACTCACCCCACATAAGCCAACGCAATTTGTAAAAGTGAGTTTCGACTCAAGGTTTCGAGATACAGCCGTGTATCACTTTATTTGATTTTTCTTGAAATAAAGAGATACTCGGTCGTATCTCGAAAATCGAAACTCACTTCTCCAAGTTTTGTTGGCTTGTGTGTGGTGATTCTGGCCTAGTAGCAAAGTTTCGGAATTTTTGATGCCGTTTCTGAGCTTTATATTATTCATCATAACAACTTAAACAACTAATTTTGGATATTTTGAGTACGAAAACATAGAATACCTCACAAATGACAACCAAAATTTATGAAACATTGTGAGTGGGTTTGAATCACCCCACACAAACCAACACAACTTCTAGAAGTGTGTTTTGACTCACAGTTTGCGAGATACGGCCGTGTATCGCATTATTTGGATTTCCTGAAATAAAGCGATACTCGGCCGTGTCTCGCAAACCATGAGTTGAAATCCACTTCTGCAAATTGCGTTGGTTTATGTGTGGTGAGTCTGACCTACTCACAATGTTTCGGAATTTTTGGATGTCGTTTAAGTTGTTTTTTCACGTTTTCGATCACTTTTTACAATACCGACGATTTAACATAAATTGGAGCACTTATCAATTTACCTTGTTATTATTGTTGATAGATAAATGGCGAGATCGAGGCGACCGAGAAGTCCTTCTGGTAGTACTAGTGGAGAACGGTTTACGGATGTATGATTGATTATTATTTTTTTTGAATACGAATATGTAACATTGTATCAATAACAACAAGATTTGTATTCATTCGTGTAGGTTGGGAGTGAGAGAGAGTGTAATAATGGTGAAGGAGCAGCAACAGTGGATAGAGGAGGAGTAGTTTGTGAGATGGTTAGGATTAGGGTTTTTTGGGTTTTGGGAGGTGCTTCGGAAAAAAGAGAGAGGGAGAAAAGGGTACGAGAGTGAGTGAGAGAGTGAAGTTAGAGAAGAGGAGGCGCCAGAGTGCGAGGGGAACTGGTTTCGGTTGGGATTAGGTTTAGGTTCGGATAAGAAGAGAGATAGAGTAAGGAGAGAGTGAGAGAAAGAAGATAGAGTAGGTCTGAGTTTTTTTTATAAAAAAAAGAATTCTACTTTACCTTAGCCCATCGTTGGCAATAACTCGCAAAGTTATATTTTTGATAAAATAAAATAGAACGAGATACGAGAGAAAGAAAGTGTGAGAGGGAGTTAAGAGTTGAAGGGGTATAATGGGGTAAAATACCCATTATACCCCCTCACAACTTAAGTGAGAGGGAGGATAATTTGGGCGGGGCTAATCTGAGTCGCTGGATCTGATCTTGATCGATCCAGCGACTCAATGTCGGTTTGCAATGGGTCTGTACAAATAGACCTGTTTGCAACCAAAGAAATCTCATATATATATATATATATATATATATATATATATATATATATATATAGGAATAGGAATAGTACAATGATAAGAGAATAATAAAAAGCCCATAGCAACTAGGTGTCTAGCAACAATTGACACACTACAACATAAAATTGGTCTCAAACCGCATATGTTTCAAAATACACATAACCATAAAGCAGAACAGAAGTAAGACAACAAGGGCAACAACAGAACATAGAGAACACTAAAGTCACGGAAAAGGCACCCAGCAAATGGTGGCGAGAACGCAACATAAGAAGAGAGTCAGACACTACAAAATGATGAATCGAAGCATCACCACTTGTGCAGTCCGAGCCAACTAAAGCAAAAAAAACATCAAACTATTCACAACTTGTAAACTAGAAACAGAGGCTCTGAGGAGGAGAAGAGCTCCAACACACAAACCACAAGTGAGTTCTTCATCCAAATAGCACCAGGAGAATGAAAACAAGCTAGAGACAACAACCACCAAAATAATGATAGTCCTTGCAACATAAGAGATCCAGGAATAGTGAAAGAATCAGCACTGCAACGGAAACAATAAGGATAAGAATGCTACAAATAATAAGGTACATTATTCATACCTTGTTGAATGAGAGTTGCAACAAAATCATCAAGCATAGATAATCGAAATTTAGCGAGCATTTTATGAGAAAGGATATTTGATCATAAGTGAATGAAATAAAGGTCTTCAATCAATTTATCAATATAGTGGGCCTTGTTAGTGAAATCCTAGAATTCCTTTCCTTCCACACATCAATAATAGCCATCATGGAGAGGTCTCAAGATAATATGATGGAGAGTTTGATTCTTTTGTCACGCCAAGTGCTCCACCAAGAGGACATGGAACCAGGTTTATCTATCACTGACCAAATTGGTAGAATAAATGGACAAGGAATAAAGATATGGCTGACCGTCTCTTCATGAGAATTACAAAGATTATATTTTTGTCTGAATGCAAGGTTTCTTCTATTCAGAACCTTCATCGTCAATAATTTATTGTGAACGGCTAACCACACTAGAATCATAACATTCCTCCCCCCCCCTAAGTTTAGAGATTTAACCGTGTATGTACCGGTGTTAGACCATTTTCAGCGAATATCGCCATGAACTTGCCATTGGTAGGAACCCAATAAGACAAGAAGGCGAATGTAATCATTGTTTTGCAACCACGAAAGAATTCTTCAGCGAATATCGTGTTAGAGATTTAACTGTATATGTACCGGTGTTAGACCATCTTCAGCGAATATCGCCATGAACTTGCCATTGGTAGGAACCCAATAAGACAAGAAAGAGAATGTAATCATTGTTTTGCGACCACAAAAGAATTCTCTTAAAGGGAATATGTCACTCACGTTGGTTGTTACTCACGCTGGTTGTTATGAATGATGAGATAAGAAGCAACCATAGTGTCAGGGTTGGACGTTAAGTGAAATAGAGACGGGAAAGACACATCAAGTTTGTTATTGCCAATTCAAAAGTCAAACCAGAATTTGACAAAAGAACCATTACCACAATTTTATTGTAATCCACATTTGAACGAAGTTGAAGCTCTCCATACTCCTTTCCAAAAGGGAGAAGCATGGATATACAGTTTGTGGTGTAAGTCCCAAACTAAATTTCTTTTATGATATCGACTTTTGACCATTCTAATCCAAGCATGGTTGTCTCTTTTCATGACTTTCCATAGCCCTGTGCTGAGAAGTGCTAAGTTTTGATTCCTCAAGTGAATGATACCAATACCGCCTTCATTTTTGGACTTACACATCTTCTGTCAATTGCAAAGATGTTTCCCCAATGAGGTTACAAAGGTTCCAAACCAGAAGAAATTTCTGCAGATTTTATCTGCAACCAATCTTCTCGATGAAGTTTACCCATCTCAATGGGATTCCTAAATAGTTGTGTAACGCCCCGCACTCAACTCATACGTACACAATTAACTAAATTCTATCCACGCCCACCACAGACTGCCTCAAAAAGGTGGTTAACCATTGGGTACCCTTATCATTGGCCATTCCTAATATATCTCATACTTTCCTTCTATTCCCATCAGATATGGGATTATTTCCCCCAGGTCAACCGGTCAACACACACACACACACATTTCCATCTCATTTATTCCATCATTCCCATAGGAAATCTCATAGGTCCATCACACCATCAAATCCCATAGGATCATCCTATAGGCCACCAATCAATAATACCTTCTCCACTTCTCCACTTTCTTTTCTTCCACGTCACTTTCATCCCACCTCCTATTTCTTTCTTTCTTCTTAGTATTATATATTATATATATACTATTCTATATACTAGTAGTATATATATATATATATATATATATATATATATATATATATATATATATATATATATATACTCTCTAGAAATACGAGGTGTTACACTCACCCCCTCTTAAGAATTCAGAGGGGTGGCGAATGTAAAATAAGGATATATATATGAGGTTGATGTGAAGCATATAGTGAAATGTGTGAATTATGAGTAATTATATAATCGAATGCAGTTTTGAAGAGTACTTTGATATAAAATCGTATTGGTGATGTTTTTATGTTCAGATTTCAGGTTGCATCATCTTAACTTGACGTTGTAAGTTTAAAGTATTTTCTTTATACCATTTCAATTTACTTATTAGATTAATGGTTATACTCACACCAGAAATGGCTAACCCCTATTGTTTTCTGGGGATTAGGGGGTCCCTCCTTGAGGATGGACAACCCTAACTCTCCTGCAGGTTTGCTAACAGCTCAGTGAGGTACTTATAGAATTAGAAATCATATTTTGTTGAGATGATAGATTATTTATGTATTTAGTATATAACGAAACATGGAAAGTTGATGTATTATTTTGTATTAAAGTGAATATATATAAACATAGTGCTGTGATGGGGAAAGAAAGTCCATACCCACCTCGTTGTGGAGTATTGGGTTCTGTGATTGGTTTTTGAAAAGTTTTTCTTTAGTTTTTCTATTACTTATATAAGTTTTTAAAGGAAATTTATGGTTTTTAATTGATAATTGATATTATGTTATGAGTATGGCCCCCAGAGCATGATATTTATATTGCATGTGTATTCCTGCTCATTTTGGCCTGGGGAGCCCATGATTATATTGCCTGTGTTGTGAGCTACGGAATTTAGAGCATAATTCCGTAAGCCTTTTGTGTTTCGGGGCAGAAATTTCAGAGGAGACTCTGCCAAAATTTTATTTGAAATATACTTATCTTAGTTTATGTTTAAAACGATATAGAAATTGAAAGAATTGAATTTAGAGGTTTAGTTTTCAAAAAAAAAACAAAAAAAAGGGGTGTTACAGATGGTATCAGAGCCAACTTTCGACATCGAATGTAGGACTTGTATATAAAAGGTGTGTGATATGTGTATGAGATGCGTAAGATCCTGGGAGGGCAGCGATTAGGAGACAAGTCGACATTCGACTATAAAGGCGATCCTGTACTAGATTGCACGTCCTGTATTCAGCGAGGACGCTGAATTCTTAAGAGGAGGTGAATGTGAGACCCCGTATTTCTAGAGAGTATATATATACTAGTATATGGAATAGTATATATATAGTATATATACTATGAAGAAAGAAAGAAAAGAAGGAATGGATGGTGACGTGGAAAAGAAAGAAGGAAAGAATGAGTGGGTATTAATTGGTGGACTATAGAAGATCCTATGGGAATTGATGACATGATGGGCCTAGGTGATTATCTATGAGGCATATGGAATGATTAAATGAATGAATGAAAGATGGATGAATGTGTGTGTGTTGGTTTGACCGGTTGACCTAGGGGGAAATAATCCCATATCGGTGGGATAGGAGAAGGAAATGAGAGATATATTAGGATAGCCAAGGATTAAGGGTACCCAACGTCCGAACACCTTTTTGAGGCAGCCTGTGGTGGGCATGGCTAGAATTTAGTTAATTGTGTGCGTACGAGTTGAGTGCGGGGCGTTACAGTATATCGGTGGCAATCTCAATTTGTGTGATGTTGGCTCCTCCTAACCAGATAACCGAGTGGAAATTAATCGACATCCCATAAATACATTCAAATAGGTATAACAAGAGCTTGAGATTGCGAAGAGAGGTGCCATTGGGTTTGGCAAATAGAATAGTATCATCAGCGCATTGCAAATTAAGCACACCTTTAAAACCATTTAAACTGCCTAATCCTTCCATAATATTAGCATTAATTCCAAGCTTTAAGTAGCATTCTGCTAAAGACATCGACAACAAGGACAAAAAGAAGGAAGAAATTGAGTCGCCTTGTCTTAGGCCTTTTTGCATTTGAACTTAGGCCTTTTTGCATTTGAACTTATCGTCTTCCACCCCATTAATAATCACCGAAGAGGTGACAACAAATAAGCTAGAGTTGATCCAAGAAATGCATTTCAAGCCGAAGGATCGGTTAATGAGGATATCAAATAAGAATGACCAATCAACTTTATCGTAAGCTTTCTCAAAGTCCAGCTTTAGTAAAATGCATCATGTGATAATCTCTTGGGCAATAGCCACACTATCAAGAATTGATCTATCTTTAATGAATCACGATTAGGCCAGATCATTGAGAGGAGAAAGGCTATTGGTCAGAACTTCCATAATAATCTTGAAAGAAATATTCAGCAAACTAATCGGTTTAAATTCAGATATCTTATTAACACCAATAATTTTGGGAATAAGAATAATGTGAGCGTAATTAATTCTGTCAAAGGAAAACTTGCCTTAAATAGGTCCAAGAACATGTCCAACAAATCATCTTTTAAGAAATCCCATAAGTTTTGAAAGAAAAAGCTAGCAAAACCGTCTGGTCCCAGGGATGAATCACTACACATAGAGAAAACAATAGTTTTAATTTCCTCAATTGTAAAAGGAACCTCAAGAAAGAAGAGGGTGTGGTGTTTGTCTCCATAAAGAGATTTCCCTTCGGTGGAAATAGAATGCGGGGAGGAGGTTCCCATGAGTGATTTATAAAAATATAGGAAAGCAGAATGAAAATCTGAAATAGTGTGAATTTCAACATCATCTTTAAGAAGGGACGTAATGCGATTAATTCTTCGTCGGTGGGATGCAAAATTATGAAAGTAGGAAGTGTTCCAATCACCATCGTTTAGCCATCTAATTTTAGCACGTTGGGCTAATTTAATATGATCTAAGTGCAGTAAAGAGACATACTCATGTTTGCACCCAGTCCTCTTATTTCTGTCACCAATAGAAATAGGATCAGATTCTTCAAAAAGGTCAATATGCTGAATGGTGGCTAAGAACGACTGTTTAAGAACCTTAGCACTGCTGAATCATCTCTTCTCCACACTATATAACCATGTTTGAGCGAATGATGTTTTAAAAGAATTCTAGCTTGACCATGAGAAACTACGACTGAAGAAAGGTAGGAAGTGATCATATTGACAAAATTTTGATCTTCTAGCCAGAATTTTAGCCATTTTTTTAATAAAATTATATTTCCATATTACCATCTCAAATCAATAGGCTGATTCCAAAAACACACATGATGTTAAGAAAACTTTTACCCTTTTTTTTCTTCTTCTTCATTCTCAAAATTTTCATCAAATCAAAAAGGGAATCCAATGAGAACATAGCAACCCATTTCAATTTCGTCAATTCTCTTGCAAAATATATCTACTAACCATTAAACTTAAATTTTCTTCAAACTCTTATAAATAAAAAAACTTGAGTTCTTATTTCTTTCATATCTTCTGTGACAATTTGAAGGTTACAAATTTAGATTATAGTATTTATTAAAAGAAATATTCATTGAAGAGGATATAGAGAAGATGAGTTAGGTTATAAATGTATTGTTGAGAAATGATTAATGAGACATTGGTGAAGGAATTAAAATCATTAGTAGAGAAATTGAAGAAGATGATAGAAGACAAAAGAAGATACTTAAATGAAGAAGATGGTTGGATTGAGCCAGGGATTAAAAAAAGCCCAAAAGCATAAGCTTGTTGATAGGCATGTTGATCCAGCCTTCTAAAAATGCCAGCCTGGCCCTTCGTACATAAGGGTTGGGCTTGGATCTTGAGTTTGAAGCCCGGGTTTTAGCCCGTCCATTGACTCATCCATAAAGCCCGAGCTTTAGCCCGTTCATATATATGCCCATCTAAAGCCCGTTCATATATATGCCCATCTAAATTTATACCATTATAACTCATATTAATTCTAATCTATCTACTAATTTCCGCATGCATAGTTGTATAATAGTTCATATTAATTTTAATCTATCTACTAACTTCTTCATACATAGTTGTATAATAGTTCTATAGCTATTACAAAATTATTACAATTATATTTGCAAAATATGGTTACTACAAATCATAATAATAACAATAGTAAGTATCCATTATTCAAGTACTTATTTTCTATTATAGTAATATAATCACACAAAAATAATTTATTAATGAAATATAGGTAACTCCACCGGTGTAGTATTGACATTCACTCTATGTGGTGGTAAGTCCCAACCCCGGACAGATGAGGAGGGCCTATCAAGTATCACATAATGAATCAAACAACAAACCACGTTGAGATTATTGGAATCTAGAATCTTTAAATCCTTTGATAAGTTCGTAAAAAAGGGTTAGTTATTTGACTAAATAAAAATATATCATATAATGTTCACATGGGCTTAGGCACGGGCTATTCACTTGGGCTTAGGCACGGACTAATTGGCCGGACAGAAGCACGGACTTATTGGCCGGACAGAAGACCGAACTAAAGGCTAGATACAGGCATTATAAAATTACAAACAAGAGGGCTTCGGCCCCGTCCGGCCCATAATGAGGCCCATATGGCTTGGCTCGGGTCGAGCCTATTCCCACCTCCTAGAGGGTTGAATCAGTCCGGCCTATTTTACATCCCTATATTGAGGTTAGTTTGAGAATTAAAATATATTCTTATTAAGTTTGAACTCAATAAGGAGAATATTCAAAGTATATTCTTTCCAATTAATTAAAAAATTAGTATTATATGATTTTTTGGAATCACTACAATGATTTTATGTGGGAATATGAAAATATGAAGAAAAAAATTGTGGGGATATGTAAATAGTTAAGATTTGAGGTGTGGGATATGGAAAAAAAACCCTATTCAGAATTTCTCACACTAGGGATCACTTATAATTAGATCAAATTGAATGATTTTGTCGTGTTTAGAATAATACATATCCAACCCATTTTATGAATAAAATATGACCAATTAACCCATCAACAGAACTAAGAATTTTTTCCCAAAACGACCCTTTTTTGTAAAGTTTTTCCCAAACCGCCCTACTCGGTCTTTCAAAGACCGAGTCTAGTGCAAATAGACTCGGTCTTTGAAAGACCGAGTCTTGCGCTTTGAAAATCAAAGAGCAAGACTCGGTCTTTCAAAGACCGAGCGTATTTGTACTAGACTCGGTCTTTGAAAGACCGAGTCTTGTACTTAGGCGTTTTTAACAACGCAGATCCCATTTCTTCTTCTTCTCTCTCTCTACTTTAACCTATTCTATTTCTCTAACCCATCTTCCTAAATCTAGGGCGACCTCCTACCCACAAAATCTAATCTTAATCTAAATATATTTATCAATATCTTCCTAACCCTCTAAGCATCTCCACTATAAAAACCCAAAACCCTTCTTTTGAAAGATCCATATTTTTTATTTTTGCTAAATTTGAAGCGGATAGCAACTTCAACTCTTTTACCCAAATATCTACGGCTCTATCATTGACGCTTGTGAAGGTATGATGAATATTGGCCTTTAATTTTCTGAATTTTGGTACAGATTTTGTTTGTGGTTAGATAATAACTCGCATATTTTAATAAATATACGTAGGTATGGATCTTGAGATTCCTATTTGGTTATACTTTGGTGGTGAAATAATTCGTGATCCAAAGATTGGTAGTTGCTATAGTTTGTTAGATCCGGAAATAGTTTGGGTACCCCGTACCATTACATTGGAAGAACTAGTTGAGAAAATATATGAAGTTACTAATTGGGATAGGAATCAATGGAATGTGAAAATTTTAGCTCGATACGCAGCAGGAAGAGAAGATGGTCAGTATTTTATGACAGTTCCTGTACCTACTGATAATGCGTTAAAGTCATTGATTGCTAGGACATTTGATCCCAATTGTGCTTGGTCTGCATTAGAGTTATATATTCAGCAAATTCAAAATTTGAATGCTCAGCCACATGATATTCCAAGTGCAAGCTTCATAAGGGTAGTACCTACACAGCAGACGAGGTCTAACCCCGCTCAATCTTCACAACCAAATTCACTGTCCTCATAAGAAAACACCTTCACAAATACAAGAAATGCTGATTCTACAGATGTTGAGTTCCCCCCCCAACCTACACCGGTTCCTGACTATGTTCCAAATGACAGTGTATTTGAACTCTTTCAAAATGCAGTGGTTAACAACAGCTTATTAGATGATGATGAAGAAGAGGAAGAAACAGATGATGATGAAAGTGTAGAAAGTGATGATGGAGAAGAAGATGATGATGTAGCAAATGTAAATCCTTCGAACAACAGTTCTAATGAAGTGAGAGCTACTGATAGGTATGCTAATGTTAACGCTCATGTTACGGAGGCGATGGCTCAAGCTGCTAGAGTACCCCCATTTCCACAAGAGTCTTCTGGTTCATCCAATGTAGACGAATTTTACGTTGGACAGGAGTTTGTAAGTAAAGAGTCCATTCAGCATGCTGTGAAGGTGTATTCTATCAAGAAACATCGTGAATTTGTCACATTAAAAACAACACCGTCACTATACACTGTTAAATGTAAAATGACACCTAGAAAACGTACAATAGAGGAGAACGTACAAGGTCCCCCAGGAGTAAGTGATGGTGGATGCCCTTGGAGATTACGAGCTATTGTTCCAAAAGGGGGAGAAATTTTGTGGTGAAGAAGATAGTTGGCCCTCATACTTGTACGAATCCCACGTTGAATCAAGACCACTATAAAATTGATGCTAACCTTGTTAGTAATTTGATTGTGGGTGTGGTGAAGAAGGATATTGCTTTATCACCGGGGGCAATTATTGAGATTGTGAAAATAGAATATAATTATCAGATTTCATATAAGAAAGCTTGGAAAGCAAAACAAAAGGCAATTGAGAGGTTGTACGGTACCTTCGAAGAAGCATACACGAAGTTGCCTTTTCTACTAACAGCAATTCAAGCAGCAAATCCAGGGACCGTTGTCCACTGGGATAAATATGAGTCTAGCCCCAGCGAGGAAACATTCAAAGGAGTATTTTGGGCATTTGGTCCTTTGATTGAAGGTTTCAAGTCTTGCAGACCGGTTATTAGTGTAGATGGAACTCACTTGTACGGTAAGTACAAGGGTTGTTTGCTAATTGTTGTTTCCCCAGATGCGAATGGTTGCTTATTTCCTTTTGCATTTGCATTGGTTGATGGAGAAAGTATAAATACGTGGACATGGTTTATGACTTGCATCCGGTATTATGTCACCGATCGCACTGAGTTGTGTGTTATCTCGGATCGTCATGCTGGTATATTGTCTGCTATGGATTTGCAAAACGGAGCTTGGAACGAACCGAATGGATTTCATCGATATTGCATGCGTCATTTTGTCACAAATTTTTTTAGTAAATTTGGTAGCAAGGCATTGCGCAAGAAGGCCAAAATTATAGCTTGTCAAAACCAACCCAAAAAGTTCATGGCCAAACTCGCTGAACTTGAAACCTTCAATGTCGAGGCGGCTAATTGGTTGAAAGAGAAGCCGGTTGAGAAATGGGCACTTTATGCAGATGAAGATCGACGATATGGAATGATGACTACGAACCTGTCAGAATGCTTCAATTCAGTATTGAAAGGAGTCCGTAGTTTACCAGTAACTGCGATTGTTGAGACGATTTTCTTACGTCTCAACTCTTACTTTACTACTCGTCGACAGGAAGCTAGTAAGCTTTTATGTGAAGGGAAGATTTTTGCTAAAAGTGTACATGATTTGATTGATAGTCGCCGTGAAAGAGCAAATCAACATCAGGTTACAATGTTTCATCATCAGCCTGGAGTTTTTTCCGTCAAAACGGGTATACGCATGGTAAATGGAGAACGGAAGGGTGGGAACTTGCACACCGTGAATTTGGGTACGAAAACATGCACATGTATGAAGTTTCATCTATATCATATTCCCTGTTCTCATGTATTAGCAGCCTGTGCATATCGTGCAATCGATCACAAGCCTTATGTTGATAAATTTTACCTTATCACGTCATTAGCACAAACTTGGGCTCCTGTGTTCAGTCCTATTCTAGATGAAGCATATTGGACTACTATCGACGGTCCACGACTTGTACCAGATTCTAGTTTGCGACGTTCACGGAAAGGTCGGCCTAAATCCACGAGAATACGCAACGATATGGATGTGAGAGATAGTTCTAGCAGGGGTACAAGAATGAAATGTTCAAGGTGCGGGTTGGAAGGACACAACAAGCGTCGATGTACTAACAGAGCATCTCAAAACAATTAAAATTTGATTTTGTGCTTCCTATTGTGTTTGTAATATTTATTTCGAACTGAGCACTTAGTTTGGATGTGTTTATTTGTGAAGATAGTTGTTGAGAAAGAAAGTTGTGAAGATAGTTGTGGTTTGTTGTTGTGAAGATAGTTGTGGTTTGATGTTGTTAAGATAGTTGTGGTTTGTTGTTGAGAATGCTTGTTTCAATGAATCTGAAGATTGTTTCAAAGAATCTTGTGAAGTTTGTTGTGAAGAATGAAAGAGGTTGATTTGAGAAGATGATGTTGTTGTGTTGGTTAAAGGGAGAGGATTTGAAAGATTTTAAATCAATCAGTATCTGGCTGTAGCAAAAAAATACTCAGCATCAAGACTCGGTCTTTCAAAGACCGAGTCTAGTTATATTAAGCTCGGTCTTTGAAAGACCGAGTCTTGAGTTCAATAGACTCCAGAGCCCAAGCAGCTCTCTAGAAATTTGTGAACATCACAGTCGGCCTTTCAAAGACCGTTCTAAAAACACCTAGACTCGGTCTTTGAAAGACCGAGTCTTCAATCAAAAATTCAAAGATTGAAGACTCGGTCTTTCAAAGACCGAGTCTAGGTATTTTTAGAACGGTCTTTGAAAGACCGACTGTGATGTTCACAAATTTCCAGAGAGCTGCTTGGGCTCTGGAGTCTATTGAACTCAAGACTCGGTCTTTCAAAGACCGAGCTTAATATAACTAGACTCGGTCTTTGAAAGACCGAGTCTTGAGTCTGATAGCAAAGACTTGCAATCAGCAACAAGACTCGGTCTTTCAAAGACCGAGTCTAGTTATATTAAGCTCGGTCTTTGAAAGACCGAGTCTTGATGCTTAGTGTTTTTTTGCTACAGCCAGATGCTGATTGATTTAAAATCTTTCAAATCCTCTCCCTTTAACCAACACAACAACATCATTTTTCACAACCACTTCAACTTCTACAACAACATCATCTTCACAAATCAACCTTCGAATTCACAACTTTCACAACAACATCTTCACAAATCAACCTTCGAATTCACAACTTCCACAACAACAACCTTAATATCATCATGCTGGAATAATCTTCAGAACACAACCAACACAACAACAACATCATTCACAACTTTCTTTCACAACAACATCATCATTCACAACTTTCTTTTACAACAACAACACCTACCAAAGTACAACAAACCACAACAACAATCACCACATCTCTACCACAAAGTTCTTCCACAACCACAAGCACCTCATCATCACAAAATTTTCTTCTTCTCAACCACATCTCTACTACATCTACAATGTTGTTAATATCATCTACCAACTTCAAACTAACTAAAGATCGCAACCACATCAACAATATTACTAACAAAGAACATTTCAACAAAAAAAACAACAAACTCAAACTAACAAAAGATATTACAACACCTACCAAAGTACGAAAAAATATTACAACAAACTAACATCAACATAACATCAAAAGTCAAGGGTCAGGTGTGAAGAAGTTGGGGGGTCTTCGTTGTCGTCTACGATGTTGTGGAGTTGCCTGTGTGAGTGCGGACAACGGGATCTCCTGCTCTTCTTGAATCTCATCCCCAACGTCTTGTTGTTCATCATCCCCTTCAATCTCAGGCTCTGCTTGTTCTTCGTGTTCTGAATCGCTATGAGGTTGAGGTGGGGGCCTATGAACAACTCTCTTTCATCGTCGACCAGTACGGCCGCTCGTTCGATGTGTGGGGGTCCTCAGTATTGCATCTAATGTTGCGCCCTCCCCCACAAGATCAGCTTGTGCACGGCAACACGATAACATCTCCCGTAAGGTATCCTTCGCCTGATCGGCGATGTTGCTATTCAACATAGAAACACATTTCTTTGCAAGGGACCAAGTTTGGATCAACTGAGAAACATGAAAAGTTGAATTAGATGCACATACATATATAAAAACATATTGATATATAAACTTTGAAACTTTAAAACGAAACATTAAAACTTACAAAGCCACGAACAGTGGATCCCTTTGGTTGGTACATCGGCAACCTCACGGAATGTTCATCTGCTGGTTCGGTCCCTGGTTGACGGATCGGTACAACGACTCCAGCAGGAGCCTGCAACGGTGGGGAAATAAACCGTCTAGTGACTCTCTCGTACCAAGACATGTACACCCCATGCAACGAGAGGTCAAACGGTGGAATGTCACCGATGATTTCTTGGAAACGGTGAACATTCCATCTCTAAACGTAATCGAAGAAGCAAGTGGCCCAATTGTATCCGGGGGTACGGCCCATTCCTGTGATGTTATGCATCTCGGCATTGAATGGCGCGGCAACTGGAATCCCCTGGTGAAGACCAAACTGGCGTAACACCCTATCGGGGTAGTAAAACTCAACAACCCCAAAGTTGATTAGCGGTGCTTTCGTGAGCCACAAATTACGCCTGAACGAGCAAATAGGTGGCAGTCGAATCAGTCGCTCCTCTGTGTAAGGGGTCCACACCACACAGTCAGCGGCCAACCTATCGAGCTCATCGCGGTAGTATGTCAAGCACCTGTTGGGGTTGGCTGTCCATGTCAGTTTGCCTGTCCAGTACACACCGATAGGAGGTAGCATGTCGATATCATCGGGAAGAACTCTCCAATGTTGAGATTGGATCCGTACTACGGGCCGACCTACGTGAATCCGCTCACAACTCCATATCTGCAGTAAAATCAGAGGTCCATTCATCTAGTTCGAACCTATACTGCACAGACATAGACTCCGATACAGTGACGATAGTACTGCACTGCCCCAACTGTAACGGCTCGCCCTACCTAGATCGGCGATTAAGGGCAAGAACATCAATGCTACGGTATTTTCGGTCGAATTTGGAAACAAGACCGTGCCAAATAGCATTAGAATGTACGCCCTACAGTAGCACTCCACCTCCGCTGCAGTTGAAGCGTCATTCAATCTATCTTTAAACGTGTCCTTCAACCACTTTAAACGGATAAATTTTCCATTTATCGCACCGGCTTCTACTTCAACCCCTAAGTACTCCTCCACTATATACACTGGGTCGAAGTCCATCGATCCGGTGACTGCCTCTCCATCGATTGGAAGCCCGGTAAGTATGGCAACGTCCTGTAGAGTGACCGTCATCTCCCCAACTGGCAGGTGAAATGAGTGTGTCTCGGGCCTCCATCTTTCAAGCAGTGCTTCCAAAAGTGGACGATCACACTTGATGGATGTCATCCTGGCAATACCGTAGAACCCACAATCTCTTAGTATCTCGTGTATACGTGGGTGCACAGGTAGCGGATGACCAGTCCTAAAGCGGCACTCCGTAGCCTCACCGTTCCAAACATTCTGCGATCGATGCAACGGCTGGAGAGTGAGGAGTGAAGGGTCGAGTGGTCCGGGGCCTCCTGAAGGGATATATGATGACGAAGGGACTGAAGAAGAAGTGCCCGCCTCATTTGGATTCAATTCAACCTACATAACAATAATATTTACATCATTAGAACGAAATTTAATACATTTCTATTAGAATCAACAATTAGTTACTTACATTAGTACCCTCGGTACGAGCACGACTATGATCACGACCACGTCCACCGCGAGTACGTGGTCCATCGCGAGGTGGAGGTCTACTACTTTCTCCTACCTCCATGTTACCCCTTGTGCGTGCCATTTACAGTAGAATACAAATCCTACAACCACATTAAAAATGTTATTAACTACACATAACCTATATATAAAAAACAACAATCTCGAAATATCTTCACAACCACAACATCTCAACAACAAAAACATCGAAAATCTCGACAAAATTGCATGTGCCGAATGAGCAAGCTAAAAGTATTTCCTAATCAATCAAGGCCAATAGAAATGTCCTATGTGGTTTCAGCTAATCTGTCCTTTCATTATTGAAGTGTTCAGAGATGGCTTATGGTTTCAATTTGATTGAGAGTTCTATCAAGTGTGAATTATGTATTATGCCATCAGATTTTAAAATCTAACTGTATGGATGAGATACATTATATGTAAGCATAAACAAAAACCAAAGGATTTTGACTAACTTTACTTAAGGTTGGTCTTACTAGCTTGTTAAAGCAAATTCATTTATTGTGGCATATATATATATATATATATATATATATATATATATATATATATATATATATGCCCACACACATAAGCAGAAACAGATTGATTCATGTGCTAAAAATACGAACTAACTGGGTAACAGAAGGAATAATTGTAGAAAAACCATATTCAGCAGCACTCAACAACTAAATATTTTCTAGGTAGTGAAACTATACATGAACAAACTAATTAATGCTAAACAAAGAATCAAAAATATCAATACGAGAAAAGAAAAAAAATCAATATCAATGGTGCATCAAATGATTTTCCTCATCTTATTCTAAACATAAGTGTTTTTTTTTCACAGATATCTGATAATTTTATCTTTTCTTTAGGTGTATTGTCACACCCTTCCATCTCATCATTTTTTGTTTCAGCTACACTATTTTGAATTACTAATTAGTTGTTCAACATTGTCATATTGATTTCAACTCTTTCTTCTTCAACAAAATTAAAACTAAAAATAACAACAATAGCTACTCTACATTGTCAACAATAAGTCAAATTCAACTCATCAACTTCACAATAGCATCAAGAGTAACACAAATTTTGCTTAGCAAAAGCTTAAGAAATATACCTTACAAGTAGGAGAATCCAAAACGAGCTACTGACAAGGTAGAGAAGAGCAAGATCCTTCAACCGAAATCTTCCAAAGACGAAGACGAAATTGGCGAGGTCTACGAAATTGGGTATTCGGGGTTTAGGGTTTTAAGAAATAATCAATTTTGGGGAATAGGATTGGGGGAAATCTAAAATGGATTAGAGATTAATTGGTTTTGGGAAGTTTATCGATCGATTAAAGGAGTAATCGACCAAAAAATGGCGAGGGCGATGGATTCGTTGAGGGACAGAGAGAAGAAGAAAATAAACTCAAAAATTCGAGAAGAAGAAGAAAGGGAATCTACGTTGTTAAAAACGCCTAAGTACAAGACTCGGTCTTTCAAAGACCGAGTCTAGTACAAATACGCTCGGTCTTTGAAAGACCGAGTCTTGCTCTTTGATTTTTCAAAGCGCAAGACTCGGTCTTTCAAAGACCGAGTCTAGTGCGAGTCTATTAGCACTAGACTCGGTCTTTGAAAGACCGAGTAGGGCGGTTTGGAAAATTAAAAAAAAAAAAATATGGCGGTTTGGAAAAAACTTTGCAAAAAAGGGTCGTTTTGGGAAAAAATTCCAGAACTAATGCCTCTAGTTTGGACCTGTAAATCACCCTCGATTGGAGGTGAATAAAGCAAAAGTACACAGAATAACCACAAATATTTCAATGAAGATAGAACTCTCTAGCTAGAAGTAGCTGAAACTGTAGCCAATTCTTAAAGCTTTAAGGAGCGACCGGTTAATATTGCCTAAGCTATTCTGTAGTCATGTTTATACCCATATCATGTTATTACAATTAGGCACATAGTAAACTTGGATCCTATTATCCATTTGGGTTTCAAGATTGAGGAAATTTTGATGCTAAAAAACGTGGATAAGAGCTAGGTGTTCCCTCTTTCAGGCTAGAACCATTATTTCGTAGGCGGATTCTGAAGCTACACCACATTTTGGATCGTACATGATTCTGCTCGGTGCCACAAGCAGCCAACTGTTAGAATTTGACCGATTCCGTGGTTTATTTGATTACAATGTTGTTAGAGGTACACTAGCAGCTGAATTGTTGCCTTGAATATGATCGCTAGCTATCTCTTGCGCTGATTGCTTGTTACATGTTTAGCATCAAGTGTTTCTATTTTACGCATCAATAACTCGTTTAGGCAATTTTAAGTACCAGAAAACTGACAATTTGATCTTGAACTGATTGCTGCCTTGTTATAGTACATGCGACGGTTGAAGTAGACTACTCGATTGAGGTTTGGAGTCTTCTGTACTTAAAATTCATTTGGTAATGAGATGAGTTATGTACTCTCACACTGTCATACTTTTCAAGAGATATGGCCCCAAAAGATATGTATACATATAAATGCCCGTATGTTGTAGTACAAAAATGATATATTTCATATGCTACAGCAAACAAACATCAACATGTCGATGTCCAATATGAGGAAAGTTGAAGTCTCACGAAGCCTCCTTGCATTCGTTATGGATACTCGTTTCTACTTCCCATACGACTGAAAAGAAAGATGCAAATGCATCAGTACTAAGTATATATATTTGGTTCGGTTTCTTTGTTGATACTACTTTTTTCTTCTTATATCGCTGAAAAGATCGAAAGATGCAAATGCCTCGGCACATATTAAGTACATATATCCTGCTAAAAATCGATTGTCAATTACCTGTTTCCCAAAAGAGAAAGGAACGTATTTGTATTTGATCATGTGAAGTATCTGTGTCCTCATTGTGGCTACGAACAGCCCAACCCAGTAGACAAGTAGAACAGGCCAAACTACAGGAATGTCGAAAACACTGAAGAATGTCAATACCAATGCCACGCATACAGCTTTTGTAATCGAGTACCTGCAAGAAAAGAAAATTATATATTATATCTATATCTTATACTAATAGAAGAGATAATCTATCCCTTCTCTCCTTTCTCTATTTTGAAGGAGAAAAAATTAAACGAAAAGTAGAGATTCATATTTAATTAATACGTGCACTACGTACGATTTTATTAAAAAAACAAAAATAAAATAAAACTTCAATCCCTCAAATACAATCTATTTCCACTCATTTTTCTAATGTCACAAAATCTCATGGTTCTTTACAAACCCACCCCTATTCCTACTCCCGACCCCTCCCTTCCCCTCCCCCCCTCCCCCAGCAGCTTTAGTAATATTCAATTATATAACATTATAGTTTGGCTAATCAATCTGCTTATGTGAGGATGAACAGAAGATTTCAGTAGTAGGAATAATATTTATAAGTTTCTCTAAATTCTCCTGCATTTTTTTGATGTTCAATGTAATTTTATAAGTTCCTCAAAATTATTTTAGGCCGTGCAATTTACACAGGGTATATATACATATTCGGTTATCCAAAATAAAATTCAAACTGTAGAACATCACAAAAACTACAAAAACTATTAGTGTACAAATTTTTAAATAAATTCATTGAGTTTTAAACGCTCAGACCTACAAAAAATATAATAATTCTAAATTGTTTATAAAAGGTCAATACATGCAGAATCTGACCAGAATTCGAACTCAGAGAGGCAACGGATGAAGGGGCGGAACTCATCGGAGGCTGACATCGGCAACGCCGGGTCAATCTTAGGGGAGAGGAAGGCAACGAAGAGGTTGAGAATGTAGATCGCCAGTCCGTACGATACAACATAGAATCCCTGTATTTGTACGGTGACGCGTACGGCGTAGAGGGAGAGGAGGAGACCAAGCCCTAGCCACCGGGCCAGCACGTGCTGGGTTGACTTGTCGAGGAGGTGCTGGTGGCGGCGGCAGAGGGCGAATGTCAACTCCGACGCCAATGCGACGCCTTCGTCACCGTTGCCGTGGACAGTGACGTACGGATGCATTTCGCGCCTTTTTTTTTTCCGGTTTCTTCTCCTCTCCCCAATTTCTTTTAGGGGATTGTTTTTTGGTTTTATGTTGTCTGTGGGCAGGCTGCGAGTATTTCGGATTTTTTTTTGAAAAATGTCACTTTTGCCAAACTATTTGCAGAAAAAGACATTTACCAAAGTAATTGTGTTCATGGATCAACAACTAAACTCGTACTTCCAACGACGAGTTTAGTTGTTTCATACTAGTCGTTAAAATACAATGAGTTTAGTACTAATTTTTTGAGAAACTTGCAGTTTCCAACAACGATTTCAGTTCAAAATTTTAAATGAAGACTCGTCGTTCTCAACGGCGAGAACATTTGTACTAGACTCACTGTTGGAAACAACGAGTTTAGTTCACAATTTTCAATAAAGATCTGTTGTTCCCAACGACGATGACATTTATACTAGACTCGCAGTTGGGAACGGCGAAGATGTAGAAAATTTCACAGAGATTGAAACGCTATGTTGGACTTAATGAATTTTCGAAAAAAAACTTCATAGGAAATATTTTTTAAACTAAACTCGTCGTTCTCAACAGCGAGTCTAGTATAAATGTTCTCGCCGTTGGGAACGGCAAATCTTCATTGAAAATTTTGAACTAAATTCGCCGTTCCCAACAACGTATCTAGTATAAATGTCATCGCTGTTGGGAACGGCGAGTCTTCATTAAAAATTTGAACTATACTCACCGTTGGAAACGCGGCGAGTTTCTAAAATTTAAAAAAAAAAAAAAAAAAAACTTCACTCGCAGTGCCAACTAAACTCGTCGTTGGAAACGGCGTGTTTAGTTGTTGAAATACTTTAACAACTGTTCTCTTTTTGCAAATAGCTTTGAAAAATGGCATATAAAAAAAAAACAATTCAGCAATTCAGAGACAAATGGGAGGTCACCATAGATTTTCTGTTTCAGCCAAGGGCATTTTTGTAATTAAAAAGCAATATACCTTTTTTATTTTATTTTAAAAAAAAATGCAATTAGCCGCATATATTGAGAAAAGAGAGATTTTCCACCATCTTTAATTAATTCAATCTAATATTCGGAGCATATATTGAGAAAAGAGAGATTTTCCAACATCTTTAATTAATTCAATCTGATATTCGGAATTAAACCTGTGACCTTTCACTTAAAAGAGAAAAATCATATCAACTGCACCACAAGTGCTTGGTACTGATAATGTTATTTGTGCTAAAAAAACATACAAGCCCCCCACGAATAGCTATTTCAAAATTGGAAATGATCAGTTTAAGACCCAAGAGCAACATAATTAAATTTTGATCCATTAAAAACAACTCTCAAGGAAAAATAAAATGTCAAATGAAAGGGTCTAATTTTCTCAAGATAGTCTTCGCTAACAATTTTTTTTTTTTGTTGCGCCATATTAATTGGAAAGAAATTCTTCAAAGTTGATTAACTGAATCAGAAGTTTAACACTTTTGCATTTGAGTTGCACTTCGAGTGATCACTTTTGAGTTGATAAGGGGACAAATATTAAAATAACAAATTGTGGCGGACTTTCTTTTTGGTAGGAGGTTATATTTGTTTAATTGTTTCGTAATACTAGATTTGCCCGTGGGCACGTGCCTATGGCATGTCTTCGGAACAATACAAAACACGAAAATTCCTGTAAACAGTAAAACAACAATAATGTAGCTCAAGTTTGAATAGTAGGACAATAATTAGTTGTAAAAAGAAGTCCATGTTTTCATTAGTATATATTGAAAAATAATTATAAATGGGGGTGTAAAATCTAACTTATTAGAACTATAAGTGTGGAAAATGATAAAATTTAACTGTTGAAGAGATATTTGTTATTTTCAATATAACATTTGCAATAAAAAAAAACATAAAAATTTTGAAAATTTACAAACATGATTTCTAAATAAATAAAGAAAGAATGGAAGAAAGATAAAGAGATAAATATGAAAAAGTGAAAAGAGAAGAGAGATAGTAATAAAATAATGAGTTTTTTAGTTTTGGGGGAAATTTAAATTTTGGATTTTTTCACTTTTTAAATTGTTATACGAAAGATCTGGGCCTTTAATTTTGGGATTTGAAATTTGGGGGGAGGGGTTTTGTAAGGTTAGATCTGGGCCTTTAATTTTGGGGGGATTGAAGGTGAGCCACTTGATAGCTTTCTTTGTGTTTTATTATATAGATAGAACCCGCATATAGGATCATGTGAGACTCACAAGCAACTAATGAACATCGACATACTGTGTCTTGAATTTTTTTTTTTTTTTCTTTTTTTTTTTGGAAGAAAAGGTGGAATATGGCCACCTTGTTTCATTAATAAGGAGTTAATAAAACAAACTCAGAGTACTGAGCCAAGTACAAGGTCCTATATCAAAACAAAATACATAACTCCACCCCAAGCATAGGGGGTGGTATAAAAGAAGAACGGATGGGCAAAACATACTTGCGACTAAACAAAATACATCAAGTCCCCTAACAAACTCTGGGGTGGTGGGAACAATCAACAAGAAAAGGCCAAGCTTGCAGTCAGTCGATCATCGGGCCTATCTGGACTTCATCATCATCATAGTCCTCTACCTGGAAAACGCTCGCAATTCTCCCTCTAGGACCTGCTGGAGCCCCATTAGCCCAAAAAAAAAATAAGATACATAATATGAGTCAAATTACCCGAAATATTATTACAGGTCCCGCGAAAATAAAAATTATTCCTATCTAGCCAAAGAACCCATGTCGTGGCGGCAATAGCGATATACCAAGCTTCTCTCATAGCTCTTCTCTTAGTAGCAAACTTAGGTCATACCCACAGGTCTTCATACGCACTAGGGTATTGAGCCGTCCCCAAGGCACTGAGTACCTCAAAGAGTATCACTTTGCTTCTAGGACACTGTAGGAAAAGGTGGTCTCTAGTCTCAGAGGCAGCGTTGCAAAACCCACAACAGGGATCCACATTTGGTTGGCGTTTAGTTAGGTTCTCTCTAGTCAAAATTACATCATTCGGTATCAGCCATAAGAAAACTTTTATTTTCAGTGGGGTTTTCGGCCTCAAAATTGTTCTCGACCAATTTTGGGTAGAACCTCCAAAGTGAATGTGGTTATACAGGGAATGAACGGTGAACGTGTCGTTCTTTTCCAGACCTCAAGATTTCCTATCGGGACCTTGAGAGCAATTAATGCCAGCATTGGTAATATAGGTCTGAAGTTCCATGAGTCTAAGCTGAGAGCCAGAATCTAGCAAGTGTTTAAATGCCGGTTTCCAGGCATTTCTTTTCCAAGCTACGGCCACCGTGCGGTGTGGTTGTGATGCATGGTCGTAAAGGTCGGGGAACAGGGCTCGAAGTGTGTGGTCGCCACACCACTTATCCCACCAGAATCTGGTAAGTCTGCCATTACCGATAACTGATGCCACACAGCTAATGAAGGGTTCGTAGGCCTTAGCGATACCTTTCCAAAACCAGGACAAACATAGGCCTACCCTGAAGCCCAAATTTCTCATTCCATTCTTGTGCATATATCCCTGAACAAATCTTGCCACCCTTCTCCATTAGGGTGAAAAACTTTTCACCACCATTTACCCAGGAGAGCACGATTCATATCTCGCAGATCAATAATACCTAGTCCACCGTGAATCTTTTTCATACAAGCTTTATCCCATATGATCAGGTGATAGCCTCCTCTATCCTGGTTTGCCCCTTTCCATAAGAATTGTTTCCTAGTCCAGTCAATTCTTTGAATAACCCATCGCGGCATTTCAAAGAATGACAAGTAATAGGTTGGAAGATTTGAGAGGACTGCATTAATAAGCGTGACTCTCCCTCCCAATGACAAAGCTTTGCCTTTCCAGCCTGCCAGAAGGTTCTCAACCCTGTCAATGATAGGTAACCAATCAACTTTCTTTAGTTTCCCCGATCTCAGTGGCAGCCCAAGTTACTTAATTGGGAAACTATTAGGGGTGCAAATGAGGATCGTGGCATGTTCTAGTGCCTCCTCTGTAGTAAGGGCGAGAGGGATAAGAACACTTTTGTGGAAGTTAACCCTGAGGCCAGACAAAGCTTCAAAACTATACAGAATTTCTTAGAAGGCAGTTGTTTCCCCGAGGTTGCCATTTCCAAATAGAATAGTATCGTCTGCATATTGGAGGATAGATTAGTCTTGTCGTTGGCTCCCTTAGCCACCGGCGCTATCCAGCCTTCTCTGCTGCAGTTAGCCATCATGGACCAAAGTACATCTGCCACGATGGTGAAAAGAAGGGAGGAGAGCGTATCTCCTTGTCTGAGGCCTCTTTTCCATGAAAATGGGTGGCTTGAAACCCCATTCACCAAAATTACAGTTCTACTGGTGGTAAAACATGTGTGGATCCATCTGATCCATCTGTCCCCAAATCCTCTACCAGCCAGCGCTTCCAAAAGGCAGTCCCATTCAACCGAATCATAAGCTTTCTCAAAGTCCAGCTTCAGGAGATAGCTCTTAGCATTTGACATGTGGCATTGGTGGATAATTTCTTCAGCTGCGGCAATACTGTCTTGAATACATCGTCCTTTAATGAACCCCGTCTCATCGTGACTAATGAGACCATCCATCACCTTTCCCAGTCTATTAGCGAGAGTCTTGATAATAATCTTGACTAAGCATTTCAAAAGACTAATAGGGCCGAAGTCTCCCACCCGCAGAGAATCTTCTTTCTTAGGAATCAGCACAACCTCCACAAAAATTAATTCTGCCTAATTTGATCTTATGGTCGTAGAAATCAGCAAACAGCTTCATCAGGTCATCTTTGATTTTCTCCCAAAATGTATGGTAGAAAAGGATTGGGAAACCATATGGACCTGGGGCTTTATCCTTTCCAAGTTGCTGGACTGCCTCCCAGATTTCCTTGTCCATAAATGGTATTTCTAGGGATCGAGTCCTAAGGTCAGAGTTGTTCGCCGGTCCCGCCAGACGTCGTGGTGGAGAGGGACTCTCAACTCCGCTTTGTGTCCAAAGAGGAGCTTGAAATGAGACTGGAATGCCACTCTGATATCCTCGTCACCTTGAATCATTCTGGAATCTGAGTGTATCGAGTGAATGAGGTTAGATCTACGTCGGGCACTGGCTCCTCGATGAAAAAATACCGTATTCGCGTCTCCCTTTTTGAGCCACGAAATCCTGGACCATTGTTGCCATTTGATTTCCTCTAGCCTATAAAGTTAGTCGATTTCCTGCTGGTATTAAAGCAACCTATTCCGCTCTTCCTGTAACAGGTGGCGAGTTTCTTCAGTTTTCTCAAGAACCTCGATACTTTCAAGAAGGGAGTCTTTTGCTCTCCAGATCAGTGCAAATCTGGTCTGGTTCCATTTCTTGAGCTTGCCCTGCAATCTTCTAATTTTTTCACACCATATAGCGGTTGCTTTAGTCCCTCTAGTCGGTCGGGACCAATTCTCGTACACCATGTGATGGAAGCCATGGATTTCTAACCACGCTTTCTCGAATCTAAACTTCGGTACTTACGGTTGCACTTCACCAGAAGACAAGCCAATACCGTGCTAGAAAGACACATGGAGGAGGATGATCGAGAGGCGAGGCTAAACCTAGAAGATGATTTTGTCTACTCTGAAGAGGAGTCTTTGGAGTCAGAGGAGTTTGATGACAATGCACTGGATATGTCTTCTGATTTTGTCCTCTCCACCTTCCCTCCCACACCACCCACAGCTCCTGTCCCGTATCGTTGCAAAAAAGGTTTTAGAGTACAGAAAGTGGCTAAGGGGACTATTGAGGAGTCCCTAGATGATTATCTTGAGATCGTGGCGGTGGCCAAATCCGCTAAATCTAGCGACGGAGGTACGCGTTCCTTCCTAGCATCCATTTTTGATTTCATGTTTGATACAGAGATTTTTAGTCTAGTCCAAAACTGTGGTCTCGCGGTAGGGGACACTGATCAGAATGTGTTTCTCCTAAATAAGATTAGGGGGTGGAAAAATGATAGGGTTAACCTTATTTCAAACTCGACTTCCATATCGAGTCGTGATCCCCTACATGTCCTTAATTGATGAAAGCTCTATTCTGGAACGTTAGAGGCCTGGGTAGGCGGGGCAAGCGAGAAATGGTTAGGGAGGTCATCGCTAAATCAAAAGCTAACATTGTTGGTCTACAAGAGACCAAACTGACCCATATGTCTAGACTTAGTAAATTGGGGGGGGAACTGAATCTCTGAATGGAGAATGTGCCCTTCTGTCGGGGCTTCTGGGGTAATTGCCCTAGGCTTTAACCCCGAGACGTTTTTCTGCCTATATGTGATTTATGGACAATTTTCATTATCGGTCTTGCTCCAACGTAAAGTTGACCTGTAGACTCAATCAATTACGGTGGTCTATGAGCCGCACACTTTCGCTTCTAGGATGGCTTTCTGGTCAAACTTAGAGCGATTAATGCACAGTGGTCGCACCCCTAGGTGGTGGGAGAAGATTTTAACATCACCAGGTTCATCTCATAACACAGAGGTAGAGATTCCAGTGTCGCTGATAGGGAAGCGTTTAATGAGGCTATTGCAGACCTGGAACTGGTTGACATTCCCATAACTGACAAGCTTTTCACCTGGTCAAATATGCAATTGTCGCCCATTTTAGCTAAACTTGATAGGATCTTTGGTCTCCACTGATTGGGAGACCAAATTTCCAATTTCTTCAGCTAAATCCCTACCTAAACCCACCTCAGATCATGTCCCTATCATCTTGTATTACACGGACCGTTTCTTGTATTACTGAAGTAGCATAGGTTTTTATACAACAATCAACGATACTATTTTCACCAGATATATACATGAAGAACATATTGGTAAAGACTTTTTTGATCCATAGAAAACAATATATCGAATAACTTCTCTACAAAACAGTTTGTTACAAGGTATCCAAGCACTGTAGGAAATGAAGAAACAAACTGAGTATGAAATCTGTATAGAAACATGCTACATATATGAGCAGATCAAAGACTCATTAATCTGTGACATCTACAGCAAACAGAGGGACCACCATTTGAACAGAACAGCAATAAATACATTACAACCGACAATAGTAGTTGGTCCCAAATTCTAGTATTCAACCGACAGTAGTAGTTGGCCCCAAAGGTGGACACTCTCATCTCCACATTTTGAAACAACACAATTCTCCAACGCATTTCTACAAGTATTCAACCTTTTAGTTTTAGTTGTCTGGTAACTACACTCTTCTGCCACCGGGGGGTACGGTATAAGAATTGACTCTGAAATGGATCCTGAAATGAACAAAGAATAGAGGTTCTTAGCCTGATGCTAGTTGTACCGCAATATTAACTGAAAGTAACGTGTCATTTATCCATCCAATGAGTAGCAGCACTAAATCACCCTAAATTTGTTGCAGTTGAAGGGTTATAAATGTTACAACAGCATAAGATTCTCTCTTCTAGTATTTGCTTTTGGAGAGGCCAAAAGCACTTAATTGCAGTAGAATAGAATTTTTCACTAAATGAGCGTCTTTGGTAACACAAGTAAAAGTGTGTTTGGCCATGAAGCACTTTTCCAAATGAAGTTTTTCCCATTTATCAACCACACACTGGCGCTTTTGACTATTCCAAAATGTGCTTTTACCAATATAGCTTCACAAGTAGATACAATTTTGACCCAAACACTTTATTTACAGCAATAGCAATATCAAACAGAGCTTAAGCGTGCATTGAACTAATAAACAAGCTCAAGGGTTATAACTTACAAGTGCTTTAGAAGCATAATCAAAGGAGCTTTTACAATTAACCCTACAAAGGGAAAATACTCTTATGATATTGTGACCACAAATACTAACCTGTTGGTTGTTTCCTCAATTTGTTTGCTATTGAGAAGCTTCAGTGGCTTCTGTATTTATTGATCGATCATGTTTCCTTTTGGTGCGGGAATTGTGTCTAGATCGAGAAGATCTGCCTGCCTTTGAAGAATGCTTTTCCCCATGATCTTGGTTGGTTGCCAACTTCTCAGCTGGGAGCTCAGGAGGTGCATCTGGCCATGGAGTGCGCTTAGCAGGAACCGTGATATCTAGAGGAGGATCTATTATCCATCTGCATTCACCAACATCATATTTGTCAGACACAATTAGCACAATGCAGAGTTTAATTCATGAAAATTACTAAATTTTAGACAAGTATTACTTTTAGTTTACTCAATTTTACTGAAAATATAAACACAACCAATCAAACCACCTTGCCTCCCCTAAAAAGTCTGCCATCAACTGAATTTATGGAAGTTGATGGAAAAATCTTTGATCATAGTGGAAAAATCTTTGATCAATTTTTTAATAAAACATGAATGCAAAATGCTAGGATACAATAAAACAAGAAAAGAGCAGCATATAATGCAATGATGATTGAAATCCAAAACTTGACTAAATTTACAACTTGTTAAGAAAGCACTAAACAGATCGACCAATAAGTTTCTAAACATTCCACCTTTTCTTCCCATATTCTACAAAAATACAGGATCTTTAACCCATTTTGTAACATAAATACGATTTGGCATATAAAATTTTTAAGAGTTAGCGAAAATACTAAATTCCACAGTGAAACTAAAATTCCAAGAGGTTCGGATCTTTGAGTATCCTACCCAAACCATTTACACCTGTTCTTTCCACAAAAAGAACCAAAATGATACTACGACTAATCGAAGAACGACAAACCTGGGTCCACGACCTATACATCTATGGAAGTTGCAGATTCTGCAAATCATAATTACTAATGTTTTTTATTTAGCTGACGAAACTCAATTTGTTTCATTTACCAAATAGGCTAGTATTGTTTTTCTTTTCACCAAATGGACCCATATCCATGACCTATGCATATACAGTAGCTTGACTGCTCAAAGGTGTGGCATGATCACAACTAAAGTAAAGGGCTTCTTACCATCTCGCAGTCAAAACAGTGCAATTACCAAAAATATTTATAGAAAAATAAAAAGAAAACTGTCCATTTCCTAATATCTAAATCAGTTGGTAAGTACTCTTCAAAGGCCCCAGCAGATATTTGTTTTTCTTTTCCTTTATATGCATCTTATAAGAAGTGAGAAAATTCAAAGCACCAACCACTTTTTGACCACACACAAAAAAAAAGTCCAACAAGAACAATATCTCTGTCCTACAAAATACAAAGTCACCGTCCAGAAATATAACACATATATGTCTAGAAGATATAGACGGGTGTATAATCAAGAATGTGTGGGGTCATCATCAGACTCTAGACCATTTCTACTAAACTAAGGGTACTCAGAAATGGAGCAAAAAAAACTCTGACCGACCCCATTTTGCACAAATAAGTGGCGCACTAGTAATTTATAAATGATCTAACAATTAAAAGAAAGGTAAGTTTTCCATGAAGCACAAAAAAGGGGCAGCCCATAACGAGATTAATCAGACAATATACACAATTTGTATCAAGCAATGATGGGAGAGAATAGAAGTACATAAAGGTGACAAAATTTTGTAGACAAAGGCAAAGTTTTCTACATGAAATTGAATTCCTCTTTAGATAAAGAATAAAACAAAGAGAACAAATGAGTAAAAGCAAGCATTGTGTACACGTGTGCACATTTTACACATGCACATACATAAAGATTCAGATATAAGATATTCATATTATCATTTATCAATTCTCTTTCTTTTCTCAAACTTAAAGAATGAATATATTCTTTCAAAAACGATGACTAACTTTATTCCTCCCTACATAACAAAAATCAAGACAAAATAAACACAACTCTAATTACTTTAAACAGAGGAAATTGGAATATATGAAAATCTATGTTTGAAAATCTATGTGACATACACACTTTAAAAATGCCCAAAGAGTGACACTCAACTTACCTGTATAATCAATCAAAGAGTAATTAAGATCCCAGAGTTCACAATTTCATTATAGCATTATGCAAAAGGCATAAATTGAAGTGCAGTCAATATGCAAATGCCATAATTTAGACATTTAGGTAATTTTCAGAAATTTATCTAGTAAGAAATGGAGCAAAGTATCATTTACCCTACATGCCTACAGGCATTAGCAAGATATGGAATAAAAAGAACATACATCCATTAAGAAAGAAAGAGGTTGAAGAAACAAACCCTGGGGGAAACTTGCTATCTGAGCGGGCTTCCACACGTAACCACCACAACATAACCTTCTTCCCGCAACTCCCAAGAGGCTCAACGATGGAGGCATCCTTCACCAAAACCAGTGGGCTCTCAATTTCCTCTCCATTCACACCCACCAAATCCAGATCCCTAGCCCACTCAGGCTTGCCCTCAGCTTCTCTCCACACCAACCTTGAGTTCAAAACAAACCCAGACCACTCCATCTTCGTCGGCAACACCGTCCCTACATCACCAACATAAACAGCAGCATTCTGCATGTATGGGAGTGAATTGAATGTATGCCAACCCGCCAATTGGTTTGAAGAATTGCAAGCAGGACCCTGGACCGGAACCGGCAAATTCTCTTTGTCCTCCTCACTCTTCTCACTCTGACCCAATGGATCAGTACTCCCAGAATGAGCAAGAATTCCTACAGAGACTGCACCCATCCACTTCACCTTCTGGATCTCATCAAACAACTCCAAGCTATGCATGTTGCTGTCATCAGCAAACACCACAATCCCATCCAATTTCCGGTCCCTCACCACCCTGATTCATTGAGACAGTATCAGTTAGATGCTTTTAGCCTTTGTAGCATGGACACACCAATCGCGGAGTCATACCCTTGTCCAGTGTTATAAAACAGAAAAGACGGGAGATTAAATAGAGATCAAATGGAAACAGTCACCAACACATTCAAATAACGATGGCTCCAAATTCTCTGTTTCTATTTTTTACAGCTATGACCGTATACTGATATTGACACTTCATGGACACTCCTTAATACGCATGTGGGACATTTCTCATATGTATTCTAAATTTACTAACATATCTTGTATATTTCCAATGCTTCTTATGCACTTATCAAAAACATTTTTTCAACACAAAACTGACGCTCAAGTACTTGTAGCAAGTGGCAAGGCTTCTCACTCCTAAGTGACATTTTTTTTTTTGACAATCGGCTATAGCCGCCCAAAGTAATTCTTTGATTTTGTATTAGACTACAAAGTAATTCCATTTTCTCGCAAACTATAAATCTCTTAGATACACTTATCAAACACTCTCTTTCAAGTTTCAAGACATTTCAACAACTTTCAAAACCAAATTTACATTTTTCTATACTTTCTTAATATTATTACGTTTTGCATCAATTATAGATCTTCTCTAATAATATCTTACGATTTATGAACCAACACTACTTTGTCTTGTTCCACAAATCTCTCATTCACTTATGTAACTCAAAATTATA
This sequence comes from Hemerocallis citrina, assembly GCA_017893485.1. Taxonomy (NCBI): domain Eukaryota; kingdom Viridiplantae; phylum Streptophyta; class Magnoliopsida; order Asparagales; family Asphodelaceae; genus Hemerocallis; species Hemerocallis citrina. Next base: position 185,750 of record JACEHZ010000342.1, on the reverse strand, counting down.
TTGTCCGATATTCTTACCAATGTAATTCACGCATAATTGTCATATATCAAATAACTTTTTCTACAAATTTGTTGTGTCTAATACCCGTACCCACCGTTCCCTACTATCTAAACCACACATATTCAACAATTTTTTTTATAAAAAAATCGTCTTCACATTTCGATCATGGATCTTCTTTACCAATGTTTTGCAATTACTTTATCATGTACTATTAATCTCTCATTCGATTAGCACCTCAAAATTATAATGTCACACATCATTTCAATTTCATCAACACATGATCATGATATATCAAATAATTTTTCACAAATTTGTGCCCAGTGTGTGCCCAGTGTCGGTATCCATCCCTACAATCTAGCAAGAATCTAGCAAAAAATCAACAAAAAATCAACCTCAAATTCAAACCATGTACCTTAGTCCCTCCATCCGCATCTCCCCCTCCACCCTATGCCGATCCACCCACTTCCCGGGCATCTCCCCCTCCACCCCCACGTGGATAATGGTCTTCACCTTCGCCTTCCCCACCAACTCCTCACACTCCTTTGTCACCCCTCCCTTCTCCACCACGATCCACGTCACATCGTACGGCACCAGCATCAACGTATGCATCACCCCGGTCAAATGCAAGGTCTGGAAAGTCCTCACATACGTCGGCGTAATCACAACCACGCCTCTCGGGTTCCGGATCCCGTACTGCACCCGCTGCTCCTTCTGCACCCGCTCCATAATCCTATGCGCCTTCATCGTCTCCGTCGGGTTCGGGTGCGGCCACGGACGGATCAAGATCCCGTGTCGCCCTACGACCACCCGCGAGGCCGTGAGATTCGGCGACTGGGTGGTGAGTTTGGAGGGGATTAGGGTTAGGGTTTGGGAGGGGAGGACAGGGGTAGAGTTGTAATTAGAGGAGGGAGATGAGAAGAGGAGGAAGAAGAGGAGGCGGGAGAAGCGGAAGCCGAGGAGGAGGGAGAAGAGGCAGCAGAGTGCGTGGATGGCGTACCAGAAGTAGCTGATCTTGTCGGCAGCACCGGCGACGGGGGGATCGGCGGAGGTGGCGGTGGATGGGCGGAGGTTGAAGCTGCCGTTGCGGCGATTTGAGTTGGACTTCATTTGGAAGACTGGATCAGCTCTCTCTCTCTCTCTAGATTGGAATCTGTAGACTGGAATAGGAGTTTTAAATTGAGAGATGGGGGAGAGTGGTTGGAGGCGGCTTGCTTGAGGATGAAGAGAGAGAGAGAGAGAGAGAGAGAGAAATAATAGGGGGGGATTTGGTGAGGGAGAGATTCGAGAGAATGAGATTTGGGGGAAAAGGAAAAGTTGGTTTGGTTTAGTTAGGTGTCGGGTCGGCTGGATGGATGGTTTTGTTAGGACAGGGACCGAGAGGGAAGCTTGTAAAACAAGGGAGGATTTAGGAGAGAGGGGTGTGTCAAATGTGACTTGGTGGGATGGGAAACGTGAACACGGGATGGGAAACTCTATATGGTTTCATCAAAAAAAAATATACACTCTATATTATTCACTTTTACATGTATCTGACACGTATTAGTTGACTGTAAGAGCATCCACAGTCGTTATGGTTAAAAAATACATAAATTGATAAATGCATATAGTAAAGTGTCGTTTTGCTGCAATCGCAGAATGCTATATTTTATCATTTTAACTTAAAATAATAACAGACGGTGCTTCATATTGCGTCGGAGAGAAAAAAAATTTAAAAAAATTTAAAAAGGTGGGACGGCATATCATCTTGCGTCGGAGAAAAAAATAATAATAAATGGTGCGACGGCACTTCGAGTGCCGTCGGAGGGGGAAAAAAATAAATAATTAATTGCTTCATATTGGCTTCAAGTGCTTCATATTGGTCATAAAAATTATTATTATTATTATTATTATTTAAACAAAATATGGCAAGTGCCCGACAAAACGAGGGTTTGGGTTTTTTTTATTTTTTATAATTACAAATTTATTTTTTTTTCAAGTGTCGTCCGACCATTAAAATAAAAAAAAATTGTGCAACCACACTTCGAGTTCCGTCGTTTATATATACATAATTCTCATTTCGATTCTCATATATAGCAATCTATTGTAGCGATTTATGTAGGGGTGTCAAAAAATACCATATTACCATACCATACCATATATTACCGAAATCTTGGTAATACCATACTGAAATCTCGGTATTGTACCATACCGAAATTATATGGTATGGTACTGGTACCCAATACTGATACCATGGTATACCGTACCATACCAAGTAATTAATATATATTTAATTTAATTTTTATATTTGAAAACCCAGGCCCAGACCTAGGTCCAGGCCCATTTTTCTTATTTTTTTTTTCAATTTTTCACCCAGTTATACTACTACTTAACTTATTCTTCCTTTTTTCCTTCTTCCTTTTTTTTCTTCTTTGAATCTAGGGCACACGCACTGATTGACCGATGCACTACGCTGCCGAAGCTCCACACTATCGCGATGCCGCCTACCTTCTTCAACCCCCATCAGCACGATATTTTTGATGGATTTTTTTGACTAATTAGGAAAACTTTAGAGTTTAGTTGGTGTATTAATATAAGATCCATCTTCTTCTTGTTCTTGTTGGGTTTTCTTGAGATCTTGGGTATTATTATTCACGAGTAATTAGGAATTTAGGATGTAAAAGATCTTCTGATTTGATTTATCAAATTAATTTTTGTGTTTTTTTAGAAGTTAATATAAGTGAAATCTTATTTATGTATTATATTTGTATCATAATCCTGAAATTGATTTATATATGAATTTTCTAAATGAGATACATACTGAAAAAAGGGAGTAGAAGAATACACAGAAATGAAAGAACCATCAAATATCATGAATGTTATGAAAGGAAAATAACAATACTGTTGTCATTCTTTATATATGAATCTTCTTAATTTTAGATATTGTTGTCATTCTTTCTCTGTATGCTGAAGCTATCCAATTATATCTAATCAAGCATATTGTAGAATGCTAAATCTAATAGAGTAGCATATTGAATCAATCATATTGCAGAATGTTGAAACTAATTTTCATACATAAAGATACATTATATTGAAACTTATACATCTCTGAAATTGTACAACAATAAAGTCTACAACCATGATTTGTTGTTTGGCCTGGGTGGATTAAGGATTGGGCAAAAAAGGTCTTTAACTAATTCTTTTATTGAGGGTTAAACTATTTAGGGGATGAGAAGGCGATGTTGATGTTTTTTTATCCATGATCTTAAATTTTGTGTCGATTCTTTATCACTATATCAGGTGATGTATGCTTGTTTGTGAGGATAATTTTTTTATGTGAATATGTTTCCAGTTAATCAGTTGAACTGTAGGTTTCTGTATACTATTCGTACTGGTGTTTCTCTGTTCCTGTATGTGTTTAATTTGTTTTAAGTGAGAATTCTAGAGATTTTTGAAAGGAACATGCCTGAAGATATTATTTATTTCAATGGAGTTTTGTGATGATTTCTTCCTTCATTGTTAAACAGAAACTTATATTATTTGGTATTGCTGGTGATTGGGCTCTAGAAACACAGATGTTAGACTAAATTATGGACCGTTAGCTGAGTCTTGTTTGAGAATTGACATTGGCTGATTATTGTAACTTCTTCATATATATATTTAATTATTTATGTCGAAACTTCTTCATATATATATATTTATGTTGAGCGTATTTATCCTTCTTTTGCCATTTATATGAATATTAATTTTTAAAGCTAATTGATGTCTAGTAGTACCATGGTATTACCAATACCGTACCAATATTCCGGTAGTATCGAACTCGGTAGTACCAAAGTCTTGGCACGGTAATGGTAGAGAAATTTGTATACCAAGTATTCCAGTACAGTAGACGGTAGAGTAATGATGATACGGTACGGTATGGTATACCACCCATAGATTTATGCATAATATGCATATTCGGCCAATGACTGCAGCGCTCTTTTTTACAAAATATGCATATTATGCATATATACCAAACAACTACAGATGCTCTAATATAGCATATGTTGTCGTTAGCTAAATTTTTTAATTTTGAAAATTTTTACCAAAAATATATTGTAGTCGTTCTCTATATTTTCAAATTTTGAGTTTTGAGGAACAATAATGTTCTATATTTAAGAGAAGATATATGAATTTTCCAAATCTAGAAATCGAAAGATTATCTTGTGTCCATCGTAAAATTTAACATTTATTTATTTCGGACGCAAAATGATGTTGCGTCGCAATTTTTTATTTATTTTTAAATAGTCTCGGACGCAAGATCATTTCCCGTCCGAAAGTTTTTTTTTCCAGATGTGAAGAAAATATTCTATAGAATTAAGCCTTCAAAATTTATTATGCATACATATTAAAAATTAAATGAGATTTAATTAAAATTTAAGAATTAATTAAGATTTAATTAACATTTAAATTAAGATTAATTAAGGTTTAAGAAAAAGAAAAAAAATTCAATGACGCAAGATCATCTAATGGGAAAAAATTATCGGACGTCCGTGTTTTTTTTCCATGCAATTTTTTAAAATTAAAAAAATTAAAAAAATTTGTATCTGACCCAAGATAATCTTGCGTCTATGCAAATTTTTAAAAAATTAAATAAATCAGACGCAAGTTCATCTTATGTCCTTGCAATTTTTTCCCCATATTTTGAATCTGAACGACTAAAGTAATAAGTCATAATTTCTATTTCTAAAAACCAAATATAAAAAAAATTGAGTCTGAACGCTACAGATGCTCTTATAGTCGTTGGGTATATCTTCAAAAAATGGATATTTTGGATAGAATTGGCAGTCTTCGGCTATATATCCATATTTTGGGTTTCACATGAATGGAGTCGGCCAAATAGCTAAGAGTTTGATAATTTAGAAATCGGAATATGTTCTACCGTTTATTTAAAAAGAAGACTTCGCACGAGAGATGATATTTCGTCGGAGAAAATTTTTTTTTTTTGGGAAGTTGGCGGACGGGATATGATATCCCGTCTGAATTCTTTTTTAAAAAAAATAAAAATAGGGAAATCATATGTCGTCCCTTGCTTCTTTCCTTCACATATTTTTTAATTTTAAAAAAAAATTTGAAGACGGGATATCCCGTCCTTCACCTTTGGGAAAAAAAAAAATTTAACCAAAAAACTTAAAACGGTATATGATATCTCGTTTGGGCCAAAAAATCTAATTTATGACTACGACGACTGCAACGCTTTTTCTAAATTTTCTATTTCTAAAATGCCATATATCCATTATTTAACAATAACAACTACTCTAAGATGTTTGTTTTCTTATGTTGAAAAATGATCGAATTGTCTTGTTTCGTTGATAAGTGGGAGCAAAATATGCTTTCTGATGATCAAAACCACATAGATATTTTTATCCCGGGTGTTGTCGCTACGAAATGAGATCGAGGGGGACTAGCAAACACTTTTTAAACATTTTTGTGCGGACAATTAATAAGGGTCGGATTGGAGTGAAACTGAAGCTTGCCACAAACTATGATGATGACATGTTGGATGATTCATAATTTTCTAGGACTATGTCCCTGTATGTTATTTAGTCGTTATTAGTAAGATTAATAGAAGCATGAATATGATCTCTCATCTGAAACCCATTGAAAAATTACTTGTCCATTAGCTAATTGTATTATACTTTATATGTTAAATGGAAATTTATATTTTTTATTTGACAACGTATTTTTGGACAAGGTCAAAAATTCCACATGCCCACCCAATCTCACCCCATAGGACTCTGATGCTGCAAGCGGGGTTAGATCTCTTGATCTGTTGCTCATTAGAAGAGACATTTATTAGTAAATTCTTGTGGCACTTAGGTAGTGTTTGGCCCAGCTTAAAATTAGCTTAGCTTCTCCTTTAGAAGGAGAAGCTGGGCCAAACATATATTTTGAAAAGCTCTACAAAAAAAGAAGTAGTTTTTTTTTATGAAGAAAAAGGAGCTCTAAAAGAAGCTACCAAGATCTACTTCTAGCTTCTAGCTTCTAGCTTCTAGATCAAAACCAACAAAGAAAAAAACAAATCAAAACCCAACTCTCCCCTTCTTCTTCCTCCATCGTCAACCTCGCCACCAAAGAATCTGTCTTCTTCGTCGTTCGATCTAGAATTAGAAAAGACCCACAAAAAAAATGGCAGTCCAAAAAAAAAAATGGCAATCTGGGTTCGGATCGTCGTTCGATCTGTCTTCTTCATCTTCTTCGTCGTTCTTCTTCGTCGTTCGATCAGAAGGAGAAGACGAGCCGGCGGCCATGGCAGTAGCACAATCTTTGTATTCTGTACATAAAGCCCATTCCGGCTGTTCCTATTTCATAACCGTGTTATACCTTCAAATGAATTATTATTTGTTGACTTTTTTGAAACATCAGTTTTTGAGTTATACATTGTTGTAAACTAATTAAGGAAATTTGGTCATGGTTTTGTGAAGGACTACAGTTCCTTTAGAAGTTTTTGGATATTTAGGAATCCCGTCGATGGTGGAGATTAGGGTTTAGGTGAAGATGACATCGGGATTAGGGATTTGGTGAAGATGGTGGAGATTAGGGATTAGGGATTAGGGATTAGAGATTTGGTGAAGATGATGTATAAAAGTAGCTTTTAATTGATATATGCCAAACAACTTCTAGCTTTAAAGTTAAAAAAAAAGCTGACTATCCAAACAGCTTCAGCTTTTAATTTCAAAGCTGTACTTTCTAGCTTCTCCTTTAGAAGTAGCTTTAGAGCTAAAAAAAGCTAGGCCAAACGCACCCTTATATGGTCTTGTTGAAGGGAGTTCGCTGAAGGACCAATAGTATAAAAATTTAATGTGTTTGTTCACTATGAAAGAAAGGAAAAAAATAATAATAATAATTGTACTCTTACAACGAAAAGTGGAGGGGAGTTTGGTGAAATTTCCCTTCTTACACAATATTTTAGGGAAAAAAAACCCTCTAACGTTTCCATTTAAAGCAAGAAATTCCACAACTTATTTTTTCGCTCATTAAATCCTATATTTCCTTAAGTTTTGAATATTCTGTTAAAACTCAATTGTAAAATATTCATTTGTCCATCTGTAATCTATAATCTCTAATATCTAAATATCTAATCTCTAATATTATAATGGAATAATGCCTTAGTGTCATTTGTCAATTTATCAATACGTGCATCGCACGTGCATAACTAATATGAAGGAGGTATCAGATTATTCGAGTCCTCATTATGTCAGATCTTTTACTTTTATTTTTTATATATTAAACATGCATCACATATTTAAATTACTATCTATCTACCTATCTATAATATAATATATTTACTTACTATTTAATGGAAGAGTTCGTCACAAACAAGCAATTTTTAATATTTTTTTGTCACAAAAGAAACACCAATTTTGTCACCAAACAAACATGTGCATTGCACGTGCAACTCCAAATCTATTTTTCAACACGTGCATCGTACGTACACATCAGAGTTTTCCTTCTTAATTTAAAAAATACGTGTATCGCCCGTTTAGCTCCTTTTTAAAAAAAATAAGGCGTTAATTGCACGTGCTAATTACTATTGTCTTACGTGTATCCCACGTTTAACTCAAACTCTTTATCAAAACGTGCATCGCACGTGAAATGCATTGCACGTGCATAACTAATATGAAGGAGGTCTTAGGTTCGAATCATCACTATGTCAGATATTTTACTTTAATTTTTTTTAATATATTAAATGTACATCACACGTGTAAATTACTATCTATCTATCTATCTATCTATCTATCTATAATATAATATATAATCTTTAATATTATAATGAGTGAATTGGAGTTGTAAATCTACCTACTTACGTATAACTCCAACTCTCTCATTATAGTCTTCACATTTATTTTTTAAAATATATAATTATATTTATTAAGATATGTATCGCACGTGTAAATAAGTGTTTTTACTTTATTTTTTATTTTTAAATTAGTACGTGCATCGCAAATGTATATTACTAGTTTATTTAATCTGAAAAACTCCTGCTGCTTTTCTCATCCAACTCATTTACTTTTTAAACCTGCAAATTCATCATCCATCACAATTCACAATTCTCTCTCTTAAACTTTCAAACTTGCTAACATCATTTTCAAATTATTTCCTTAATTATTTTTTAGTTTATCTTTTTTGTAGTAATTACTCCTCATTCATAGTTAGTTAGTTGTAAATTTGGGGGGAAATCGTTTTTTAAATATATATTACGGATAGTCAATGTTTGTGGATAAATTTACAAATGATAAGAACCAAATCTAATAATCTAGTTAAACAAATTGTTAGGCATTGCTGTGCTAGAAAACCCTTTTCCTTTTTAATTTAGTTGCAGGAGTTTGATTCTGCAAGATTCTTCCACCTAAGATTCTCTGGCAATAAGAACGAAGATGCGAGTTGACCAGGCACTGGCTGGCCCTGTCAAGGACAAAATTTTACCCGGGGGGGATTTTTCGGGCTGACCCCAGTTATTCATTGGTTAATTACACTGGTTTCCGGTCAAAGTTGATCTGAGAAAATATGCATACATGAATAAATGCATATGACAATTTTTTATTTCGCTGCAGTCGTAAAATGCTATATTTTACCGGTTTAAATTAAAATAATATAGAGATGGTGTTTCACATTGCGTCCGAGGAAAAAAAAAATTAAAATAAGTGGGACGGCACATAAAGTGCCGTCGGAGCGGGAAAAAAAAATATTAAATAAATAAAGGTGGGACAGCACATGAAGTGCCGTCGGAGGGAAAAAAGGAAAAAAAAAATTTAAAAATTAAAAAAAAGGTGTGACAGCACATGAAGTGCCGTCGGAGAGCTTTTAAAAAAAAAAAATAATCCGACTGAAGGTAGGTTCATTTTGTATCGGGCTATGCTTTGGATGAAGAAGGGGGATGAGATCATGTTCTTGGGCCTAGTAGAGGTGTACGACAACAGTCCAATGCCCTCTCTACGATCCAACGGCATGCCATCTCGATCCCGGTTTCACCTTATGCTCGAGTAACCTCCTACAGTATATTTTGTAATAGTCTTAGAACTTACTTTCCTTTTATAAATATATATTTTTGTGAGGTAGGATAATCCTACCTTTTACCAGTCAAAAAAAAAATTTAAAAATTTAAAAAACCAATTTATTTGGAGGAACGGCACTTCAAGTGCCATCTGACCAATAAAAAAATTATTTTTTTTGTGCGATGGCACTTCAAGTGCCATCCTTTATATATGCATAATTACTATTTCGATTCTCATATATAGCAATCTACTGTAGCGATTTATGCATAATATGCATATTTAGCCAACGACTGCAGTGCTCTTTTTTACAAAATATGCATATTATGCATATATACCAAACGACTACAGATGCTCTAACGACTGTAAACTTGTAGTTTACAATTTCCGCAAGTGGGATTTTAATGCGTACATTAGATCATCCACTATCCTCTGCTGAAAACCTAAAAAATAAAAATTTTAACGAAAAGTCTCTCAATATCGTTGGACAAAAACCTATTTTTTGGCCAAAGCGTGAACAGTAGATTGCTATATATAGCAGAGCGAAATAGCAAATGCAAAATATAGAAGACGGAAAATGATCTTCCGTCTGTTAAAAATTTCTAATTGTTTTCAATAAAATTAAGATAGACGAAAGATGATATTCCGTCTGAAGAGTTGAATGGTCAAATTTAAAGAGACGGAAGCTCCAAATTATTTTATTTTATAAAAAAAAATTAATAGACGGAATAACTTTTTCCGTCTGTCTCATTTAATATCTAAAAAAAAATAAATGAAAGAGACGGAAGAAATTCTTTCGTCCCTTTCATTTGATTTTTTTTTTTTTTTTGGCTTTTAAATTTTGTTTTAAATGGAAAATGGGTTGTTTTCAGAGTTGTTTTTTCAGAGTTAAACGGAAAAATATGCTGCTATAATTTTTAGAGTTGTTTAAAAAAAAATCACCCAGCCGGAAGATCAAAAATCACCCAGACGGAAGATGATCTTCCGGCTGGGTGAAATTAAAAATTTTTAAAAAAAAGAAAAAGAAAAACTCCCCGGACAGAAGATCATCAACCGTCTGTGTTGAATTCTGTCTGCCTACAAATTTTATTATTATTAGACGGAAGATGATCTTCCGGCTGGGTGAAATTAAAAATTTTTAAAAAAAAGAAAAGAAAAATTCCCAGAAGATCATCAACCGTCTGTGTTGAATTCTGTCTGCCTACAAATTTTTTTTTATTATTATTTTGAATTTTTTTATAAACGGAACATGATATTCCATCTATCCAATTTTGGGTATTAAAAAAATTAGTTTTTTTATTACACGGAAGATGTTATTCCGTCTTTATATTTTATAATTTTTTCGGCAAAATTTTAGCTTCAACGTTAGTGGCGTAACCCGTTCATTTCTAAAAACCTATTGCTAAATACCTATAATTTAGCACCAACGATAGTGGATGCTCTTAGGCATATATGTCCGGAGTAAGTTAGGAATTTGGCACAGCGGAGTGGAGCTTTAGAATCGGTAAGCGATAACCGATCAAATGAACAATCAAATAAGTAGATCAAACCAAGCAAACAAAGAATACAATGTTTGTCCAAGTTCAGGCGAATATAATCCACAGAGAAATACGGGAGATATTATTCAACTAGAAAAGATTACAAGAATTACAAACTCTTTCACCAACAACATGTCTTTCTCTTAAGTCTCACTAGAAAATAATTTGCTGTCTACACTGGAAAACTCTCAATGAAGTACTAGATATCTCAATGGAGGTTACTACAATATATAAAGATTTAGAGAAATCCTAAGTTTAGTCTTGATAGAATAACCGTCTGATATATTCTAAGAGAGTCACATGATAGAAGTCATACACACTACAAAAGATACTCGATTTACCGGCGAATCTTCCCCGACATTTTACTAGTAGCGCCGGGGTAGGGAGCGAATAGGAATTGGGCGCCAGATGGGAAGGTTATACACCGGCGGCCGCTTTAAACCGCCGGGCAATATTCGTATTCACCGGCGTTTTTTTTAAAATGCCGGTGAAGTGTATTATTCACCGGCATTTTGATAATAAACGTCGGTGAATATACCGATACATTCACCGGCGTGTCTAATTGAAACGCCGGTGAATAACCTTCGATAAATCCCGCGAACCCTAATCTTTCGCTCGCCATTTTCCGAAACCCAAAAAAAAGAGGGGGGGGGGGGGCACTTCGTTTTCCCTCCTTCCTCGCTCTACTTCCCGCGCGTTTGCCTCCGCCCCTTCGTCCTCTTCGACAGCCTTCGACCTTTCGTCATCGTCCCTTCTTCCCTTCGTCATTTTCGATTTCCATCCTCCCTCTCTCTATTTGGAGGTGAATCGGCGATCGGAAACCACCGTGTCGCCCCGCTCTCTCTTTATCTCCTACGCCCCCACGCTCGTCGCCCCGCTCTCTCTCTCTCTTCGGTATCATCTTTTGATTTCCCTTATTTTTCAAAAAAAGCATGTTTTTTCAGATTATTTGTAGAGTTTTAGTTGGGATGAAGAATGAATAGAAAAATATATGCTTAGATACTGGAAATTTTCATCTTCTTTTACTGTTAATGAAGCTTATTTCATGCATCTGATTATCATCTTGGCATGTTTTTTTGACCAAAATGGGTTCACTGTGAACTGAGGATGGTATAGCTGTATGCCAAAATCCTCCGGATATGTACAACAATTGGGTTTTAGATTTAGTTGGGATAAAGAATTAGTAGAGCAACATATATGCTCAGATAATGGATATTATCATTTTCAGATACTGTTAGATAAACTGATTGCCATCTTAGGCATGATTTTTTAACATAAAATGGGTACACTTCCAAACTAAGTATGATGCTGGCATCCTCATCTTCTTTTACTGTTAATGAAGCTTATTTTCATGCATCTGATTGTCATCTTGGCATGTTTTTTTGACCAAAATGGGTTCGCTGTGAACTGAGGATGCTATAGGTACGTATGCCAAAATCCTCCGGATATGCACAACAATTGGGTTTTAGATTTAGTTGGGCTAAAGAATTAGTAGAGCAATATATATGCTCAGATAATGGATATTTTCATTTTCAGATACTGTTAGAGAAACTGATTGCCATCTTAGGCATGATTTTTTAACATAAAATGGGTACACTTCCAAACTAAGTATGCTGCTAGCATCCTTTTCTTCTTTTACTGTTAGTGAAGCTTATTTTCATGCATCTGATTGTCATATTGGCATGTTTTTTTGACCAAAATGGGTTCACTGTGAACTGAGGATGGTATAGCTGTATGTCAAAATTCTCCGGATATGTACAACGATTGGGTTTTAGATTTAGTTGGGCTAAAGAATTAGTAGAGCAACATATATGCTCAGATAATGGATATTTTCATTTTCAGATACTGTTAGAGAAACTGATTGCCATCTTAGGCATGATTTTTTAACATAAAATGGGTTCACTTCCAAACTAAGTATGCTGCTAGCATCCTCATCTTCTTTTACTGTTAGTGAAGCTTATTTTCATGCATCTGATTGTCATCTTGGCATGTTTTTTTGACCAAAATTGATTCACTGTGAACTGAGGATGCTATAGGTACGTACGTATGCCAAAATCCTCTAGATATGTACAACAATTGGGTTTTAGATTTAGTTGGGCTGAAGAATTAGTCGAGCAACATATATGCTCAGATAATGGATATTTTCATTTTCAGATACTGTTAGATAAGCAGATTGCCATCTTAGGCATGATTTTTTTACAAAAAATGGGTGCACTTCCAAACTAAGTATGCGGCTAGCATCCTCATTTTTTTTTACTGTTAATGAAGCTTATCCCATGCATCTGATTGTCATCTTGGCATGTTTTTTTGACCAAAATGGGTTCACTGTGAACTGAGGATGCTATAGGTACGTATGCCAAAATCCTCTGGATATGCACAACAATTGGTTCACTGTGAAAAATATATGCTTACATACTGGACATTATCATTTTTCTTTTACTGTTACTCATTTTTCTTTTACTGTTAATGAAGCTGATTTCATGCATCTGATTGGCATCTTGGCATGTTTTTTTACCAAAATCCTCCAAATCTGTACAAGAATTGGGCTGAACAAACCTTGTGCAGGTTTCTTTTGGCGCTACAAACATCAATAATTTAGTTGGGATGAAGAATTATTTTAGAAAAACTTATTAGTAGCCATATTAGTTTCTTTTGTTTAGTATTATTATTATTATTATTATTATTATTATTATTATTATTATTATTATTATTATTATGAGATAAGTAAGTAATTATTAGTAGCCATGAACAGAATAGTTCATGAGTCATCAGATCTTCTTGTTACCGTAGTTACAGCACGACGCGCTCATTATTCGGCCGATTCCTCTTCATCAGCAAAATACCCTTTACCATCATCATCTCCTTGAACGGAAAGCCAAATATAGGGGAGACTATAGCCGAATTTTTTTTACACTCTAACACAGGGTGTGCGATAAAATACCACTAAGGTGGTTGTGATAATTTCCACAAAAGGTAGTTTAGGGTTAGGTGTATAGAGTAGATTGTGTTAAGATTTAATTTTTTTTTGTACATTTTTTTTAAACCACAATTTCTTTATTTTACAGTTAAAAATTATATCGTTTATTTATTTGCAGTTAGGGATGGTTTTCAAAAAGGTGAAATTTAATATATAAAATGCCTTTTACTGTTATTACTATTTAATATATCAAATTTTAATTTCAGATTGTGTGCTATTGTTATAATGGATAGAAGTTGGATTAGTAAACCACGATTATCCAAGGAGTACCGTGATGGTATTAAAGATTTTATTATCTTTACCAAACGATATTCCCGTGATCCCAACCTAATCCTTTGTCCATGCCTCCGGTGTAAAAATTGTAATTTGAGGACATGTGACGTAGTACATACACACTTGGTTGTCAACGGGTTTTTTCAAGGGTACACAAGGTGGTTTTGTCATGGAGAGGATCATACGTCAGCTCCTGTTCGTCCGGTTGTATTAGAAAATGAAGATGAGCCCTTAGTGAACGAAGACTTAAGCGTTTCCGATGAGATGCATGCTTTGTTGCAAGATGCCATGGGGATTCCTAATGTTCCTTTCCACACCAATAACCCAACAACCCAAGTTCACAATGAGTCAATAGAAACAAACCAGATTGGTGGTGGGATGTACGAGAAAATGTCTGGCCCCGCCCCTGAAAATAATAAGCAGCAAGAATCCTTCGCTATGTTACTTGAAGATGCTAGTACTCTATTGTACCGCGATTGCACCAAATTCTCTAAATTCTCATTCATTGTCAGACTATTTCAGATTAAATGTTTAAACGGGTGGTCTGCTAAGTCCTTCACTATGCTACTTGAATTGTTGAATGAAGCATTTCCTGAAATCTGTATTCCAAACTCAGCCTATAAAATCAAAAAATTCCTAAGTTCTTTCGATCTAGGGTATGAGAAGATAGCAGTATGTCCAAATGACTGTATGCTTTTCACGAGTGGTAAGGAAAGTCTGGAGAATTGCGAAGTGTGTGGTTCTTCGAAATGGAAAGAAAGACCAAATCAAGACGAGGAAGCCAGTGGATCTACTAAGCGAAGTAGGAAAAAGAAGCCTGCCAAAATACTGCGTTACTTTCCTTTGATTCCTAGGCTACAAAGGTTGTTTATGTCTACGAAAACTTCTTCTGATATGAAATGGCATGCTGAAGGTCGCACTAATGATGAGATTCTTAGACATCCTGCTGATTCTCAATCTTGGAAAAAATTTGATGAAAGATATCCTGATTTTGCGGAAGATCGTCGGAATGTGAGACTTGGACTAGCTAGTGATGGTTTCAACCCTTTCAGGCAAATGAGTAGTACATACAGCATATGGCCGGTTGTGTTAATACCATACAATTTGCCGCCTTGGAAATGCATGAAGCAGTCCTCATTTATTTTGTCCATGATAGTTCCTGGACCGAAAGGTCCTGGAAATGATATAGATGTGTACCTACAACCGTTAATAGATGAACTTCAGAAGTTGTGGGTGGGTGTTCCAACCTATGATGCTGTGGCTAAAGAAACATTTTCTCTTCGGGTCGTGTTGTCTTGGACAATCAATGATTTTCCAGTATATGCAAATTTATCTGGATATAGTACTAAAGGACGTTATGCATGTCCATGTTGTGCTGACCAAACTAGTTCAAGGTGGTTGTACAATAGCAGAAAGTTTTGCTATATGGGTCATAGGAGATGGTTGCCTGACACACATATATTTCGGGCAGAGACAGCGATATTTGATGGTACCGACGAGTGGGAACATGCTCCTGGGTCTTCTTCTGGTTCAGATATTTTGAGGCGGGTAGATGGTCATCAATTCAAATATGGAAAAGAACCAGAAGTCAGGACAAAGGGCAAGAAAAGGGCAAGGCCGGAGCAAGGTGAGGAGACCGATCTATATGGCGAAGATGAGGATCAAAACATGACGAGTTTAGGTGCATGGAAGAAGAAGAGTATTTTCTTCAAGTTGCCGTATTGGGAATTCAACTTATTGCGACATAATTTAGATGTGATGCATATCAGAAAAAATATTGGTGAAAATTGTATAGGAACAGTTATGGGAGATGACCGGAAGACAAAGGACAATCTCAAGAGCCGACTTGATTTGAAGTCAATGGGCATCCGACATGAGTTGCACCCAGAAGAATTACTGAACGGGAAAGTACTCCTACCTCCTGCAATCTATTCAATGTCAAAATTGGAGTTGGAATTATTTTGCAAAGTACTACTGGAACTTAAAGTTCCTGATGGCTATTCTTCTAACATGGCAAGATGTGTCAATTTTAAAGAGAAGAGGCTTCAGGGTCTAAAGTCGCACGACTACCACATCCTAATGCAGGATCTCCTTCCTGTGGTCCTAAGGTCTTCAATGTGTGAGCAAGTCACTACTGTCCTAAAAGATCTTTGTAACATATATAAAGGTATTTGCTCAAGAATGCTTCGTGTTGAAGATATTGACCAATTGGAGCAGCAGGCAGCACTGACACTTAGTAAAATGGAGATGATGTTTCCTCCATCATTCTTCACTATAATGATTCACTTGATAATCCACCTTGCTGGTGAAGCCAGAATCGGCGGTCCTGTTCACTATCGGTGGATGTACCCCATTGAGAGGTAAAAGAATTCATTCATCTTACGAAATTGAATTTTCAAAAGCTCATTTCTTTTAATCCCCTAATCTGCTCTAATTCATTAATTGTACATGTTCAGGTACCTATACCGGCTAAAGGGTTATGTGAAAAATAGAGCATATCCTGAAGGGTCAATAGCTCAGGGATATCTATCAGAGGAGTGCTCACATTTTTTTTTCCAGGTATTTGCCGGGTGTGGAGACATCTTCGAGTAGACCACGTAGAAATCCAGACATTTCCAACCTTGATGGTGCTCAATATCTACTTTTGGTAAAGTTGATGCATTTGAGCTTGATAGCTTAGCGTGGGAACAGGCACATCGATATGTGCTAGACCACCATGCATCAGTGGAACCATTTCGAAAGTAAGTTGCTTTTGAATTTAAATTGAATACAGTGAAAACCTCGGAGTTCGATATTAACTTACTTTTGTTATTCCTAATTTCAATTGCTTGTTTTTAGCGAATTTGTCAGGGACATCAAACGAAGGGCTAGACCAAGAAGACTACTACCACGTGAACAAAACAAGTTGATGAATGAAAAATTTCATAAGTGGTTTGAATCTCATGTAGGTGAATTACAGTTATGCAAGTTAATCTTTATTATATCTACATTTTCTATGGTGCTGATACGATTTGCGCAAAATTAATAGGTACATTCTTTGGATCCTGAAGGTGCGTCATCTGAAATACAGGTACTTGCCAAAGGTCCCTATCAGATGGTCAAAAGATACGGAGGATACATATTCAATGGTTTTAGATTTCATACTAAGGATCGTGAATGTAATTTGAAGTCTCAAAATAGTGGAATGGTAGTGACGTCTAAGACTAGAAGTTATGCTTCCAAATCGGACACGAGGCCTGTAGATGGAGATCTCGACTACTATGGAGTGCTCACGGATATCATTGAGTTGAATTATTTTGGCCATTTCCGTGTTGTCTTATTTCGTGGGGATTGGGCTGAGTTTGATAGGAATTTTGCTAACAACAAGGATAAGCTTGGCTTCACAGTTGTAAACTTCTCAAAATTGATTCACATCGGTACACACATTAGCCATGAGCCATTTGTGTTACCATCCCAAGTGCAACAAGTGTTCTACATTAAAGATCCAACCCTGCCAAAATCGTATGTGGCTCTCCCTATGCAACCAAGAGATGTATTCCAACTGGGCGATACTTCAGAAGATGAAGACGGTGAAGACATGAACAGTTACATTGCTTCCAAGTTTCCTGTGTTTGATGTAAACACAACCGACGTTGGAATTTGCGGGACTTGGCTCCGCAAGGATGGAGAAGAGGGCGATGTATTGGAAGATGTCGTATTGTAGTTTACTTGGGCATCAATCTCAATATTATATGTCTGTAATTTTCGTGTCATTATATCTTGTTGTAATATTATGTCTGTAATTCCGAACATGTTCATTGTGAATTTAATACACCGGTTTAATTATCTTTCTATTTTCTACTGCTTGGTATTATTTACATTAAACTATGCTTAGTGTCATTTGAACCAAACTATCATTGTAATTTAATTTGTTACAAATCTCATTTTTTTTAATTTTTTTATAATTATGTTGGTTTGTTAATCCTACTAAAGTACAAATTTTATGATAGTTATTATAAACATGTTATTAATTAAATTTGCATCTCTAAGGAAGTTATTGAATTCTTGACAGGTACAACATGCCGAGGCGTGGAAAGAGGGTAAATATAAATGATGGCAACGAGAGCCATGGGGATGAGCAGCCACTAAATAATAGTGGCAGTCAAACATATGAGGGTGAGGGTAGCACGCCGCCCACTGTCAAAAAACATCGGTAAGTCTTTAAATTGGTATTTTTAAAGAGATTATGGTCTTGAATGCATGAAAGACACGTACTAGTGTTTGTGAGTCTGCATTGTGGCTGTCGTCTATAAGCATTTCGTCTATATTTCTTAAGTGGGATGTGATTAGAAAGAAAGGCCTGGAGTGGAGATCTGGAAACCCAAATAGAGACATCTCGTTTATTATAATCTATACTTATTGTTGGACCAACCCCCTCTTGCTGTTGTTTCTGATGTCTCTTTGTGTGCGTGTGTTGAAGAGAATGAAGGGATGAGAGAGAGTTGAGGAAAATGCCGCTATGTTAGCCTGGTGTATCCTCATTCTCTACCATCCCTCTTTCTGGCTCCATATATGGCTTCTATATTAAATTGGTTTCCTTCCACGATGACAGTCCGTAATACTACACTTGATATGAGCCCTGTTCATAGCTGCACCCTATTGCATACTCACAAACAACTAATACGTGTCGTTCATGCATTGTATGACTAATCCCACTTTGGCACATAACATGGTATAGATGACATTGTATGACCTACAAACAAGGTTTGTTCAGCCGTGTTGTTGTACTGATTTGAAGGATTTTGGTATGCTAGCAGCATACTTAGTTTGGAAGTGAACCCATTTTGGTTAAAAAAATCATGCCAAAGATGGCAATCAGATGCATGAAATCAGCTTCTTTAACAGTATCTGAAAATGAAAATTTCCATCATCTGAGCATATATGTTTCTTTAACAGTGACTGTGAACAATTGTTCTTAATTGGGCTGTGATTAGAAAAAGACGAGTTGGAGTGGGGATCTGGAAACCCATATAAAGATATCTTGTTCATAATAAATTATTATTATTGTTGTTCTTGTCGCTCTTGCTGTTGTTGCTGATGTCTCTATGTGTTCGTGTGCTGAAGGGAAAGAAGGGATGAGAGAGAGATGAGGAAAATGCCGCTATGTTAGCCTGGTGTATCCTCATTCTCTACCATTCCTCTTTCTGGCTTCTATATTTGGTTTCCTTCCACGATGACAATTCCTTAAAACTGCACTTGATATGAGCCCTATTTGTATTTTTCTTCAATGAAGAATTGATCTATGACTACAATTTCCATTCAAAACCCAATTGTTCTATATTTGGTTCCCTCTTGCTGTTGTTGCTGTTGTTGCTGATGTCTAATCTTCTTTTACTGTTAGTGAAGCTTATCTCATGCATCTGATTGTCATCTTGGCATTTTTTTTGACCAAAATAGGTTCACTGTGAACTGAGGATGGTATAGCTGTATGCCAAAATCCTCCGGATATGCACAACAATTGGGTTTTAGATTTAATTGGGCTAAAGAATCAGTAGAGCAACATATATGCTCAGATAATGGATATTATCATTTTCAGATACTGTTAGAGAAGCTGATTGCCATCTTAGGCATGATTTTGTAACAAAAAATTGGTACACTTCCAAACTAAGTATGCTGCTAGCATCCTCATCTTCTTTTACTGTTAGTGAAGCTTATTTTCATGCATCTGATTGTCATCTTGGCATGTTTTTTTGACCAAAATAGGTTCACTGTGAACTGAGGATGGTATAGGTACTAATGCGGTTTGTTTTTGGTCGCAGTGTGGATGCACCAGGTGTGAGTTCGGACTCAATTTGTAATGAGGGAAGAGTACGGTGTCGGACGGTGAGCGAGGGGCTCGCTTCGGCGCTTGAGGATCGGCTCGGATGGCCTCGCCTCGAGTACCTGCAGACGGTCCTGAAACACCGGGGTTTATCCCGGTGGCGGACCCTCCGACGATCTAGTCAGTCTCTGTGAGAGAGTAGCAATAACTAGGGAAATTTAGGTGGCAAAGATTGATTACCTGAAAAGGTGGGTGAGGGTCTGGTATTTATAGGGAGTTCCAACCGGGTTTGGATCCGCTTGGGGGCCGGGTCTGAACCCGAAAGCCCATGGGCCTGACGTGGCAGGAGGCCCAGGGGGTTTAGGGCGGACGTGGCAGTGCCAAGAGTGGTATAGGGCTGACGTGGCAAAGCCCTAGGTGGTATTTGGAGCTGACATGGCTGATCATGGGGCTCCTGTGCCTCTGGGAGAATCGGATGGCCTAGGTTGTGCCAGGTCATCCTCATTCCTCGCCAGGCTGGGAGGACGGCCCGTGGGGCTGTCGCGGATCGGAGGCCGAGGGCCATTGAGGCTCGTCGGATACGAGGAGACCAGGTCTGTGGGGGTGAATTTACGGCTCGGTGCCGAGGCTGAAGTGGTCCGGGGCCGAGCCGGATTGATTTTTATTGTCCTTTTCGAGTGAGCCATCCTGGGCTTTGGCTGGGCCCCAGACCATTTTTACCCTACCACACAAGTCCCCCACTCCTGCGGGGATGCGGGAGTTAGCCGTGGAGGAGTGTTTATGGTCGTGGAAATGGGATGGCGAATCGTGGTGCCTTCCTGAGAAGACTACCCTGGTGCTAGACCGAACCTCGAGCTGGCAAGGGATTATAGGTCGGCAAGGGTGATGGCGAGCCGTTGAGCCTTCCTGAGAAGACTACCCTGGTGCTAGCCCGAACCTCGAGCTGGCGAGGGATTATGGGTCGGCAAGGATGATGGCGAGCCGTTGAGCCTTCCTGAGAAGACTACCCAGGTGCTAGACCGAACCTCGAGCTGGCGAGGGATTATGGATCGGTAAGGGTGATGGCGAGCCATTGAGCCTTCCTGAGAAGACTACCCTGGTGCTAGACCGAACCTCGAGCTGGCGAGGGATTATGGGTCGGCAAGGGTGATGGCGAGCCGTTGAGCCTTCCTGAGAAGACTACCCTGATGCTAGACCGAACCTCGAGCTGGTGAGGGATTATGGGTCGGCAAGGGTGATGGCGAGCCATTGAGCCTTCCTGAGAAGACTACCCTGGTGCTAGACCGAACCTCGAGCTGGCGAGGGATTATGGGTCGGCAAGGGTGATGGCGAGCCGTTGAGCCTTCCTGAGAAGACACCCTGGTGTTAGACCGAACCTCGAGCTGGCAAGGGATTATGGGTCGGCAAGGGTGATGGCAAACCGTGGTGCCTTAGAAGGTTTGAGCGGGGTGGCCTGCTGTTTTTGCGGAGCATTGAAGGCTCTCCGGGATCTGTGCAATGTTCCAATTTCCTAGGGGCATTAATGGCGCCGCCTAATAAATGCATGGCGCATGGGCTTCCATCGTTTGGCTTTCCCAATGTCATAATGGCCGGTCTATGGGGGAGGTTATAAATACCCCTCCCCCCACAGCGGGTTTGATCACAGCAAGTGTGGTCCATCGGCCATCAGAGGTGTCTGCTTCGGCGGATGTCTGTATTGCAAAATTTTGACCCTGAGAGTGTTGGACGGGTGGTCACTCTATTGCCTTGTTCTTCTCCCATTCCTGACGACCTCGATGTTAGTGTCAGGGTCAGGGGAGAACAAGGCAGAAGAGATGGTGGCCGTAGTTCGGGCTCGGGGGACAAGGTACTGAAAGGTTTTAACCCTGGGGACCTCGGACTGGTGGTGACTTTTCCGTCTGGATCCTTTTTCGGGTCGGACGGCCCTGACACGGTTGTTTGCCCGAGAAAGATCTAGACGGGAGGGGTATCAACCGAATTCCGGACCTGGGGCTGAGGAGCCTCGGATAGATGGGTCATCTCCGATCTCTATCTTCCTTCTGGTGCTGACGGTTTCTGATGGTCTGTCAGCCCAAAGGAGTTAGAGATTGGAGGTGGGCCGGTCTGCTTTCCGATAGGGGTCCAGGCGATGGTGGCTTTTCTCCCACCCTCGAACAGTTCGGGGTTTCGGCCGCCGAGGCCGTAAGCCCCGAGCTGCTCGCGGGTGAGAGGGGAGCCGACCGAGCCCTGGAGCCCGGGGCGCTTGTCTAAGGACGGCGCCTTAAATCTTAAGTAAAAAAAATTTCTCTGCCGAGCACTTCATCCGAACCGACCTCTGTGTGGTCTCCAACCGGTGCTAGGTGACGTCAGCAGCGCCAGTTTCGAGGATGACGTGGCGCGATTCCATTGGTGGCAGACGCACGCTATTCGAGGAACAGTAACGTGAAAATCGAGGCGTCG
The DNA here is from genome assembly GCA_017893485.1 of Hemerocallis citrina. Classification (NCBI taxonomy): domain Eukaryota; kingdom Viridiplantae; phylum Streptophyta; class Magnoliopsida; order Asparagales; family Asphodelaceae; genus Hemerocallis; species Hemerocallis citrina. The sequence continues at coordinate 163,715 of JACEHZ010000342.1, read as the reverse complement.
CCTCTCCCTCTATAAATATCCCCCCTTCTTCCCCATTTTGTTTATTTCTCTTCTGCTGTCTTCTTAAAAAGAAATCAAACACTTCAGCGCTCGGCTTGACTGTTTAGCAGCACCGGCTCGTCAGTCCGAGGCAATCCAAAGGTTAGTTTGTAAGTTTCTTTTGTTAGGCACAGATGTCTAGGGCTCAGTCTGGTTCGTCAGCGTCGACGTCGAGGGGGGAAGGAAAACCTGCCTCAAAATCGACTTCGTGGGAGGAGCCAGTGTTCGAGGAGGAGTCAGTACACGATGAGAAGCCCTCCGATTCGACTTCGTGGGAGGAGCCGGTGTACAATGTGAGGCCGTTACGCTCCCGAAAACCTTTCGTGGTGGAGAGTAGCAAATCGGAGGAGGCAAGCGACAGCTCGGACGAAGTCCAGATTCTAGAGTCGGCTTCCGAAGAGGAGGGTGGCCCAGAAGAGGGTAATGCCGAAGGGGCTCGGATAGGAGGTGCGGGGGGGGGGGGAGATCCACAGGTCAGGGTGTGGGTTCGAGCTCCACGCCAACCGGTCTGGGGCGATTATCTACCCCTTCGCCGGAAAGAGCCAAGAAGAAGAGGGTTCCGAAGAAGAAGGGGTCGAGGACCGGTGGCTCGAGCCAGGCGCCCGTTTACCGAAACTTAATGACAGGGTCGCCCGTACAACCGAAGCCGTTCCGTCGGTACCCCGACGACCTTTCCGATAAGGAGCTTTTTGGGGTCCAGCCGTCTTCCCCGAGCCGGAAGAGGGTGAAGATGGACACGCTTCTGACCGTCTTGGAGGCTGGTGACTTGGAGACTTTGCAGTTGGCGTATCACATAGGGTCCGGCTACGAGCTCATGTTGCCGAACTCTACCCTGCGCCCGACCGACCCCCTGCCTGCTTGGTACTGCGTCTTCCCTGTGGACGCCTTCATCTCTGGACTGAGGCTGCCGGTCCATCCGTTTGTTCGGGAGGTGTTGAATTGGGCGTCCCTGGCACCGATGCAGTATGGGCCGAACTCCTGGAAGCAGATTATCTGCTTCGTGTTGTTGTGCGAGGAGCAGAAGGTGCCCCTCCGGTTGGGCGTGTTCCGGGCGATGCTAGGGATCAGCTCGTCGGGGGAGTCGGAGGGTGTTTACTATATCTTGCCTTGGAGTAAGGGGAAGGTCATCCACGGTCACCCGGACTCTATCAAGGAGTGGAAGAAAAAAATATGTGGTGATCCGGAGTGAGGAGCCCTGGGACATCCCTACTCGATGGAACCACTATAAGCCGAGCTTTAAAGCGCCGAGGCCGAGGGACCTGACGGCCGAGGAGTGGAGGTTCGTTGAGCGCCTCCGTTTGTCACACAGTATCAGTTGGCCGAAGGTGACGGAGGGTCACCTGGCGAGCGTCGGACTGAGCCCGGCCGTGCTTTGTATGTAGTTATTTCTTTTCTCTCGGTCTTGTTGTTCTTTTGCGCTCATTGTTCTTAATGGATCTTTTCGCAGGTATGGATCCCGAATCGATCAAGGCAAAGAGGCTCGCCATGAAGAAGGAGAAGGCCGAGAAGAAGGGGGACGCGATGAAGACGAGAGGGTCGTCCCAGGTGGTCTTCGAGGTCCCAGACCAGCCTCCGGCAAAGAGGACGCGCTCGGAGATGGGCAAGGTGGCAGTTGCTCTGAAGAGCTCGGACCAGGGCAAGGTTGTTAATCTTGATAAGGGGAAGGGTCCCCTGGTGGGGTCGGAGGTAGAGAAGAGGTTGCGGCGACCGTGGGTGCCGGCTTAGTCGATCTGCGAGGGGGACAGCTTAACCCGAGGGCGCCAGGCTGTCGAGGTGGCGGATAAGCTGGCGACTCCCCGGGACCGCGCGGAGATGAATGCCGAGGACCTGGAGGATGCGTACACGCGCCTCGCGCAGGCTAATGTGCTGGTAAGTCTGCCGACCCCACCTGCCTTGTGATAATGTCGTAAAGGAGTCTTTCTTAGTGATGCTTGGTTACTGCAGGCGACCGTGCAGGGGGCCCACGTGAGAGGCCTTTATGAGGAGGCCTTGAAGCGGGAGCGAGACCGGGCTGACAAGGCTGTGCAGGAGATGAAGGAGCTGAAGATAGAGCTCGAAGGCTCGCACCAGAGGGAGCAGAAGATGAAGGTCGAGTTCGACGCCAAGGAGGCGGAATGGGCGAAGAAGATGGCGGCTCAGAAGAAGAAGTTCGCCAAGGAGAGGGAGGAGTTGACGGAGGCGAAGGTCAACCCCTGACTCGATTGCCTCTTTAGTCTTTTGTTGTTTTGTTTCTTTTTGTAAGCCTAACTGCGGACTGGCCACCGCTTTTGTAGCACTTTTTGAATTTTGAATGAAAACATCTTTGGTTTGGCCAAAATTTGTCTAAGTGTTTGTCCTCGGATTTTGTGTATGATTAGTTGTAAATGTTTCCAAGTGTTGGCCCATCGGATTTATCTCTGCTTTTCAGGTGAAGTTCGGTCCGATCACGGAGGTTCCGTACCTTCGTAAGGAGCTGACCAAGACAAAACGAGAGCTGTCACTCAGCCGAGATAAGCGCTTTTATATGCTTTTGAAACTGGAGGAGATAAAGGCGCTGGCCAGGGGGCAATGTCGCGAGCTGAAGCAACTACGAAAACGAGCCCCCGTCCCTTTTCCTGAGGGCGAGGTCGAGCGGCTTAGTAGGGAGCTCGCCGTCGCCGAGCAGAAGAACGATGAGCTCTCGGCCACGATCCGACACTTGGAGGTAGCGGGGCGAGGTCGTTCGGAGGAAGAAAAGAAGCTTACTTCTGAGCTGGAGAAGGTGTCGTCCGAGCGCAAGAAGCTGTTGGCCGAGGTCGACAAGTTTAGGAGGATCACGATAGATAGGGGGATTGAGGTCACCCATTACCGATGGCTTGCGACCGATAGTGCCAACGCCTCGGGCTCGTCGAGGCTTCCTCGTTTGAAGAAGTTGGCGAAGGATGACGCTTTGAGAGATAGAATCATTAAACTGGAGGAAGAGGTCGCGTCACTCAAGCCTCTGCCTGAGAGGGCCAACATCCGCAGTACATCGTGTACTCGCAAAGAGAGCGAGAGAGGGATTACATTTTACAAACTTGCGACACGTTTGCCTGTGGCTAGGCGGAGCCCTGCCGACGCTCAGAGTAGCGTGGCCGTCTCGTCGAGTGGGGCCTCGGTCGGCGCCACAGTTAGGGTCAGCAGCGAAGGGGGGTCACGTTTCGTTGGTTTAGGATCGAGTTCGGAAGGCAGGCCTCGTCGTCCTCGCGTTTCCTTAAACCGAAGCGTTCCCCTTCCGAGGAGGCCCTGATCATGTCGTTTTACGTTTTTTCTTGCTATTGTAAAAACTTAATTGTGGGGTCGGTCTTGTCATATGTAGAACTATTATATCTGAATACGAATCTGAAAGTTTGTTCAGAAAATTCCCAAGTGTTGGACTTCGACAGTGTATTGAAATTTTGCTATTCGTTTTCCCTTCTTTTCAGCTCGTGGGGGCAGCCTAATACACTGATTCCAATGGCTCGGACGATGATGCTGATACCGGGGCAACTTCAGGGGCGACGAAGTCGCGCTCGACGAAGTGCCGAGAGCGGCTTTATGGTGTCGAGCTGGAGTTACGCCAGCTGAGAGCGAGCGGGCCCACCTTCAGTCCGTCCTCGGCCAACGAGACGCCGAGATCCAACGTCTGGAGAGTAGGATCAGCGAGGCGACCCCCGTGGGAGAGGGCGAAGATTCACAGACTGCTTTTAGCAACGCTCTTCGGGTCCAGTGTATTCGGCACAACCAGTCGAAGGTGATAGCCGAGCGGGACGATTTGCTCTCTGAGATCCGTCACTTGCAGACCGTGAAGGTGAAGCTTTGGAAGGAGGCAGAGGAGCTATCAGCCGAAGTGGATAGGCTGGCGACCGAACGGATCAGTGAAGACATTTCTGTTTGAAGACCAAGTGTTGTGGGTCGGCGTTGTATTTTTGTTTTCTAATGCCTTGTAACTATGGAGGGATTGCTTTGTGTTATGCCCCGACTATTAATAAAATTTCTTTCAATAATTAGCATGTCTTTTGCTGCTCTGCGTATTTGTCCTGCTCGTAAGTGTGTTGGTCGTGCCGAGGTCCCTGAACCGAGGGCATAGTGCCGTCGGCAAGTATCTCGAGGCGAACCAGCTCCTAACGGTACGCTATCTTGTCGTTTAGCGATCCTGACAAGATCTGGACCGGGGGGGTGAACTTCTCAAACCGAGGAGTCGGGCGGCGCTGGCCATTGCCGTCCTTCTGAAGCTTCTTAGCCTCTTCTTCTTTGGTCAGCTTTCGTTTCGTCCCTGAGGTAGACCCTCCGAAGCTTGGAAGGTAGGTGGCCTCTTCGGCACGAATGTACTTGTCACACCTGAGAAGGAGGTCGGCAAAGTTCCGTGGAGGCTTCTTAGCAAGAGAGGAGCGGAGGCTGGAATTGAAGACGTTGGATTGGAAGGCGGCTGTTGCGACAGATTGGTCGAGGGAGGCTATGGACCTGACCTCCGCAGTGAATGTAACGCCCCTGCCCCTAGCTCGGACAATTTATACAATTTATAAGACAAATTAGATACTATGTAGTACAACTGCCCACCACAGGCTGCCTCTCAAAAGTTGGTTAACCGATTAGGTGACTCTTGATCCTTGGCATTTAGTATTTATATTATATTTTATTATATGAAATTTCCGATATGGGATATTTCCTTCACTACAAATGCTTTCCTTCTATTACCGTGGGCCACCCCATCATAATACCATATATTATACTTACCTTTCAAATTTCATAGCATGATACTTACCAGCCAACTTTCCATTACCATTCCATCACCTATATATATATCATATCTGTATATATATTATACTATATATTTTTTTTATATATATATCTTTTTTTTTTGAAAATTACCGGGGTGTTACACACACCCCCCCTTCAGAAATCAGCGTCCTCGCTGAGCACGGGCATGCACAATATAGTGCAGGATCTACTTTCTAGCCGATGTGGAGTGGAGTACCCTAGCCCACCCCCGTGGATTTACCGGGCGTACCCTGATTCTGCGTGTTGTCCAGACCCCTAGCCCACCCCCGTGGATTTACCGGGCGTCCTGGCCACAACCCCGCTCCCTCTCAGGCATACATCTCACCCACTCTTACCCACACTCGGTGTCGAAGGTCGGCTCTGATACCATTTGTAACGCCCCTGCCCCTAGCTCGGACAATTTATACAATTTATAAGACAAATTAGATACTATGTAGTACAACTGCCCATCACAGGCTGCCTCTCAAAAGTTGGTTAACCGATTTGGTGACTCTTGATCCTTGGCATTTAGTATTTATATTATATTTTATTATATGAAATTTCCGATATGGGATATTTCCTTCACTACAAATGCTTTCCTTCCATTACCGTGGGCCACCCCATCATAATACCATATATTATACTTACCTTTCAAATTTCATAGCATGATACTTACCAGCCAACTTTCCATTACCATTCCATCACCTATATATATATCATATCTGTATATATATTATACTATATATTTTATATATATATATATCTTTTTTTTTTGAAAATTACCGGGGTGTTACAGTGAACCTCTTCACATAGTCTCTCAACTTCTCCCCCTTCTCCTGGCGGAGCTGGAGTAACGAGATGTTAGTCTTCTCCGTGCGTCTGCTACTCACAAAATGAGTGATGAAGAGGCTCTCGAATTGCTCGAAGGAGAATATGGAAGACGGGGCGAGGCGGGAGTACCACTCCCGAGCCGAACCCTTAAGAGTGGCAGGGAAGGTTTTGCACAGCAAAGCATCAGAAGCTTGGTGGATTAGCATGAGGGTCTTAAAGCTTTCGATGTGGTCCACGGGATCCGACTCCCCCGAGTAAGTTTCGAACTTCGGGGGTTCGAAACCTCTTGGGATAGGAGCTTCCATGATGGTCCGGGAGAAGGGGGTCTGCTCGGACGGATGGTTCTGCTGTTCGACCCTTCCCCCTCGTCTATCCGACCGATTCGTCTCTCCACCTCATGGAGAGGGCGGTATAGGGCACCGTCCCTCCCGCGGTAGTTGAACGAGCCTCTGGACTCGTCTTCGTAGGAGGGAGAGCCGGGGCTACGACGATGGTCGTCCCGGGAGCGGCGAGGGTTAAGATCATGCTGCTGGTGGTTAGGAGGTGGCGGAGGAGAGGCGGACCTACGGCGAGGACTGGGAACCCATTGGGGCGAAGGAACCCTTTGGGCCTCATTGTTGTTGGGTCGGAGGTTAAGAGCCTGCAACACCGTTGCTTGAAACTGCAGGAACTCGGCGCGAGTGATGGGCGCCTCATTGTTCCTCAGCTGATGCCGACCGGTAGGAGAGTGGCACCTCCTCCTGTAATGCCCGGGTGACTCTCTTCGCCCTCTCCTGGTAGGAGACCTTCTACGCTCGCGGTGGTGAGGATTCCGCTCATCTGGACGTTGTAGGCGGGAGGCTCCCTCTCGGGACCACTTTTCGTCCAGACGGTGGCGGAGATCCTCATCCTTCTGCCGGTTGAGGATAGTATTTCGAAGGTCAGGGGCCTGAGGACTATGGGAGGCGTAAGAGTCTGTAGAGGCGTTGTGTACCGATATGTGGTCTTGATGGAGAGGTTGTTTTTGCTTCCGTGGATCGGGACCGTTTGGGGGTTGCTGGTTCGAAAGAGGAGGTGGGTCCTGCTGGACACGGTCCTCGGCGGGCGGAGGGAGCCGCCCCAGTTGTTGAGAGGGGTTGACAAGGACTTCTTGCTGGTCCGCGGGGTTGGGTGCACGATTGGACCCTCTAGATCTGACCTTTCTGGGAGGCATGGTTGAAGATCTGATCGACGAGGAAGAGGCGGAGGCTATTCGTATGGTTTTCCCACAGACGGCGACAATCTGTTACCGCTGATTTCGGTGTGGGGGTAAACAGAAGAGATTTGTGAGTTCGAGAAAACCTGAACAGCAGATCCAAGCCTTCTGATTCCTGCCGCAACCTGCAAGGAAGTGCGAGACACCGGGGTTGATTCCGGCGATGCACCCTCCGACGCTCTTGTCAGTAACCAGTGGTGATTAAAGAAAGAGCTTAAGGTGGAAAAAGAGTAATTACCTGGTCACAGTGGTAGAGGGGAGGTATTTATAGTCGCCAGGGGAGTGATTAGGGACTTGATTCCCTGTGTAACTGCCAGGAGTAAAATCCTCACAGTCTGTTTAGGAAACTAAACCCTGATTCTCGGTGAGAGTAAATCAGGCCCGTTGATTTGGTCAAATCAGTGACCCTGATTTGTCTCTTGTTGGTCTGGGTTCGCCTCGGGTCGGGACCCGTACCCAATCGGAGTGGATCCGTTTGTGGGCTATTGGATCTGTGAGAAGGAGATCCAATACCCGCTTTGGATCCATTTGTATGTGAAATTACCGTTTTACCCCCGAGCTTCAAGATTCGCGCCCAATCCAGACAGTTCCGATTTAACCCCATTTTTAGCCATATCAATTTTCAAATTTTGAGTTTTGAAGAACAATAATGTTCTATATTTAAGAGAAGATATATGAATTTTCCAAATCTAGAAATCGAAAGATTATCTTCTGTCCATCGTAAAATTTAACATTTATTTATTTCGGACGCAAAATGATGTTGCGTCGCAATTTTTTATTTATTTTTAAATAGTCTCGGACGCAAGATCATTTCCCGTCCGAAAGTTTTTTTTTCCAGATGTGAAGAAAATATTCTATAGAATTAAGCCTACAAAAATTATTATGCATACATATTAAAAATTAAATGAGATTTAATTAAGATTTAAGAATTAATTAAGATTTAATTAACATTTAAATTAAGATTAATTAAGGTTTAAGAAAAAGAAAAAAAATTCAATGACGCAAGATCATCTAATGGGAAAAAATTATCGGACGTCCGTGTTTTTTTTTTCCGTGTTTTTTTTTTAAATTTAAAAATTTTAAAAAAATGTATCTGACCCAAGATAATCTTGTGTCTGTGCAAATTTTTAAAAAATAAAATAAATCAGACGCAAGTTCATCTTATGTCCTTGCAATTTTTTCCCCATATTTTGAATCTGAACGACTAAAGCAATAAGTCATAATTTCTACTTCTAAAAACCAAATATAAAAAATTTGAGTCTGAACGCTACAGATGCTCTTATAGTCATTGGGTATATCTTCAAAAAATGGATATTTTGGATATAATTGGCAGTCTTCGGCTATATATCCATATTTTGGGTTTCACATGAACGGGAGTCGGCCAAATAGCTAAGAGTTTGATAATTTAGAAATTGGAATATGTTCTACTGTTTATTTAAAAAGAAGACTTCGTACGAGAGATGATATTTCGTCGGAGAAAATTTATTTTTTTTGGGAAGTTGGCGGACGGGATATGATATCCCGTCTGAATTCTTTTTTAAAAAAATAAAAATAGGGAAATCATATGCCGTCCCTTGCTTCTTTCCTTCACATTTTTTTTAATTTAAAAAAAAAAATTAAAGACGGGATATCCCGTCCTTCACCTTTGAAAGAAAAAAAAAGTTAACCAAAAAATTTAAAACGGTACATGATATATCCCGTTTGGGCCAAAAAACCTAATTTATGACTACGACGACTGCAATGCTTTTTCTAAATTTTCTATTTCTAAAATGCCATACATCCATTATTTAACAATAACAACTACTCTAAGATGTTTGTTTTCTTATGTTGAAAAATGATCGAATTGTCTTGTTTCGTTGATGAGTGGGAGCAAAATATGCTTTCTGATGATCAAAACCACATAGATATTTTTATCCCGAGTGTTGTCGCTACGAAATGAGATCGAGGGGGACTAGCAAACACTTTTTAAACATTTTTGTGCAGACAATTAATAAGGGTCGGATTGGAGTGAAACTGAAGCTTGCCACAAACTATGATGATGACATGTTGGATGATTCATAATTTTCTAGGACTATGTCCCTGTATGTTATTTAGTCGTTATTAGTAAGATTAATAGAAGCATGAATATGATCTCTCATCTGAACCCATTGGAAATTTACTTGTCCATTAGCTAATTGTATTATACTTTATATGTTTTCTGATGAAACGGATTGTGACTATCAGTGAATCATCGTGATGATTCACTTCTCAGTGAACCTAATCCAAACCCTCAAAGCAGAGGCTATTCTTTCAAGGCACATGACTCTGGACCCTGAGGCATGAGAAGGGCTTGGCTGCCTGGGCCAACCTTTAAAGACGGGATATCCCGTCCTTCACCTTTGAAAGAAAAAAAAAAGTTAACCAAAAAATTTAAAACGGTATATGATATATCTCGTTTGGGCCAAAAAACCTAATTTTTATTATACTTTATATGTTAAATGGAAATTTATATTTTTTATTTGACAACGTAATTTTGGACAAGGTCAAAAATTCCACATGCCCACCCAATCTCACCCCGTAGGACTCTGATGCTGCAAGCGGGGTTAGATCTCTTGATCTGTTGCTCATTAGAAGAGACATTTATTAGTAAATTCTTGTGGCACTTATATGGTCTTGTTGAAGGGAGTTCGCTGAAGGACCAATAGTATAAAAAATTAATGTGTTTGTTCACTATGAAAGAAAGGAAAAAAAAATAATAATAATTGTACTTTTACAACGAAAAGTGGAGGGGAGTTTGGTGAAATTTCCCTTCTTACACAATATTTTAGGGAAAAAAAAACCCTCACGTTTCCATTTATAGCAAGAAATTCCACAACTTATTTTTTCGCTCATTAAATCCTATATTTCCTTAAGTTTTGAATATTCCGTTAAAACTCAATTGTAAAATATTCATTTGTCCATCTGTAATCTATAATCTCTAATATCTAAATATCTAATCTCTAATATTATAATGGAATAATGCCTTAGTGTCATTTGTTAATTTATCAATACGTGCATCGTACGTGCATAACTAATATGAAGGAGGTATCAGATTATTCGAGTCCTCATTATGTCAGATCTTTTACTTTTATTTTTTATATATTAAACATGCATCACATATTTAAATTACTATCTATCTACCTATCTATAATATAATATATTTACTTACTATTTAATGGAAGAGTTCGTCACAAACAAGCAATTTTTAATATTTTTTTGTCACAAAAGAAACACCAATTTTGTCACCAAACAAACATGTGCATTGCACGTGCAACTCCAAATCTATTTTCAACACGTGCATCGTACGTACACATCAGAGTTTTCCTTCTTAATTTAAAAAATACGTGTATCGCCCGTTTAGCTCCTTTTTTTAAAAAATAAGGCGTTAATCGCACGTGCTAATTACTATTGTCTTACGTGTATCCCACGTTTAACTCAAACTCTTTATCAAAACGTGCATCGCCCGTGAAATGCATTGCACGTGCATAACTAATATGAAGGAGGTCATAGGTTCGAATAATCACTATGTCAGATATTTTACTTTAATTTTTTTTAATATATTAAATGTACATCACACGTGTAAATTACTATCTATCTATCTATCTATAATATAATATATAATCTCTAATATTATAATGAGTGAATTGGAGTTGTAAATCTACCTACTTACGTATAACTCCAACTCTCTCATTATAGTCTTCACATTTATTTTTTAAAATATATAATTATATTTATTAAGATATGTATCGCACGTGTAAATAAGTATTTTTACTTTATTTTTTATTTTTAAATTAATACGTGCATCGCAAATGTATATTACTAGTTTATTTAATCTGAAAAACTCCCGCTGCTTTTCTCATCCAACTCATTTACTTTTTAAACCTGCAAATTCATCATCCATCACAATTCACAATTCTCTCTCTTAAACTTTCAAACTTGCTAACATCATTTTCAAATTATTTCCTTAATTATTTTTTAGTTTATCTTTTTTGTAGTAATTACTCCTCATTCATAGTTAGTTAGTTGTAAATTTGGGGGGAAATCGTTTTTTAAATATATATTACGGATAGTCAATGTTTGTGGATAAATTTACAAATGATAAGAACCAAATCTAATAATCTAGTTAAACAAATTGTTAGGCATTGCTGTGCTAGAAAACCCTTTTCCTTTTTAATTTAGTTGCAGGAGTTTGATTCTGCAAGATTCTTCCACCTAAGATTCTCTGGCAATAAGAACGAAGATGCGAGTTGACCAGGCACTGGCTGGCCCTGTCAAGGACAAAATTTTACCCGGGGGGGATTTTTCGGGCTGACCCCAGTTATTCATTGGTTAATTACACTGGTTTCCGGTCAAAGTTGATCTGAGAAAATATGCATACATGAATAAATGCATATGACAATTTTTTATTTCGCTGCAGTCGTAAAATGCTATATTTTACCGGTTTAAATTAAAATAATATAGAGATGGTGTTTCACATTGCGTCCGAGGAAAAAAAAAATTAAAATAAGTGGGACGGCACATAAAGTGCCGTCGGAGCGGGAAAAAAAAATATTAAATAAATAAAGGTGGGACAGCACATGAAGTGCCGTCGGAGGGAAAAAAGGAAAAAAAAAATTTAAAAATTAAAAAAAAGGTGTGACAGCACATGAAGTGCCGTCGGAGAGCTTTTAAAAAAAAAAAATAATCCGACTGAAGGTAGGTTCATTTTGTATCGGGCTATGCTTTGGATGAAGAAGGGGGATGAGATCATGTTCTTGGGCCTAGTAGAGGTGTACGACAACAGTCCAATGCCCTCTCTACGATCCAACGGCATGCCATCTCGATCCCGGTTTCACCTTATGCTCGAGTAACCTCCTACAGTATATTTTGTAATAGTCTTAGAACTTACTTTCCTTTTATAAATATATATTTTTGTGAGGTAGGATAATCCTACCTTTTACCAGTCAAAAAAAAAATTTAAAAATTTAAAAAACCAATTTATTTGGAGGAACGGCACTTCAAGTGCCATCTGACCAATAAAAAAATTATTTTTTTTGTGCGATGGCACTTCAAGTGCCATCCTTTATATATGCATAATTACTATTTCGATTCTCATATATAGCAATCTACTGTAGCGATTTATGCATAATATGCATATTTAGCCAACGACTGCAGTGCTCTTTTTTACAAAATATGCATATTATGCATATATACCAAACGACTACAGATGCTCTAACGACTGTAAACTTGTAGTTTACAATTTCCGCAAGTGGGATTTTAATGCGTACATTAGATCATCCACTATCCTCTGCTGAAAACCTAAAAAATAAAAATTTTAACGAAAAGTCTCTCAATATCGTTGGACAAAAACCTATTTTTTGGCCAAAGCGTGAACAGTAGATTGCTATATATAGCAGAGCGAAATAGCAAATGCAAAATATAGAAGACGGAAAATGATCTTCCGTCTGTTAAAAATTTCTAATTGTTTTCAATAAAATTAAGATAGACGAAAGATGATATTCCGTCTGAAGAGTTGAATGGTCAAATTTAAAGAGACGGAAGCTCCAAATTATTTTATTTTATAAAAAAAAATTAATAGACGGAATAACTTTTTCCGTCTGTCTCATTTAATATCTAAAAAAAAATAAATGAAAGAGACGGAAGAAATTCTTTCGTCCCTTTCATTTGATTTTTTTTTTTTTTTGGCTTTTAAATTTTGTTTTAAATGGAAAATGGGTTGTTTTCAGAGTTGTTTTTTCAGAGTTAAACGGAAAAATATGCTGCTATAATTTTTAGAGTTGTTTAAAAAAAAATCACCCAGCCGGAAGATCAAAAATCACCCAGACGGAAGATGATCTTCCGGCTGGGTGAAATTAAAAATTTTTAAAAAAAAGAAAAAGAAAAACTCCCCGGACAGAAGATCATCAACCGTCTGTGTTGAATTCTGTCTGCCTACAAATTTTATTATTATTAGACGGAAGATGATCTTCCGGCTGGGTGAAATTAAAAATTTTTAAAAAAAAGAAAAGAAAAATTCCCAGAAGATCATCAACCGTCTGTGTTGAATTCTGTCTGCCTACAATTTTTTTTTTTATTATTATTTTGAATTTTTTTATAAACGGAACATGATATTCCATCTATCCAATTTTGGGTATTAAAAAAATTAGTTTTTTTATTACACGGAAGATGTTATTCCGTCTTTATATTTTATAATTTTTTCGGCAAAATTTTAGCTTCAACGTTAGTGGCGTAACCCGTTCATTTCTAAAAACCTATTGCTAAATACCTATAATTTAGCACCAACGATAGTGGATGCTCTTAGGCATATATGTCCGGAGTAAGTTAGGAATTTGGCACAGCGGAGTGGAGCTTTAGAATCGGTAAGCGATAACCGATCAAATGAACAATCAAATAAGTAGATCAAACCAAGCAAACAAAGAATACAATGTTTGTCCAAGTTCAGGCGAATATAATCCACAGAGAAATACGGGAGATATTATTCAACTAGAAAAGATTACAAGAATTACAAACTCTTTCACCAACAACATGTCTTTCTCTTAAGTCTCACTAGAAAATAATTTGCTGTCTACACTGGAAAACTCTCAATGAAGTACTAGATATCTCAATGGAGGTTACTACAATATATAAAGATTTAGAGAAATCCTAAGTTTAGTCTTGATAGAATAACCGTCTGATATATTCTAAGAGAGTCACATGATAGAAGTCATACACACTACAAAAGATACTCGATTTACCGGCGAATCTTCCCTGACATTTTACTAGTAGCGCCGGGGTAGGGAGCGAATAGGAATTGGGCGCCAGATGGGAAGGTTATACACCGGCGGCCGCTTTAAACCGCCGGGCAATATTCGTATTCACCGGCGTTTTTTTTAAAATGCCGGTGAAGTGTATTATTCACCGGCATTTTGATAATAAACGTCGGTGAATATACCGATACATTCACCGGCGTGTCTAATTGAAACGCCGGTGAATAACCTTCGATAAATCCCGCGAACCCTAATCTTTCGCTCGCCATTTTCCGAAACCCAAAAAAAAGAGGGGGGGGGGGCACTTCGTTTTCCCTCCTTCCTCGCTCTACTTCCCGCGCGTTTGCCTCCGCCCCTTCGTCCTCTTCGACAGCCTTCGACCTTTCGTCATCGTCCCTTCTTCCCTTCGTCATTTTCGATTTCCATCCTCCCTCTCTCTATTTGGAGGTGAATCGGCGATCGGAAACCACCGTGTCGCCCCGCTCTCTCTTTATCTCCTACGCCCCCACGCTCGTCGCCCCGCTCTCTCTCTCTCTTCGGTATCATCTTTTGATTTCCCTTATTTTTCAAAAAAAGCATGGTTTTTCAGATTATTTGTAGAGTTTTAGTTGGGATGAAGAATGAATAGAAAAATATATGCTTAGATACTGGAAATTTTCATCTTCTTTTACTGTTAATGAAGCTTATTTCATGCATCTGATTATCATCTTGGCATGTTTTTTTGACCAAAATGGGTTCACTGTGAACTGAGGATGGTATAGCTGTATGCCAAAATCCTCCGGATATGTACAACAATTGGGTTTTAGATTTAGTTGGGATAAAGAATTAGTAGAGCAACATATATGCTCAGATAATGGATATTATCATTTTCAGATACTGTTAGATAAACTGATTGCCATCTTAGGCATGATTTTTTAACATAAAATGGGTACACTTCCAAACTAAGTATGATGCTGGCATCCTCATCTTCTTTTCCTGTTAATGAAGCTTATTTTCATGCATCTGATTGTCATCTTGGCATGTTTTTTTGACCAAAATGGGTTCGCTGTGAACTGAGGATGCTATAGGTACGTATGCCAAAATCCTCCGGATATGCACAACAATTGGGTTTTAGATTTAGTTGGGCTAAAGAATTAGTAGAGCAATATATATGCTCAGATAATGGATATTTTCATTTTCAGATACTGTTAGAGAAACTGATTGCCATCTTAGGCATGATTTTTTAACATAAAATGGGTACACTTCCAAACTAAGTATGCTGCTAGCATCCTTTTCTTCTTTTACTGTTAGTGAAGCTTATTTTCATGCATCTGATTGTCATATTGGCATGTTTTTTTGACCAAAATGGGTTCACTGTGAACTGAGGATGGTATAGCTGTATGTCAAAATTCTCCGGATATGTACAACGATTGGGTTTTAGATTTAGTTGGGCTAAAGAATTAGTAGAGCAACATATATGCTCAGATAATGGATATTTTCATTTTCAGATACTGTTAGAGAAACTGATTGCCATCTTAGGCATGATTTTTTAACATAAAATGGGTTCACTTCCAAACTAAGTATGCTGCTAGCATCCTCATCTTCTTTTACTGTTAGTGAAGCTTATTTTCATGCATCTGATTGTCATCTTGGCATGTTTTTTTGACCAAAATTGATTCACTGTGAACTGAGGATGCTATAGGTACGTACGTATGCCAAAATCCTCTAGATATGTACAACAATTGGGTTTTAGATTTAGTTGGGCTGAAGAATTAGTCGAGCAACATATATGCTCAGATAATGGATATTTTCATTTTCAGATACTGTTAGATAAGCAGATTGCCATCTTAGGCATGATTTTTTTACAAAAAATGGGTGCACTTCCAAACTAAGTATGCGGCTAGCATCCTCATTTTTTTTTACTGTTAATGAAGCTTATCCCATGCATCTGATTGTCATCTTGGCATGTTTTTTTGACCAAAATGGGTTCACTGTGAACTGAGGATGCTATAGGTACGTATGCCAAAATCCTCTGGATATGCACAACAATTGGTTCACTGTGAAAAATATATGCTTACATACTGGACATTATCATTTTTCTTTTACTGTTACTCATTTTTCTTTTACTGTTAATGAAGCTGATTTCATGCATCTGATTGGCATCTTGGCATGTTTTTTACCAAAATCCTCCAAATCTGTACAAGAATTGGGCTGAACAAACCTTGTGCAGGTTTCTTTTGGCGCTACAAACATCAATGATTTAGTTGGGATGAAGAATTATTTTAGAAAAACTTATTAGTAGCCATATTAGTTTCTTTTGTTTAGTATTATTATTATTATTATTATTATTATTATTATTATTATTATTATTATTATTATTATGAGATAAGTAAGTAATTATTAGTAGCCATGAACAGAATAGTTCATGAGTCATCAGATCTTCTTGTTACCGTAGTTACAGCACGACGCGCTCATTATTCGGCCGATTCCTCTTCATCAGCAAAATACCCTTTACCATCATCATCTCCTTGAACGGAAAGCCAAATATAGGGGAGACTATTGTAATACCCTGATTTTTCAATAAATGAGAAATTATTTATTTTGCACGTGTTGTGCACGTGCAATATATTGTTGGATTATTTTATCATGGTGAGTATGTTTAAATATATTTTTCTCAAATTATTTTACAAAAGCCTTCTTTAAAAGCCTTATTTGATTTAATTAAAAAGCCTTTTCTTAAAAAGCCCAAAAGCATTTTTATTTTATTTATTTTTATAAATTATTTTTGGCCCAAAAAGAAAGCCCATGATTAATTTATTTTAATTAAACTTGTCATGTAGAAGACTTTTTCTAACAAAATTATTTTTTATGCAATTTTAGAATGTACAAATTTGGCCTAGTTGCATGCACGTGCACTACACGTACACGTGCATTGCACACTCTATTTTTTGGGCCGGTAGCATTCTTTTTGGAGGGAGAGTTGAAATTTTGGGTGTGGAGAACATGGGGGTAGTTTCAAGGAGGTGGGTAGTTTTCCTAACTCCTACTTGAATCTAAGCCCTTCATTTTGCAACCACCAAGATGATCTTAGCCCTCCATTTCCCTCATTTTTTAGTATAAATACCCCCCTTTCTCATGGCTAATTTTCATATGCAAAGTGTAATTTCTAAAGCTATACTAATATATTGTGAGAGTTATAAAAAATAAGAGTTGTGTGGGTTGTATTGCTTGGAGTGGCCGGCACCATCAAGAGCATTCGGCTAGGAAGCTTTCGGCCAAGGAGGAGAAGTATTCGGCATTTGGTTGGAGGCTTGGAGTGGTGCATTCTTTTGGCTAGGAGGAGGTGTTCTCATCTACTTGATTGCTTTTGTTGTGTTTCTCTCCAATTGAGGTGGGTAAAATATTTCATGTTTCTAATATAGGGTTCATGCTAGTATATTGATGACACTATACATGGAAAATACTAATAAGAGACCACTTTAATTAAAAAGTTAGTATGGGAATGGCTTAGAATGGTGTGATAAATTGTGTATGTAAATTGCTTGCATGAAATTATACCATATGAAGCACTTACTATGATTATTTAGTTTAATTGAACAATGATGCAATGTGACTAGCATGATGTGTGGAAGTCTTTTATTAATTACTTGCAAATTGTGTGGTTGAAACATGAAAATTGAGAAAGACATTAACACTATGGGAATTGAATAGAAAAGTATATTGAATGTTTGAATCCATGTGTAGAAGTGGCATGAATGAACCAAGGAATTGCTTGTTGTCATCATATTAGAAATGTACCAAAAATTAGAAATTGTTGAGTTTCACCTATTCATGTGCTATATGAATTCTTTTGCTAGTATGAGTATGGGAAAATCCAAAGTTGTATTGTGTTGTGAATGTAGAATAATAACCAGTAATTTATCATGAAAAACTTTGGGATAAAAGAGGGATTAGAAGAACAATCGATTATTTTCAATGTCGAAAAATAAAAGATTTGCTAGTTTTAATTAAAATAATTAATTTGGGTGGAGAAAAATGTGTTTTTAGTACAAAAATTTATTTTACAATTACTGTTTTGAAGATGGAATAAAGAAGCTTAAATCTGGAATTTTTCAGTAGTTTATTTGAAGGCAATATGAATCAATTGTTGAACATCGAGTTAATTTCAAAACAAACAGTGGGAATATGAGTTAAATGGGTTTTAAGTCCACACTGTGACAACCTGAGCCAGTGGCTCAGGCGGTCGGTGGCGCTGTTCGGTTTCCCTGAGCGGTGTGGTTCGAATCCGGGTCTCACCAAATTTTTTTTAAGTACTGTGTATATATGTATATATCAGCGAAGAGATGGCATATGTACTTAGCGCATCCTCTTCTAGTCGCTAGCACCGATCGGCCTATCGGCGGGTGCTCTGGCCTTCTTCTCTATTGTGCTGGGTTCGAATCTTTCCCCTAGCACTTAGGGAAAAATATTTTTTTTATGAGATTTTGATGTCCAAAAAATATAAGAAAAATATGGTAATTTTCATAAAAATACAAGGAATTTTATGGGATTGGTTTGGATATTATTTGAAGAAAATAAAATGTAGTTTGTGAACAAATGGCATATTAAAGCTATGGTTCTAAGACACATACTCATGGTTAGTTTCAAATTTATAAAGAGTTATTAAAATGATTATTAGAAAGTTTTTGACACAAAAGAATTTGTGGTGTGACATGATATTATAATCTTTACTTGAAGATATGGTGTAAAATATGAAGTACGAATGTATGTTTATAAGGTGCATGAGTCCATTGTATGATGATGGAGTTTAGAAACTTTGTTGATGAAATTGTTGGACTTGAATATGAATTTTGAGTTATAATATTCACCATGGATTTGTGAACCAATGAAATTATGAATAAGAAAGAATATGAAATTGTGACATGAAAGTGGTTATGACTTAAAGATTGTGAAATGGAATTTGAAATAGAGTAGCTAAGTCTCCCCGGCATTGAGAAAGATGAATTGAATTGAAATTAGACCAAGGTTGGTCATGTTGAAACAAAGGAATAAGTCCGGATGATGGAGAGGCTAACTCTAGTGATTATTTTGTTCATGATTTTTATATAAAACTAAGGACTAGTACATAGTGGAGATGTGACGAAAGTAGAAGAAAAACACGAGTATGAGGGCCAACGGATAGCGGTGTGAGAGCGATTCACAGGTTGCCTGCTTGATGCGTCAAGACAGTGCGTGGGCGCTACTCCGGAATTATCGTCCCGGTGGCGACGCTCGTGGGATGTTCGAGTGGCTATGGGTGGTGCCATTGTTCCATGGCGGAGGCTGAATTGTCCATAGGTTGCCTGCTCGATGCGTCGTGACAGTGCGTGGGATTCCCCTCCAGGCTGCCTGGACATGGGCTCATAGATCATAGGACATCTAAGATACTACCGTAGTTACAGTAGTAGTTAAGGCATAACGGGGGATTGAACCCTATCAAGATGAAGAACGAATAAGGGCTTGCCCTCGGACCTATGTAGTATGGGATGCATAGAATCCGAACAAGTGTGCATTAGTGTCATGTAACATAATTAAACTGTATTAAGGACTAAGTGCACAATCACAACACGACATCGATAGGGTAGTCCCTTTAGTTTGAATGTGACAAGTTTGTGTTTGCTAAATATGAAATGTTAAGTTATACTATTTCCGGCAAGCGAGGACGGCCGTGTATAATGATCGTCGGTTGAATAAACTGACGTACCCACAGTCTAACATGCAGGTAAATGTCATGCTAAAGATTAAAGAGGATTTGGATGCTTAAAGATTTTATCAAGCTGTTGTACTTGTATTTAATTGTTGTATTTTACTTCCGCTGTGCAAAAGAAAGATGTAATTATGATGTAATCTCTGATGTATGATGAAAAGTTTTAATTTCCCTGTAAAAGTGTACTAAGAAAGTGAAAAGATCCTGTAGAACATCTCGAATTCAGTGTATTTGGGATTCGGGGCGTTACAGAGTGGTATCAGAGCCACGCTTTCTACACTTTCACACTTGTACAAATTTATAGGGAACGACACCCTAGTAGTGGACATTAGAGTGTGTGTTTGAATCTAGAGATTTAAATGTAAGTGACTTACATTTGTGTTGCTCTAAGATTTGTGATTTCTCCTCCCTATTTCTAAGATGGCTGATCACTTCGACCCTGCTGGAGGCGACGACTGGCACATCATTGAGGAAGAGTACCATCCTGGACAGGCAGATTCCGAGGACGAGTACTACCCTGGGCAAGCTGATTCTGATGACGAGGAGTACCCTGAATCCCGAGAGATCACCCCACCTCCGGATTCATCTGATGATTCTTCTTCCGACGAAGAGGAAGTACCAGTTCCAAGTGGTCTTGTGGCTTCTCTTCAGAGGCAAGTGGAAACCCTGAAGGAGAGAGTTGGATTATTGGAGGCTCAGCTGGAGAAGCGGAAGGCTGACTATTCTGTTCTTAGCCATCGGATTTGGGAACTTGAGAAGAAAAAGAACCTAACTGATGTGCTGAAGGATGAGGTTGATGAACTGCGGGAAGAACTTCGAGCAGCGAAGAGGACCCGTAGGAGTTAGATTGTTGTAGCTTCTTCTATTTCCCATTCTGATGTCAGAAATATTTTTCAATTCGAATGTATAAAGTTTGGAATTCAATGAAATGGAAATATTGACTTGAAAGATCATGTTTCATACTTCGAATTTGATGGACCTTTTGCATCGGAATATGGAATTAAAGCTGTCGTATTGTTTGATACTGGATCCTCTCATACTTTTGTGTCTCCAAAGTTTGCTAAAGTGTTGGGAGTTGAACCGAAGATTTTCCCAGGCAAGATCTTATCAGTAGCTACTCCGTCAGGGGAAACTTTAACCACTGATCGGTATTATGCTAATTGCGAGATAGTGATTGGGGAGAGAATCTTTGGCATTGATCTGATCGAACTGACTATCTTGGGAGTCGATGTTATCATTGGCATTGATTGGATGTCGGTGTACAGTGCAAGCATCGAGTGTAAGGCCAAGACGGTGACAGTGAAGGCTCCAGGTGGACCTGAAGTCGTGTTCCAAGGGAAGCGGAAGTGTTCTAAGCTGGTGGCTACTATCCGCAAGGAAGAGACTCCTGTGGAAGTGCAAGGGATTCCTGTGGTTCGGGACTATCCGACTGTGTTCTTGGAAGATTTTCCTGGGTTACCTCCGCATCGTGATGTAGAGTTCAGCATCACTGTTCAACCGGGAAGTGCACCCATTTCTAAGGCACCTTATAGGATGGCTCCAGTGGAACAGGATGAGGTGAAACGGCAGATTGAGGAACTATTGGGAAAAGGCTTTATTCAACCTAGTGCGTCACCTTGGGGAGCACCAGTGCTTTTGGTAAAGAAGAAGGATGGATCGATGAGAATGTGCATCGATTACCGAGAGCTGAATAAGGTCACTGTTCAGAATAAGTATCCGATTCCTCGAATTGATGACTTGTTCGATCGTCTACAAGGAGCAGCTGTATTCTCCAAAATAGATCTTCGATCAGGTTACCACCAAGTTCGAGTGAAAGCTGAAGATGTGCATAAGACTGCATTTAGAACTCGGCATGGGCATTACGAATTCTTAGTTATGCCATTCGGAGTGACGAATGCACCTGCAATCTTCATGGACTTGATGAACAGAGTTCTGAGGCCGTTTATTGATTCTTTCGTCGTGGTGTTTATCGACGATATTCTCGTGTACTCCAAGTCTGAGGAGGAGCACACTGAGCATCTGGCAGCTGTTTTGCAGAAGTTGGAAGAGCAGCAGTTGTATGCCAAGTTATCCAAGTGTGATTTCTGGAAATCTGAAGTGGCATTCCTAGGTCACATCCTTTCTAAGGAGGGAGTGGCGACTGATCCTCAGAAGATAGAGGCAGTGAGAGATTGGGCGAGGCCTACTACAGTGAAGGAAGTCAGAAGTTTCCTTGGGATGACTGGGTATTATCGGAGATTCATTCAAGGTTATGCTCAGATAGCTGTACCGCTTACAGGGCTGACCAAGAAGAATGTGAGCTTCAAGTGGACCGAGCAATGTGAGGCGAGTTTTCAGGAGTTGAAAGATAGGCTGACTACTGCACCTATTTTGGCTTTGCCTAGAGCTGGTGTTGAGTATGACGTTTATAGCGATGCTTCACATCGGGGGCTTGGTTGTGTCTTAATGCAAGAAGGAAGAGTAATCGCTTATGGGTCTAGGCAACTACGACCACATGAGAAAAATTATCCGACTCATGATCTGGAGTTGGCTGCGATTATTTTTGCTTTGAAGCAATGGAGGCACTACGTGTACGGTGAGAAGTTGAATATGTACACGGACCACAAGAGCTTGAAGTATATATATCAGCAGAGGGATCTCAATCTGAGACAGCGGAGATGGTTGGAAGTGCTCGAAGATATGCGACCTGAGATCAAGTATCATCCTGGAAAGGCTAATGTTGTGGCTGATGCACTTAGCCGCAAGAGCAGTTTGGCCTGTTTGATTACAACTCAGAGGCATCTGATTGAGGAGCTGGACCGAGCTGGTATTGAGGTTGTCTTGCAAGGATTGGGAGCATCTTTGGCTCAGTTGAGGCTTCAGCCTACTCTGAATACAAGGATCATTGCAAGTCAGGAGGTTGATGCTGATATTCTGGAGATGAAGGAGCAGGTCAGTGCTGGCAGGTTGCCCGGTTTTCAGATCAGGGATGGAGTGCTGTGGTTCGGAGACAGGCTGTGCGTTCCAAATCAGGCGGACCTGAAAGAGAGTATTCTTCAGGAGGCGCATGCTACTCTTCTGTCTGTACATCCTGGGAGTACTAAGATGTACAAGGACATCAAGCAGCATTTCTGGTGGTCAGGTTTGAAGCGGGATGTGGCTGAATTTGTCGCGAAGTGTGAGGTTTGTCAGCAAGTCAAAGCCGAAAATCAGAGACCCGGAGGTCTATTACAGCCGTTACCTATTCCGGAATGGAAGTGGGATAACATCAGTATGGATTTCATCACGGGATTGCCTAAGAGTCCTAAGGGCAATGATGCAATTTGGGTTATAGTCGATCGACTTACCAAGTCCGCTCACTTTTTGGCGATGAAACTCACTGCTTCGATGGACAAGTTGGCTGAGATGTATGTTGGTGAGATTGTCCGACTTCATGGCGTTCCTTCGACCATTGTGTCTGATCGAGATGCGCGGTTTACTTCGCATTTCTGGAGGAGTCTTCAGGCAGCTTTGGGTACCAAGACGGATTTCAGTACTGCTTTTCATCCGCAAACCGATGGGCAGACCGAGAGAGTCAATCGTATTCTTGAGGATATGCTTCGGTGTTGTATACTAGACTTTGGAGGCAGTTGGGAGAGGCATTTACCCTTGGTGGAGTTTGCCTACAACAACAGTTTTCAGGCCAGTATTGGGATGGCGCCGTACGAAGCTCTGTATGGCAGGAAGTGCAGGACTCCTGTGTGTTGGTATGAAGTGGGGGAGCGTCAGTTGTTTGGTCCTGAGCTTGTGCAACTGACTTCTGAGAAGATTGATCTGATCAGGAAAAGGTTGGTGGAAGCCCAGAGCAGGCAGAAAAGCTATGCAGACAACCGGAGAAGGGACCTTGAGTTTGAGGTTGGTGACTTCGTCTTTCTGAAGGTATCACCCAGCAAAGGTGTGGTTCGTTTTGGCAAAGGCGGGAAGTTAGCCCCGAGGTTTATAGGCCCGTATAAGATATTGAAAAGGATCGGGAAAACTGCTTACCGGCTTGAGTTACCGGAAGAGTTGTCTCAGGTGCACAATGTCTTTCATGTGTCTATGCTGAGAGGTTATATTCCGGACCCGAGTCATCATTTGCCTGAAGTGCCGGAGGGTTTGCAGTTAGACCTGAATTACATCGAGTCTCCTGTTGAGATTGTTGACCGTAGGGAGAAAGTCTTGAGGAATAAGACGATACCGATGGTCAAGGTAGTCTGGAGAAACCACTTGGTTGAAGAGGCTACTTGGGAATCTGAGGAGAGGATGTTGAAGGACTATCCTGAGCTTTTTGCTTGATTGTATTTTTGTATCTTCTGTTTTGTTGTGTGTGTTGTATTTTTGTTTGTTTTCCTCGCTCTTGATTGTAGTTCCGGGGACGGAACTATTCTAAGGAGGGAGTGCTGTAATACCCTGATTTTTCAATAAATGAGAAATTATTTATTTTGCACGTGTTGTGCACGTGCAATATATTGTTGGATTATTTTATCATGGTGAGTATGTTTAAATATATTTTTCTCAAATTATTTTACAAAAGCCTTCTTTAAAAGCCTTATTTGATTTAATTAAAAAGCCTTTTCTTAAAAAGCCCAAAAGCATTTTTATTTTATTTATTTTTATAAATTATTTTTGGCCCAAAAAGAAAGCCCATGATTAATTTATTTTAATTAAACTTGTCATGTAGAAGACTTTTTCTAACAAAATTATTTTTTATGCAATTTTAGAATGTACAAATTTGGCCTAGTTGCATGCACGTGCACTACACGTACACGTGCATTGCACACTCTATTTTTTGGGCCGGTAGCATTCTTTTTGGAGGGAGAGTTGAAATTTTGGGTGTGGAGAACATGGGGGTAGTTTCAAGGAGGTGGGTAGTTTTCCTAACTCCTACTTGAATCTAAGCCCTTCATTTTGCAACCACCAAGATGATCTTAGCCCTCCATTTCCCTCATTTTTTAGTATAAATACCCCCCTTTCTCATGGCTAATTTTCATATGCAAAGTGTAATTTCTAAAGCTATACTAATATATTGTGAGAGTTATAAAAAATAAGAGTTGTGTGGGTTGTATTGCTTGGAGTGGCCGGCACCATCAAGAGCATTCGGCTAGGAAGCTTTCGGCCAAGGAGGAGAAGTATTCGGCATTTGGTTGGAGGCTTGGAGTGGTGCATTCTTTTGGCTAGGAGGAGGTGTTCTCATCTACTTGATTGCTTTTGTTGTGTTTCTCTCCAATTGAGGTGGGTAAAATATTTCATGTTTCTAATATAGGGTTCATGCTAGTATATTGATGACACTATACATGGAAAATACTAATAAGAGACCACTTTAATTAAAAAGTTAGTATGGGAATGGCTTAGAATGGTGTGATAAATTGTGTATGTAAATTGCTTGCATGAAATTATACCATATGAAGCACTTACTATGATTATTTAGTTTAATTGAACAATGATGCAATGTGACTAGCATGATGTGTGGAAGTCTTTTATTAATTACTTGCAAATTGTGTGGTTGAAACATGAAAATTGAGAAAGACATTAACACTATGGGAATTGAATAGAAAAGTATATTGAATGTTTGAATCCATGTGTAGAAGTGGCATGAATGAACCAAGGAATTGCTTGTTGTCATCATATTAGAAATGTACCAAAAATTAGAAATTGTTGAGTTTCACCTATTCATGTGCTATATGAATTCTTTTGCTAGTATGAGTATGGGAAAATCCAAAGTTGTATTGTGTTGTGAATGTAGAATAATAACCAGTAATTTATCATGAAAAACTTTGGGATAAAAGAGGGATTAGAAGAACAATCGATTATTTTCAATGTCGAAAAATAAAAGATTTGCTAGTTTTAATTAAAATAATTAATTTGGGTGGAGAAAAATGTGTTTTTAGTACAAAAATTTATTTTACAATTACTGTTTTGAAGATGGAATAAAGAAGCTTAAATCTGGAATTTTTCAGTAGTTTATTTGAAGGCAATATGAATCAATTGTTGAACATCGAGTTAATTTCAAAACAAACAGTGGGAATATGAGTTAAATGGGTTTTAAGTCCACACTGTGACAACCTGAGCCAGTGGCTCAGGCGGTCGGTGGCGCTGTTCGGTTTCCCTGAGCGGTGTGGTTCGAATCCGGGTCTCACCAAATTTTTTTTAAGTACTGTGTATATATGTATATATCAGCGAAGAGATGGCATATGTACTTAGCGCATCCTCTTCTAGTCGCTAGCACCGATCGGCCTATCGGCGGGTGCTCTGGCCTTCTTCTCTATTGTGCTGGGTTCGAATCTTTCCCCTAGCACTTAGGGAAAAATATTTTTTTTATGAGATTTTGATGTCCAAAAAATATAAGAAAAATATGGTAATTTTCATAAAAATACAAGGAATTTTATGGGATTGGTTTGGATATTATTTGAAGAAAATAAAATGTAGTTTGTGAACAAATGGCATATTAAAGCTATGGTTCTAAGACACATACTCATGGTTAGTTTCAAATTTATAAAGAGTTATTAAAATGATTATTAGAAAGTTTTTGACACAAAAGAATTTGTGGTGTGACATGATATTATAATCTTTACTTGAAGATATGGTGTAAAATATGAAGTACGAATGTATGTTTATAAGGTGCATGAGTCCATTGTATGATGATGGAGTTTAGAAACTTTGTTGATGAAATTGTTGGACTTGAATATGAATTTTGAGTTATAATATTCACCATGGATTTGTGAACCAATGAAATTATGAATAAGAAAGAATATGAAATTGTGACATGAAAGTGGTTATGACTTAAAGATTGTGAAATGGAATTTGAAATAGAGTAGCTAAGTCTCCCCGGCATTGAGAAAGATGAATTGAATTGAAATTAGACCAAGGTTGGTCATGTTGAAACAAAGGAATAAGTCCGGATGATGGAGAGGCTAACTCTAGTGATTATTTTGTTCATGATTTTTATATAAAACTAAGGACTAGTACATAGTGGAGATGTGACGAAAGTAGAAGAAAAACACGAGTATGAGGGCCAACGGATAGCGGTGTGAGAGCGATTCACAGGTTGCCTGCTTGATGCGTCAAGACAGTGCGTGGGCGCTACTCCGGAATTATCGTCCCGGTGGCGACGCTCGTGGGATGTTCGAGTGGCTATGGGTGGTGCCATTGTTCCATGGCGGAGGCTGAATTGTCCATAGGTTGCCTGCTCGATGCGTCGTGACAGTGCGTGGGATTCCCCTCCAGGCTGCCTGGACATGGGCTCATAGATCATAGGACATCTAAGACACTACCGTAGTTACAGTAGTAGTTAAGGCATAACGGGGGATTGAACCCTATCAAGATGAAGAACGAATAAGGGCTTGCCCTCGGACCTATGTAGTATGGGATGCATAGAATCCGAACAAGTGTGCATTAGTGTCATGTAACATAATTAAACTGTATTAAGGACTAAGTGCACAATCACAACACGACATCGATAGGGTAGTCCCTTTAGTTTGAATGTGACAAGTTTGTGTTTGCTAAATATGAAATGTTAAGTTATACTATTTCCGGCAAGCGAGGACGGCCGTGTATAATGATCGTCGGTTGAATAAACTGACGTACCCACAGTCTAACATGCAGGTAAATGTCATGCTAAAGATTAAAGAGGATTTGGATGCTTAAAGATTTTATCAAGCTGTTGTACTTGTATTTAATTGTTGTATTTTACTTCCGCTGTGCAAAAGAAAGATGTAATTATGATGTAATCTCTGATGTATGATGAAAAGTTTTAATTTCCCTGTAAAAGTGTACTAAGAAAGTGAAAAGATCCTGTAGAACATCTCGAATTCAGTGTATTTGGGATTCGGGGCGTTACAACTATAGCCGAATTTTTTTTACACTCTAACACAGGGTGTGCGATAAAATACCACTAAGGTGGTTGTGATAATTTCCACAAAAGGTAGTTTAGGGTTAGGTGTATAGAGTAGATTGTGTTAAGATTTAATTTTTTTTTGTACATTTTTTTTAAACCACAATTTCTTTATTTTACAGTTAAAAATTATATCGTTTATTTATTTGCAGTTAGGGATGGTTTTCAAAAAGGTGAAATTTAATATATAAAATGCCTTTTACTGTTATTACTATTTAATATATCAAATTTTAATTTCAGATTGTGTGCTATTGTTATAATGGATAGAAGTTGGATTAGTAAACCACGATTATCCAAGGAGTACCGTGATGGTATTAAAGATTTTATTATCTTTACCAAACGATATTCCCGTGATCCCAACCTAATCCTTTGTCCATGCCTCCGGTGTAAAAATTGTAATTTGAGGACATGTGACGTAGTACATACACACTTGGTTGTCAACGGGTTTTTTCAAGGGTACACAAGGTGGTTTTGTCATGGAGAGGATCATACGTCAGCTCCTGTTCGTCCGGTTGTATTAGAAAATGAAGATGAGCCCTTAGTGAACGAAGACTTAAGCGTTTCCGATGAGATGCATGCTTTGTTGCAAGATGCCATGGGGATTCCTAATGTTCCTTTCCACACCAATAACCCAACAACCCAAGTTCACAATGAGTCAATAGAAACAAACCAGATTGGTGGTGGGATGTACGAGAAAATGTCTGGCCCCGCCCCTGAAAATAATAAGCAGCAAGAATCCTTCGCTATGTTACTTGAAGATGCTAGTACTCTATTGTACCACGATTGCACCAAATTCTCTAAATTCTCATTCATTGTCAGACTATTTCAGATTAAATGTTTAAACGGGTGGTCTGCTAAGTCCTTCACTATGCTACTTGAATTGTTGAATGAAGCATTTCCTGAAATCTGTATTCCAAACTCAGCCTATAAAATCAAAAAATTCCTAAGTTCTTTCGATCTAGGGTATGAGAAGATAGCAGTATGTCCAAATGACTGTATGCTTTTCACGAGTGGTAAGGAAAGTCTGGAGAATTGCGAAGTGTGTGGTTCTTCGAAATGGAAAGAAAGACCAAATCAAGACGAGGAAGCCAGTGGATCTACTAAGCGAAGTAGGAAAAAGAAGCCTGCCAAAATACTGCGTTACTTTCCTTTAATTCCTAGGCTACAAAGGTTGTTTATGTCTACGAAAACTTCTTCTGATATGAAATGGCATGCTGAAGGTCGCACTAATGATGAGATTCTTAGACATCCTGCTGATTCTCAATCTTGGAAAAAATTTGATGAAAGATATCCTGATTTTGCGGAAGATCCTCGGAATGTGAGACTTGGACTAGCTAGTGATGGTTTCAACCCTTTCAGGCAAATGAGTAGTACATACAGCATATGGCCGGTTGTGTTAATACCATACAATTTGCCGCCTTGGAAATGCATGAAGCAGTCCTCATTTATTTTGTCCATGATAGTTCCTGGACCGAAAGGTCCTGGAAATGATATAGATGTGTACCTACAACCGTTAATAGATGAACTTCAGAAGTTGTGGGTGGGTGTTCCAACCTATGATGCTGTGGCTAAAGAAACATTTTCTCTTCGGGTCGTGTTGTCTTGGACAATCAATGATTTTCCAGTATATGCAAATTTATCTGGATATAGTACTAAAGGACGTTATGCATGTCCATGTTGTGCTGACCAAACTAGTTCAAGGTGGTTGTACAATAGCAGAAAGTTTTGCTATATGGGTCATAGGAGATGGTTGCCTGACACACATATATTTCGGGCAGAGACAGCGATATTTGATGGTACCGACGAGTGGGAACATGCTCCTGGGTCTTCTTCTGGTTCAGATATTTTGAGGCGGGTAGATGGTCATCAATTCAAATATGGAAAAGAACCAGAAGTCAGGACAAAGGGCAAGAAAAGGGCAAGGCCGGAGCAAGGTGAGGAGACCGATCTATATGGCGAAGATGAGGATCAAAACATGACGAGTTTAGGTGCATGGAAGAAGAAGAGTATTTTCTTCAAGTTGCCGTATTGGGAATTCAACTTATTGCGACATAATTTAGATGTGATGCATATCAGAAAAAATATTGGTGAAAATTGTATAGGAACAGTTATGGGAGATGACCGGAAGACAAAGGACAATCTCAAGAGCCGACTTGATTTGAAGTCAATGGGCATCCGACATGAGTTGCACCCAGAAGAATTACTGAACGGGAAAGTACTCCTACCTCCTGCAATCTATTCAATGTCAAAATTGGAGTTGGAATTGTTTTGCAAAGTACTACTGGAACTTAAAGTTCCTGATGGCTATTCTTCTAACATGGCAAGATGTGTCAATTTTAAAGAGAAGAGGCTTCAGGGTCTAAAGTCGCACGACTACCACATCCTAATGCAGGATCTCCTTCCTGTGGTCCTAAGGTCTTCAATGTGTGAGCAAGTCACTACTGTCCTAAAAGATCTTTGTAACATATATAAAGGTATTTGCTCAAGAATGCTTCGTGTTGAAGATATTGACCAATTGGAGCAGCAGGCAGCACTGACACTTAGTAAAATGGAGATGATGTTTCCTCCATCATTCTTCACTATAATGATTCACTTGATAATCCACCTTGCTGGTGAAGCCAGAATCGGCGGTCCTGTTCACTATCGGTGGATGTACCCCATTGAGAGGTAAAAGAATTCATTCATCTTACGAAATTGAATTTTCAAAAGCTCATTTCTTTTAATCCCCTAATCTGCTCTAATTCATTAATTGTACATGTTCAGGTACCTATACCGGCTAAAGGGTTATGTGAAAAATAGAGCATATCCTGAAGGGTCAATAGCTCAGGGATATCTATCAGAGGAGTGCTCACATTTTTTTTTCCAGGTATTTGCCGGGTGTGGAGACATCTTCGAGTAGACCACGTAGAAATCCAGACATTTCCAACCTTGATGGTGCTCAATATCTACTTTTGGTAAAGTTGATGCATTTGAGCTTGATAGCTTAGCGTGGGAACAGGCACATCGATATGTGCTAGACCACCATGCATCAGTGGAACCATTTCGAAAGTAAGTTGCTTTTGAATTTAAATTGAATACAGTGAAAACCTCGGAGTTCGATATTAACTTACTTTTGTTATTCCTAATTTCAATTGCTTGTTTTTAGCGAATTTGTCAGGGACATCAAACGAAGGGCTAGACCAAGAAGACTACTACCACGTGAACAAAACAAGTTGATGAATGAAAAATTTCATAAGTGGTTTGAATCTCATGTAGGTGAATTACAGTTATGCAAGTTAATCTTTATTATATCTACATTTTCTATGGTGCTGATACGATTTGCGCAAAATTAATAGGTACATTCTTTGGATCCTGAAGGTGCGTCATCTGAAATACAGGTACTTGCCAAAGGTCCCTATCAGATGGTCAAAAGATACGGAGGATACATATTCAATGGTTTTAGATTTCATACTAAGGATCGTGAATGTAATTTGAAGTCTCAAAATAGTGGAATGGTAGTGACGTCTAAGACTAGAAGTTATGCTTCCAAATCGGACACGAGGCCTGTAGATGGAGATCTCGACTACTATGGAGTGCTCACGGATATCATTGAGTTGAATTATTTTGGCCATTTCCGTGTTGTCTTATTTCGTGGGGATTGGGCTGAGTTTGATAGGAATTTTGCTAACAACAAGGATAAGCTTGGCTTCACAGTTGTAAACTTCTCAAAATTGATTCACATCGGTACACACATTAGCCATGAGCCATTTGTGTTACCATCCCAAGTGCAACAAGTGTTCTACATTAAAGATCCAACCCTGCCAAAATCGTATGTGGCTCTCCCTATGCAACCAAGAGATGTATTCCAACTGGGCGATACTTCAGAAGATGAAGACGGTGAAGACATGAACAGTTACATTGCTTCCAAGTTTCCTGTGTTTGATGTAAACACAACCGACGTTGGAATTTGCGGGACTTGGCTCCGCAAGGATGGAGAAGAGGGCGATGTATTGGAAGATGTCGTATTGTAGTTTACTTGGGCATCAATCTCAATATTATATGTCTGTAATTTTCGTGTCATTATATCTTGTTGTAATATTATGTCTGTAATTCCGAACATGTTCATTGTGAATTTAATACACCGGTTTAATTATCTTTCTATTTTCTACTGCTTGGTATTATTTACATTAAACTATGCTTAGTGTCATTTGAACCAAACTATCATTGTAATTTAATTTGTTACAAATCTCATTTTTTTTAATTTTTTTATAATTATGTTGGTTTGTTAATCCTACTAAAGTACAAATTTTATGATAGTTATTATAAACATGTTATTAATTAAATTTGCATCTCTAAGGAAGTTATTGAATTCTTGACAGGTACAACATGCCGAGGCGTGGAAAGAGGGTAAATATAAATGATGGCAACGAGAGCCATGGGGATGAGCAGCCACTAAATAATAGTGGCAGTCAAACATATGAGGGTGAGGGTAGCACGCCGCCCACTGTCAAAAAACATCGGTAAGTCTTTAAATTGGTATTTTTAAAGAGATTATGGTCTTGAATGCATGAAAGACACGTACTAGTGTTTGTGAGTCTGCATTGTGGCTGTCGTCTATAAGCATTTCGTCTATATTTCTTAAGTGGGATGTGATTAGAAAGAAAGGCCTGGAGTGGAGATCTGGAAACCCAAATAGAGACATCTCGTTTATTATAATCTATACTTATTGTTGGACCAACCCCCTCTTGCTGTTGTTTCTGATGTCTCTTTGTGTGCGTGTGTTGAAGAGAATGAAGGGATGAGAGAGAGTTGAGGAAAATGCCGCTATGTTAGCCTGGTGTATCCTCATTCTCTACCATCCCTCTTTCTGGCTCCATATATGGCTTCTATATTAAATTGGTTTCCTTCCACGATGACAGTCCGTAATACTACACTTGATATGAGCCCTGTTCATAGCTGCACCCTATTGCATACTCACAAACAACTAATACGTGTCGTTCATGCATTGTATGACTAATCCCACTTTGGCACATAACATGGTATAGATGACATTGTATGACCTACAAACAAGGTTTGTTCAGCCGTGTTGTTGTACTGATTTGAAGGATTTTGGTATGCTAGCAGCATACTTAGTTTGGAAGTGAACCCATTTTGGTTAAAAAAATCATGCCAAAGATGGCAATCAGATGCATGAAATCAGCTTCTTTAACAGTATCTGAAAATGAAAATTTCCATCATCTGAGCATATATGTTTCTTTAACAGTGACTGTGAACAATTGTTCTTAATTGGGCTGTGATTAGAAAAAGACGAGTTGGAGTGGGGATCTGGAAACCCATATAAAGATATCTTGTTCATAATAAATTATTATTATTGTTGTTCTTGTCGCTCTTGCTGTTGTTGCTGATGTCTCTATGTGTTCGTGTGCTGAAGGGAAAGAAGGGATGAGAGAGAGATGAGGAAAATGCCGCTATGTTAGCCTGGTGTATCCTCATTCTCTACCATTCCTCTTTCTGGCTTCTATATTTGGTTTCCTTCCACGATGACAATTCCTTAAAACTGCACTTGATATGAGCCCTATTTGTATTTTTCTTCAATGAAGAATTGATCTATGACTACAATTTCCATTCAAAACCCAATTGTTCTATATTTGGTTCCCTCTTGCTGTTGTTGCTGTTGTTGCTGATGTCTAATCTTCTTTTACTGTTAGTGAAGCTTATCTCATGCATCTGATTGTCATCTTGGCATTTTTTTTGACCAAAATAGGTTCACTGTGAACTGAGGATGGTATAGCTGTATGCCAAAATCCTCCGGATATGCACAACAATTGGGTTTTAGATTTAATTGGGCTAAAGAATCAGTAGAGCAACATATATGCTCAGATAATGGATATTATCATTTTCAGATACTGTTAGAGAAGCTGATTGCCATCTTAGGCATGATTTTGTAACAAAAAATTGGTACACTTCCAAACTAAGTATGCTGCTAGCATCCTCATCTTCTTTTACTGTTAGTGAAGCTTATTTTCATGCATCTGATTGTCATCTTGGCATGTTTTTTTGACCAAAATAGGTTCACTGTGAACTGAGGATGGTATAGGTACTAATGCGGTTTGTTTTTGGTCGCAGTGTGGATGCACCAGGTGTGAGTTCGGACTCAATTTGTAATGAGGGAAGAGTACGGTGTCGGACGGTGAGCGAGGGGCTCGCTTCGGCGCTTGAGGATCGGCTCGGATGGCCTCGCCTCGAGTACCTGCAGACGGTCCTGAAACACCGGGGTTTATCCCGGTGGCGGACCCTCCGACGATCTAGTCAGTCTCTGTGAGAGAGTAGCAATAACTAGGGAAATTTAGGTGGCAAAGATTGATTACCTGAAAAGGTGGGTGAGGGTCTGGTATTTATAGGGAGTTCCAACCGGGTTTGGATCCGCTTGGGGGCCGGGTCTGAACCCGAAAGCCCATGGGCCTGACGTGGCAGGAGGCCCAGGGGGTTTAGGGCGGACGTGGCAGTGCCAAGAGTGGTATAGGGCTGACGTGGCAAAGCCCTAGGTGGTATTTGGAGCTGACATGGCTGATCATGGGGCTCCTGTGCCTCTGGGAGAATCGGATGGCCTAGGTTGTGCCAGGTCATCCTCATTCCTCGCCAGGCTGGGAGGACGGCCCGTGGGGCTGTCGCGGATCGGAGGCCGAGGGCCATTGAGGCTCGTCGGATACGAGGAGACCAGGTCTGTGGGGGTGAATTTACGGCTCGGTGCCGAGGCTGAAGTGGTCCGGGGCCGAGCCGGATTGATTTTTATTGTCCTTTTCGAGTGAGCCATCCTGGGCTTTGGCTGGGCCCCAGACCATTTTTACCCTACCACACAAGTCCCCCACTCCTGCGGGGATGCGGGAGTTAGCCGTGGAGGAGTGTTTATGGTCGTGGAAATGGGATGGCGAATCGTGGTGCCTTCCTGAGAAGACTACCCTGGTGCTAGACCGAACCTCGAGCTGGCAAGGGATTATAGGTCGGCAAGGGTGATGGCGAGCCGTTGAGCCTTCCTGAGAAGACTACCCTGGTGCTAGCCCGAACCTCGAGCTGGCGAGGGATTATGGGTCGGCAAGGATGATGGCGAGCCGTTGAGCCTTCCTGAGAAGACTACCCAGGTGCTAGACCGAACCTCGAGCTGGCGAGGGATTATGGATCGGTAAGGGTGATGGCGAGCCATTGAGCCTTCCTGAGAAGACTACCCTGGTGCTAGACCGAACCTCGAGCTGGCGAGGGATTATGGGTCGGCAAGGGTGATGGCGAGCCGTTGAGCCTTCCTGAGAAGACTACCCTGATGCTAGACCGAACCTCGAGCTGGCGAGGGATTATGGGTCGGCAAGGGTGATGGCGAGCCATTGAGCCTTCCTGAGAAGACTACCCTGGTGCTAGACCGAACCTCGAGCTGGCGAGGGATTATGGGTCGGCAAGGGTGATGGCGAGCCGTTGAGCCTTCCTGAGAAGACTACCCTGGTGTTAGACCGAACCTCGAGCTGGCAAGGGATTATGGGTCGGCAAGGGTGATGGCAAACCGTGGTGCCTTAGAAGGTTTGAGCGGGGTGGCCTGCTGTTTTTGCGGAGCATTGAAGGCTCTCCGGGATCTGTGCAATGTTCCAATTTCCTAGGGGCATTAATGGCGCCGCCTAATAAATGCATGGCGCATGGGCTTCCATCGTTTGGCTTTCCCAATGTCATAATGGCCGGTCTATGGGGGAGGTTATAAATACCCCTCCCCCCACAGCGGGTTTGATCACAGCAAGTGTGGTCCATCGGCCATCAGAGGTGTCTGCTTCGGCGGATGTCTGTATTGCAAAATTTTGACCCTGAGAGTGTTGGACGGGTGGTCACTCTATTGCCTTGTTCTTCTCCCATTCCTGACGACCTCGATGTTAGTGTCAGGGTCAGGGGAGAACAAGGCAGAAGAGATGGTGGCCGTAGTTCGGGCTCGGGGGACAAGGTACTGAAAGGTTTTAACCCTGGGGACCTCGGACTGGTGGTGACTTTTCCGTCTGGATCCTTTTTCGGGTCGGACGGCCCTGACACGGTTGTTTGCCCGAGAAAGATCTAGACGGGAGGGGTATCAACCGAATTCCGGACCTGGGGCTGAGGAGCCTCGGATAGATGGGTCATCTCCGATCTCTATCTTCCTTCTGGTGCTGACGGTTTCTGATGGTCTGTCAGCCCAAAGGAGTTAGAGATTGGAGGTGGGCCGGTCTGCTTTCCGATAGGGGTCCAGGCGATGGTGGCTTTTCTCCCACCCTCGAACAGTTCGGGGTTTCGGCCGCCGAGGCCGTAAGCCCCGAGCTGCTCGCGGGTGAGAGGGGAGCCGACCGAGCCCTGGAGCCCGGGGCGCTTGTCTAAGGACGGCGCCTTAAATCTTAAGTAAAAAAAATTTCTCTGCCGAGCACTTCATCCGAACCGACCTCTGTGTGGTCTCCAACCGGTGCTAGGTGACGTCAGCAGCGCCAGTTTCGAGGATGACGTGGCGCGATTCCATTGGTGGCAGACGCACGCTATTCGAGGAACAGTAACGTGAAAATCGAGGCGTCGCCTCTCCCTCTATAAATATCCCCCCTTCTTCCCCATTTTGTTTATTTCTCTTCTGCTGTCTTCTTAAAAAGAAATCAAACACTTCAGCGCTCGGCTTGACTGTTTAGCAGCACCGGCTCGTCAGTCCGAGGCAATCCAAAGGTTAGTTTGTAAGTTTCTTTTGTTAGGCACAGATGTCTAGGGCTCAGTCTGGTTCGTCAGCGTCGACGTCGAGGGGGGAAGGAAAACCTGCCTCAAAATCGACTTCGTGGGAGGAGCCAGTGTTCGAGGAGGAGTCAGTACACGATGAGAAGCCCTCCGATTCGACTTCGTGGGAGGAGCCGGTGTACAATGTGAGGCCGTTACGCTCCCGAAAACCTTTCGTGGTGGAGAGTAGCAAATCGGAGGAGGCAAGCGACAGCTCGGACGAAGTCCAGATTCTAGAGTCGGCTTCCGAAGAGGAGGGTGGCCCAGAAGAGGGTAATGCCGAAGGGGCTCGGATAGGAGGTGCGGGGGGGGGGGGGGAGATCCACAGGTCAGGGTGTGGGTTCGAGCTCCACGCCAACCGGTCTGGGGCGATTATCTACCCCTTCGCCAGAAAGAGCCAAGAAGAAGAGGGTTCCGAAGAAGAAGGGGTCGAGGACCGGTGGCTCGAGCCAGGCGCCCGTTTACCGAAACTTAATGACAGGGTCGCCCGTACAACCGAAGCCGTTCCGTCGGTACCCCGACGACCTTTCCGATAAGGAGCTTTTTGGGGTCCAGCCGTCTTCCCCGAGCCGGAAGAGGGTGAAGATGGACACGCTTCTGACCGTCTTGGAGGCTGGTGACTTGGAGACTTTGCAGTTGGCGTATCACATAGGGTCCGGCTACGAGCTCATGTTGCCGAACTCTACCCTGCGCCCGACCGACCCCCTGCCTGCTTGGTACTGCGTCTTCCCTGTGGACGCCTTCATCTCTGGACTGAGGCTGCCGGTCCATCCGTTTGTTCGGGAGGTGTTGAATTGGGCGTCCCTGGCACCGATGCAGTATGGGCCGAACTCCTGGAAGCAGATTATCTGCTTTGTGTTGTTGTGCGAGGAGCAGAAGGTGCCCCTCCGGTTGGGCGTGTTCCGGGCGATGCTAGGGATCAGCTCGTCGGGGGAGTCGGAGGGTGTTTACTATATCTTGCCTTGGAGTAAGGGGAAGGTCATCCACGGTCACCCGGACTCTATCAAGGAGTGGAAGAAAAAAATATGTGGTGATCCGGAGTGAGGAGCCCTGGGACATCCCTACTCGATGGAACCACTATAAGCCGAGCTTTAAAGCGCCGAGGCCGAGGGACCTGACGGCCGAGGAGTGGAGGTTCGTTGAGCGCCTCCGTTTGTCACACAGTATCAGTTGGCCGAAGGTGACGGAGGGTCACCTGGCGAGCGTCGGACTGAGCCCGGCCGTGCTTTGTATGTAGTTATTTCTTTTCTCTCGGTCTTGTTGTTCTTTTGCGCTCATTGTTCTTAATGGATCTTTTCGCAGGTATGGATCCCGAATCGATCAAGGCAAAGAGGCTCGCCATGAAGAAGGAGAAGGCCGAGAAGAAGGGGGACGCGATGAAGACGAGAGGGTCGTCCCAGGTGGTCTTCGAGGTCCCAGACCAGCCTCCGGCAAAGAGGACGCGCTCGGAGATGGGCAAGGTGGCAGTTGCTCTGAAGAGCTCGGACCAGGGCAAGGTTGTTAATCTTGATAAGGGGAAGGGTCCCCTGGTGGGGTCGGCGGTAGAGAAGAGGTTGCGGCGACCGTGGGTGCCGGCTTAGTCGATCTGCGAGGGGGACAGCTTAACCCGAGGGCGCCAGGCTGTCGAGGTGGCGGATAAGCTGGCGACTCCCCGGGACCGCGCGGAGATGAATGCCGAGGACCTGGAGGATGCGTACACGCGCCTCGCGCAGGCTAATGTGCTGGTAAGTCTGCCGACCCCACCTGCCTTGTGATAATGTCGTAAAGGAGTCTTTCTTAGTGATGCTTGGTTACTGCAGGCGACCGTGCAGGGGGCCCACGTGAGAGGCCTTTATGAGGAGGCCTTGAAGCGGGAGCGAGACCGGGCTGACAAGGCTGTGCAGGAGATGAAGGAGCTGAAGATAGAGCTCGAAGGCTCGCACCAGAGGGAGCAGAAGATGAAGGTCGAGTTCGACGCCAAGGAGGCGGAATGGGCGAAGAAGATGGCGGCTCAGAAGAAGAAGTTCGCCAAGGAGAGGGAGGAGTTGACGGAGGCGGGTCAGAACATGGTGATCAAAGCCCAGGACGAGTGTTATGCGAAGGCCCTCAGTCATGTGAGGCACTTCTACCCGACCATCGACCTGTCTAACTTTGACTACGACATGGAGATCGAGGGGACACCGAAGACTCCTTGTGAAGAAGGGCCCGTTGATGACCCGGCTGCCGACCTCCCCGTGAACCCGGCCAATGTCGAGGTGGGAAAACAAGTTGTATAGTTTTGTCTCTCTTTTTCCATCTCTCGATTGTATTTGCCTTCCGCGGACTGGCCACCACATTTTTTGTACGAAGTGATTCTATTTATAAAAAAGGATTTTTGACTGGCCAAGTGTTTTGACCTCGGATATTTCCGAACCTCCTTGCTTATGTGTTTTGAATGGGCTAGTTCTCTTGTAGGTTATGGCTCCCCTTCCCGAGGTGGACCCCCGTTGTTCCGACGTGGCGTGGCTCCGGAGCAAGGTTGAGGCCCTGGAGGCCACGTTGGTTCGCTACCGAAGGGGGGCTCGTGACACTGATGCGGCCTTTAACTATTATCGGAACAAGTCTGAAGCCCTAAGTGAGGAGGCGAGCCGGCTGAGGAGGGCGATGGTGGATCGGGACCTCGGGAGTGTCGGTCTCGGATATACCATGTCAAGTGCATCGGTGCAGAGGCCCTCCTCTGAGAGGCTACTTCGTGATGTTATTGTGGAGAAGGAGATGGAGATACACTGTTACAAGACGATGCTGGGTGTCTCGGCATCCTCCTCGGGGGGTCGGCGAGCGGAGGGGGTTCCCTCTGCGTTGCTGCTGCTGGAGCGTGTGCGACCAGTTGATGCCCAGAGCTCTGTGGCTGGTGTGTCGACCGTGGCTGAGCCGAAGGACCATCATGACGAGGAGGGGGCTCCTAGTCGTTCGGTCGGAGTGGTCCAGCCATTCGTCGGACCCGAGGGGCCCTAAGATGGCGGCTTCCTTCAGTTTGAGATGAGTGGAGTGGTCCTGCAACGGTCTTTGTTTGTTTTTTCAGAACTAATAAGGGAATATGAATAAAGAATTCTTTTCATTCTTTGCTCCGGTCAATAGTGTAGTGAATGATGGCGGAGGTGAGGTTCGGCCCCGTCGATCCGTGAGGGATCGGCGCGGGGCGTTAGGAAGACTCCCTGGCCTGAAGCCGAGTCGGACCTATCGAGACGTTGGGGACGATACCGGAGTGAGGACTCGGGTGCCGATCCCATTGTCCGGTGTTAGGTCGGGGCTGCCGAGGCGTTTGGAGTTTGACAAAATGAGATTACTTTCATATATGATAGGGGGGGGTCGCTAAAGCGGCCCTTTACACATGAAAGCTTACAAAAAATATTATTTACATTAGCCAAGCTAGAACCTATGTTCGCTCTTCTAGGAACTTCATTAGGTGCTCGGCGTTCCAGGGTCGGCTGATCAGCCGGCCGTCCATATCTGCCAGTCGGTACGTACCAGGGCGTACAGCCTCGACTACACGGTATGGGCCTTCCCAGTTGGGAGCCAATTTCCTCTTCTTGGTTGGGTCGGAGACGGACAGTTTCCGTAACACGAGGTCCCCCACCTTGATGTTTGTGGGGCGGACCTTCTTGTTGTAAAACTTCTCGATCCGTTGTTGGTAGATGCTTCTTCGGATTGAAGACTTCTCTCTGACCTCGGCAACGAGGTCCAGGTTGGCCCTCAGGCCGGATGAATTTTCAGTTTCGTCGAAGGCCATGATACGGGGTGAAGGCAGGCCGACCTCGACGGGGATAACCGCCTCTGTCCCATAGGTCAGACTGAACGGCGTCTCCCCCGTGGGGATCCTCTTGGTGGTTCGGTGCGCCAAAAGCACGCTAGGAAATTCTTCGACCCACAGCCCTTTGAGGGAACTGTCGAGGCGCTTTTTGAGGCCGTCGAGGATTTGCCTGTTCGCGTTCTCCGCTTGGCCGTTGGACTGAGGGTGGCAAATAGCGGAGAAACGCTGCTGGATGCCGATGTCTGCGCAGAAAGTTTGGAAGTTCTGACCTTGGAATTGGGTTCTGTTGTCCGTGACGAGGACCCGAGGGATTCCGAACTGGCAAATGATGTTCTTCCTAAGGAATTGTTGTACTTGGCGCTCGGTGATACTGGACAGAGGCTCGGCTTCGAGCCACTTGGTGAAGTAGTCGATGGCGACTATTAAGAATTTCTTTTGCCCTACTGCTACGGGGAAGGGGCCCACAAGGTCCATGCCCCACATGGCGAATGGCGTAGGGCTAGTCAGGGATCGGAGATTGGCTTGAGGAAGCCTCTTGATAGGGGAGAACCTTTGGCATGGGCCGCACCTCTTAACTAGGTCTTGTGAGTCTTGGAGCATGGTCGGCCAATAGTACCCCTGATTTAGGGCCTTCCGAGCGAGCGTCCTGCTCCCCATGTGGCATCCACCGATTCCCTCATGAAGATCTTTCAGCGCGTAACTGGCCTCGTCGCTGGTGAGACAGCGGAGGTATGGTTTGCCGTCGGCCAAGGTGTATGATCATTTGAAGAGGACGTCGTCAATCATGACGAACCTTTCAGCTCGGACCCTGACTCATCTAGCTTCGGCCCGGTCTTCAGGAAGCTCGGCACTTACTAAGAATCTTCGGATGGGAGTGGTCCAGTCGTCTGGACTGGTACCGTCTTGGACACACATTGCCTCCTGGTCTTGATCGTTGATACTCGGCTTCAATATGATTTCGATGAGTACCGTTTGGTCGAGACCCTCGAAGGAGGAAGAGGCGAGTTTTGACAACGCGTCTGCTTGAGTGTTCTGCTCCCTAGGGACTCGAATAACTGTGGAGTGGCAGAAGGACGCTAGGAGACGTCGCACCACTGCCAAATATCTCACCATGCGATCATCGCAGGCTTCGTACTCTCCGGTGATCTGATTGACCACGAGCTGAGAATCGCTGAAGGCCCGGATTTGCTTGGCTTCGGCTCGATGTGCTAGGGTCAATCCAGCGATCATGGCCTCGTATTCCGCCTCGTTGTTGGAGGCCGGAAAGTTGAGGCGAAGGGAGTATTGAAGTAGGACTTGGTCGGGGCCACGAAGGATGATGCCAGCCCCA
Source organism: Hemerocallis citrina (assembly GCA_017893485.1). Classification (NCBI taxonomy): domain Eukaryota; kingdom Viridiplantae; phylum Streptophyta; class Magnoliopsida; order Asparagales; family Asphodelaceae; genus Hemerocallis; species Hemerocallis citrina. Next base: position 122,665 of record JACEHZ010000342.1, on the reverse strand, counting down.
CTCCCCGTTTCGCATGATGATCCATCGACAAAGACCTCCCAGGTCGGATCCGAGGCCTTGGTGTTGGGTTGCTCGGAGACGGTGCACTCAGTTATGAAATCGGCGAGGGCCTGCCCTTTAATGGCCGTCCTTGGCTGGTAGCTGATGTCGAACTGACTCAGCTCAATTGACCACTTGACTAAGCGGCCGGAGTTTTCAGGCTTGTGAAGGACAGTCTTCAGTGGCTGGTCGGTCAGTACTTGGACGGAGTGGGCCTGGAAGTAAGGACGAAGCTTCCGAGCTGCCATGACCAAAGCATAGGCCACCTTCTCTATCTTTGCGTACCTCGTCTCGGCGGGGAGCAGGACTTTGCTCACATAGTACAATGGTCTCTGGACCCCATCTTCCTCTCGGACGAGGACGGCGCTGAGGGCGCTATCCGAGGCGGACAGGTAGAGCCATAGTGGTTCGCGTGGCTCGGGCTTGCTGAGGAGAGGGGGGTTGGCGAGGTACTGCTTCAGCTGTTCGAAGGATTCTTGTTGATGGGTACCCCACTCGAAGCCCCCTTTTCCGCGTAGGGCCTTGAAGAAAGGGAGAGACTTCTCCCCTGACTTGGAGAGGAAACGGCCGATTGCAGCCAACCGGCCTGTAAGCCTCTGAACCTCTTTGACATTCTAGGACGGGGCCATGTCAATAATAGCTTGGATTTTCTCGGGGTTCGCCTCGATGCCGCGCTGGCTGACGATGAACCCCAAGAATTTCCCAGTGGAGACGCCGAAGGCGCACTTAGCCGGGTTGAGCCTCATGTTGTGATGCCGAAGGACTCCGAAGGCTTCCTCGAGGTCGGCGATGTGGTCCGGCCCGGCCCGGCTCTTGACGAGCATGTCGTCGACATAGACTTCCACGTTGCGGCCGATCAGGTCTTTGAATATTCTGTTGACGAGCCGTTGGTATGTGGCTCCGGCATTTTTTAGCCCGAAGGGCATAACGCGGTAACAAAACAGACCCTGGTCGGTGACGAACGAGGTCTTGGAGATGTCTGGTGGAAACATCCGGATCTGATTGTACCCCGAGAATGCGTCCATGAAGGACAGTAGCTCATGCCCCAAGGTTGCGTCGATTAAAGCGTCGATGCGGGGGAGGGGGAAAGGATCTTTCGGACATGCTTTATTTAGATCCATGAAGTCAATACAGATCCGCCAGCCCCCGGTTGCCTTCTTCACCATGATGACATTAGCCAACCACTCGGGGTAGCTGACTTCCTGAATAAATCGAGCAGACAAGAGTTTTTCGACCTCTGTCTTCACAATTTGCTGCCTCTCCGGGGCGACTTTGCGCCTCTTTTGGACGACCGGCTTAGAGTCGGGGGTGACGCTCAGCCGATGCATGATCAAGTCTTCGGAGATCCCGGGCATGTCGGAGGGCTTCCAGGCGAAGAGATCAACGTTGCGGCGGATGCAGGCGATTATGCCTGGCTTCAAGTCCTTGGGGAGCGAGCGGCTCACCCGGAACCATTTCGAGTCATCCTCGGTGCCGAACGGGACCTCCTCCAGCTCGTCGACAGGCTCGGGAGCGGGACCGTCCCGCTCGGGTTCGAGCTCAACGGCATCGAGGGGGAACACACCCCCTCCGACGGCGGTCATATAGCACGACCGCGCCGCTTCTTGGCTACCTCGGACGATGCCGACCCCTTGCGGGGTGGGAAATTTAAGTTTCAAATGGTAAGCCGAAGGTACCGCTTGAAGGGAGCACAGTCCGGGTCAGCCGAGTATGGCGTTGTAAGCCGCTTTGACGTTTACCACCATGAAGTCCATGGATTCGGTCCTCTGGACAGGAGCCGATCCCGCGGTAACGTCGAGAGTAACAATCCCTTCTATTACGAAAGGGACGCCGGAGAACCCGTGCAAGGTGTATCCGGCTGGCTTGAGTTTGCCTCTGGGCAGCTTGAGATTCTCGAAGGCTTCGAGGAAGAGAATATTTACCGGGCTGCCATTGTCGACGAGGATTCGGCGAACCTCGCAATTAGCCATGTGGAGGCCAATGACGAGGGCGTCGCAATGAGGGAGGCGAACGCCTTCAAGGTTCTCTCCGGAGGAGACAGGCACCGGTTGCAACCTGGGCGAGGGGTTGTCTTGGACAGCATTCACCTCTGGGATGAAAGCTTTTCGGGAAGTATTTGACTCTCCCCCCATTGGTCCTCCATGGACACAGTGCAGAATGGCCGGAGTGCCTGTGGCTCCCTCGGGTTCGGGGTCCCGATCCTGGATGCGGTTCGGAGTAGGGTTCGGAGGCGAAGGCCTCCGGTTCCTAGCATCTCGCCGATCCCGTGGGCTTTCTTTGGTGAATTCTCGGAGGTACCCTCGTGAGATGAGTTCCTCAATTTCGTCTTTCAGGGCCCGACATTGGTCAGTTTCGTGCCCATGATCTCTGTGGAAACGGTAGTACAAGCGCTGATCTCGCTTCTTGTTGTTACTTGGTCGGGGGGGTAGCCGGACAATGCCTTTGTCTTCGATTTCTAAGAGGATGGCGGACACGTTATGTGTCAAGAGAGTGTACCTTTCGAAGCGAGGGACCGGAGGTGCCCTCTTCGCGCCGACCCCTTCCTTTGCTGTTTTCTTGGCAGGTTCGGCCTCATCGACCCTGCGCTTGCCCTTCCCCACGACTTCTTTGCTGCCCTCTGGGTTCAGAGCTTCTTCAGCTCGTATGTACTTCTCGACCCGGTTGAGAAGGTCAGGGAAGTCCAGAGGAGGCCTCTTTGCTAAGGAGACCTTTAGCTGGTTGTGCCGGACATTGTGTCGGAAAGCTGCCGAGGCGACCCCTGCGTCGAGGGCAGAGACGGATCTGGCCTCGGTTGTGAACCTCTTGACGAAGTTACAGAGCGACTCCCCCTCCCTCTGGGTGAGGTCGAACAGGGAAGCGCTCGTTCTCTCAGTCTTTCGGCTGGTGATGAAGTGGGCCAGGAAGCTGGCTTCCAGCTGGTCGAACGAGAAGATCGAGTCAGGGGAGAGTTTGGAGAACCAATCCCTGGCCGGACCCCGGAGGGTGGCCGGGAAGGCTCGGCACAGCAGGGGATCCGAAGCGCTGTGAATCATCATGAGGGTTTTGAAGCCCTCCATGTGATCAGCTGGATCACCCTTGCCGTTGTAAGTCTCAAACTGCGGAGGTCGGAAGTTCCGGGGGATCTCCGCTTCTATGATGTTGACGGAAAATGGAGGTCGAGAAGGCCCCCATCCTTGGACTAGGTTGGGATTCCTGTCGCCGATGTGCTCAATTCGATTCTCCATCTCTAGGAGGCGTCGGAGCACCTCGTCTGTGCGCTCAGGAGGGGGAGTCGGCGCACGAGTGTGACTTCTCCCTTCGCTCATTTGAGGGGCTCGGCCATAGGTCGCGGACCTCGGCGCTCCATGGAGGGCCTCCATGATTTCATCTCTGAAGCTTCTGAACTCGCCCCTGGTGACCGTGCCATGGTCGGAAGGGTTGGGTCGGGGCATAGGAATTCGGCCGATGCGGCTGAATGCCGACGGCCTATCCCCTTGCGCAGGCCTGGAATGGTTCGGGGCCGAGTTGGAAGCGGTCCCTCCCCTAGCCTGGCTAGCCCTTCTGTTCAGAATGACCCGACGAAGGTCGGGTTCGGCGACGTGTGAAGCGCTTCGCTGGGGTCCGGGGTTTCCACCCGGATTATTGGATGCTTGCTCTCCGTCGAGGGCCCCCTCGGGAGGAGGCCCGTCTGGTCGGGCAGAACGGGCCGATCTTCGGGCTCGGGGAACCATGGGAGATCGGGTCGAGCGAGAGCATCGTTGGCGAGGCTCGGACTGTCGTCCGTACCGGATAAAGGGTCCCCACAGATGGCGCCAACCTGATGCGGTTTGTTTTTGGTCGCAGTGTGGACCAGGTGTGAGTTCGGACTCAATTTGTAATGAGGGAAGAGTACGGTGCCGGACGGTGAGCGAGGGGCTCGCTTCGGCGCTTGAGGATCGGCTCGGATGGCCTCGCCTCGAGTACCTGCAGACGGTCCTGAAACACCGGGGTTTATCCCGGTGGCGGACCCTCCGACGATCTAGTCAGTCTCTGTGAGAGATTAGCAATAACTAGGGAAATTTAGGTGGCAAAGATTGATTACTTGAAAAGGTGGGTGAGGGTCTGGTATTTATAGGGAGTTCCAACCGGGTTTGGATCCGCTTGGGGGCCGGGTCTGAACCCGAAAGCCCATGGGCTTGACGTGGCAGGAGGCCCAGGGGGTTTAGGGCGGACGTGGCAGTGCCAATAGTGGTATAGGGCTGACGTGGCAAAGCCCTAGGTGGTATTTGGAGCTGACATGGCTGATCATGGGGCTCCTGTGCCTCTGGGAGAATCGGATGGCCTAGGTTGTGCCAGGTCATCCTCATTCCTTGCCAGGCTGGGAGGACGGCCCGTGGGGCTGTCGCGGATCGGAGGCCGAGGGCCATTGAGGCTCGTCGGATACGAGGAGACCAGGTCTGTAGGGGTGAATTTACGGCTCGGTGCCGAGGCTGAAGTGGTCCGGGGCCGAGCCGGATTGATTTTTATTGTCCTTTTCGAGTGAGCCATCCTGGGCCTTGGCTGGGCCCCAGGCCATTTTTACCCTACCACAGGTACGTATGCCAAAATCCTCCGGATATGCACAACAATTGGGTTTTAGATTAAGTTGGGCTAAAGAATCAGTAGAGCAACATATATGCTCAGATAATGGGTATTTTCATTTTCAGATACTGTTAGATAAGCTGATTGCCATCTTAGGCATGATTTTGTAATAAAAAATGGGCTCACTTCCAAACTAAGTATGCTGCTAGCATTCTCATCTTCTTTTATTGTTAGTGAAGCTTATTTTCATGCATCTGATTGTCATCTTGGCATGTTATTTTGACCAAAATTGGTTCACTGTGAACTGAGGATGGTATAGCTACGTATGCCAAAATCCTCCGGGTATGCACAACAATTGGGTTTTAGATTTAGTTGGGCTGAAGAATCAGTAGAGCAACATATATGCTCAGATAATGGGTATTTTCATTTTCAGATATTGTTAGATAAGCTGATTGCCATCTTAGGCATGATTTTGTAACAAAAAATGGGCTCACTTCCAAACTAAGTATGCTGCTAGCATCCTCATCTTCTTTTACTGTTAGTGAAGCTTATTTTCATGCATCTGATTGTCATCTTGGCATGTTATTTTGACCAAAATGGGTTCACTGTGAACTGAGGATGGTATAGGTACGTATGCCAAAATCCTCTGGGTATGCACAACAATTGGGTTTTAGATTTAGTTGGGCTGAAGAATTAGTCGAGCAACATATATGCTCAGATAATGGGTATTTTCATTTTCAGATACTGTTAGATAAGCTGATTGCCATCTTAGGCATGATTTTGTAACAAAAAATGGGCTCACTTCCAAACTAAGTATGCTGCTAGCATCCTCATCTTCTTTTACTGTGAGTGAAGCTTATCTCATGCATCTGATTGTCATCTTGGCATGTTTTTTTGACCAAAATGGGTTCACTGTGAACTGAGGATGGTATAGGTACGTATGCCAAAATCCTCTGGGTATGCACAACAATTGGGTTTTAGATTTAGTTAGGCTAAAGAATCAGTAGAACAACATATATGCTCAGATAATGGATATTTTCATTTTCAGATACTGTTAGATAAGCTGATTGCCATCTTAGGCATGATTTTGTAACAAAAAATGGGCTCACTTCCAAACTAAGTATGCTGCTAGCATCCTCATCTTCTTTTACTGTTAGTGAAGCTTATTTTCATGCATCTGATTGTCATCTTGGCATGTTATTTTGACCAAAATGGGTTCACTGTGAACTGAGGATGGTATAGGTACGTATGCCAAAATCCTCCGGGTATGCACAACAATTGGGTTTTAGATTTAGTTGGGCTAAAGAATCAGTAGAGCAACATATATGCTCAGATAATGGATATTTTCATTTTCAGGTACTGTTAGATAAGCTGATTGCCATCTTAGGCATGATTTTGTAACAAAAAATGGGCTCACTTCCAAACTAAGTATGCTGCTAGCATCCTCATCTTCTTTTACTGTTAGTGAAGCTTATTTTCATGCATCTGATTGTCATCTGGGCATGTTTTTTTGACCAAAATGGGTTCACTGTGAACTGAGGATGGTATAGGTACGTATGCCAAAATCCTCCGGATATGCACAACAATTGGGTTTTAGATTTAGTTGGGCTAAAGAATTAGTAGAGCAACATATATGCTCAGATAATGGAAATTTTCATTTTCAGATACTGTTAATGAAGCTGATTGCCATCTTAGGCATGAGTTTTTAACATAAAATGGGTACACTTCCAAACTAAGTATGCTGCTAGCATCCTCATCTTCTTTTACTGTTAGTGAAGTTTATTTTCATGCATCTGATTGTCATCTTGGCATGTTTTTTTGACCAAAATGGGTTCTCTGTGAACTGAGGATGCTATAGGTACGTATGCCAAAATCCTCCGGATATGCACAACAATTGGGTTTTAGATTTAGTTGGGCTAAAGAATCAGTAGAGCAACATATATGCTCAGATAATGGATATTATCATTTTCAGATACTGTTAGAGAAGCTGATTGCCATCTTAGGCATGATTTTGTAACAAAAAATGGGTACACTTCCAAACTAAGTATGCTGCTAGCATCCTCATCTTCTTTTACTGTTAGTGAAGCTTATTTTCATGCATCAGATTGTCATCTTGGCATGTTTTTTTGACCAAAATGGGTTCACTGTGAACTGAGGATGGTATAGGTACGTATGCCAAAATCCTTCGGATATGCACAACAATTGGGTTTTAGATTTAGTTGGGCTAAAGAATTAGTAGAGCAACATATATGATCAGATAATGGGTATTTTCATTTTCATATACTGTTAGATAAGCTGATTGCCATCTTATGCATGATTTTGTAACAAAAAATGGGCTCACTTCCAAACTAAGTATGCTGCTAGCATCCTCATCTTCTTTTACTGTTAGTGAAGCTTATCTCATGCATCTGATTGTCATCTTGGCATGTTTTTTTGACCAAAATGGGTTCACTTTGAACTGAGGATGGTATAGGTACGTATGCCAAAATCCTCTGGATATGTACAACAATTGGGTTTTAGATTTAGTTGGGCTGAAGAATTATTCGAGCAACATATATGCTCAGATAATGGATATTTTCATTTTCAGATACTGTTAATGAAGCTGATTGCCATCTTTGGCATGATTTTTTAACAAAAAATGGGTACACTTCCAAACTAAGTATGCTGCTAGCATCCTCATCTTCTTTTACTGTTAGTGAAGCTTATTTTCATGCATCTGATTGTCATCTTGGCATGTTTTTTTGACCAAAATGGGTTCACTGTGAACTGAGGATGGTATAGGTACGTATGCCAAAATCCTCCGGGTATGCACAACAATTGGGTTTTATATTTAGTTGGGCTAAAGAATAAGAAGTCTCAACATATATGCTCAGATAATGGATATTTTCAGTTTCAGATACTGTTAATGAAGCTGATTGCCATCTTTGGCAAATTTTGATTGGGCTGTGATTGGATTGTTTAGTGGCTGTTGTCTATGTTCTTAATTGGGCTGTGATTAGAAAGAGAGGACTCGAGTGGAGATCTGGAAACCCATATAGAGACATCTTGTTCATAATAATTTATTATTATTGTTGTTCTTGTCGCTCTTGCTGTTGTTGTTGATGTCACTTTGTGTTCGTGTGCTGAAGGGAAACAAGGGATGAGAGAGAGATGAGGAAAATGCCGCTATGTTAGCCTGGTGTATCCAAAGTCTCTACCATTCTTCTTTCTGTTTCCATTTCTGGCTTCTATATTTGGTTTCCTTCCACGATGACAGTTCCCTAAAAATACACTTGATATGAGCCCTATCTTATTCTTCTTATTTTCTTATATTTGGTTTCCTTCCACGATGACAGTTTCATGGATTGGCTGAACATTCCATGAAAGACATGCTTAGATACTGAATTTTCATTTGTTTTACTGTTTTAGATAGTGGATATTCCCAATCAGATGAGAATATTAAGGTTTCAAGTTAAATACTGAATTTTCATTTGTTTTGTTGTTTTAGATAGATTTAAAAACAAAATTAAGTACTAGATTTTTAGCATTGCAATGTAATTATTTTACCTCTGTATATATCATTAACAATTCCATTTGCAATTGGCACTTTGATCTTATAATTTAAGATACAGGTAGATCTTTTTGTAAGTTCAAAAAATATGTATATTCTGTATTGTGGTCTACTGTTGAATTAAACTATTGTTTTTTTTTTCACAGAGCGGTCGCCCAGATGAAGGAAATTCTGATGATCGGAACTGAAGCTACTCGAGGGGTATGAATCTGCGGTCCTCCTTGCTGTTCTTATGTCCTCCTTGCTGTATGGTTGTTGTTCTTATGTCCTCCTCCTTGCTGTTGCTATGTCAAATTGGTTTTTTTTTTATGAGAGTTATGTCAGACTTTTAATTTGGGATATTTGTCAGACTGGTTTGTTTGGATATTTGGGATGCTAGTCCCTATATTAATTTGTTACTTATGACACTGTTAATTAATCAATGAATTTGGACGTTGATACGACACGTGTGAAACTTTATTATCTTTAATTATTCTTGTGTTTGGTTGTGATTTGCGCAGTAATATGCAACGAAATTGGTTGAATCAGTTGTGAATTAGTTTACAGGTTTTGTAAATGAAACTGTGAATTGAAATCGAACGGAAAATCGGAGTATCAAAAATAAACGGGCATAGCTAGACCGGCGTTTCAAAAAATGCCGGTCTATCTAATCAATTTGTTGGAGTGTGCATTATACCGGCGTTCCCACACACGCCGGTGCATGTTGTCAGCTGTAACGGCACCGAGGAACACTGGCTTTTTACAAACGCCGATGTACCTAACTACACCGGCATTTTTGGTCGCGCCGGTGATTGTAAGCAGGAAAAACCGGGCACTCATAAACGCACATACACCGGCGGTCTATGACCGCCGGTATACTTTCATTCTACACTGGCGTTTATTGAAGCGCCGGTGAATGGATAATTACCGGCGGTTTACGGCCGCCGGTGAATGTATATAGGGTGTAAAAGAACGGCACTCAGAGACCCCCATACACCGGCATTTGCTGACCGCCGGTGTAGTTTTCACATTTACCGGCGTCCAGTAAAACCGCCGGTGTATCCCCCTTCCTTTCCGCGACGCTCGCTTCGGCGTCATTTGGACCGGCGCTATTATAAACGCCGGTGTAAGTTTCACCGGCGTAAAAAAATGCCGGTAAAGACGTAAAAAAATGCCGGGAAATCGAGTATGTTTTGTAGTGACAATCGAACTTGGAGTAGAAGAAGAGCTCAAAACAAATCACCTAGACCCGATCGAAAGAGCTATTGCCGCCGCTTTCGGTCAACTGCCTAAAGTGGCAGTCGACTGACTTGCCTCGACCCAAGTCAGAGAGCAAGCCACAATCGACTGCCCAAATGGCAGTCGACTATCATGTTGTTGGCTGCTTGCTTCTTCCAACAAAGACGCTTCGACCCCTTTTTGCTTTATCGTTTTCTTTTCACATTGAACTCAAGTATGCAAGACATAAATCCAACAACTCTACCTTGGATTTTATAATCATGTTATCAACATTGTGTGACTAATCGTCTCTAGACTCTTTCTATTCTACACTTGTAAACGAACTCAGTTCAATGGCTTCTTCGGCTAGTTAAATCTTCCACCTTATTTTACCAATCAGTATGTCCTTCAAGGGCAACCCCTGTAGGCGTTAACATGGACGTGCCACCCTCTGCATGAACTCCACCTACCCCGAGATACCATCCACCTCTCGAAGATATTTGAATGTCACGGTCTCGCTTTGATGGTTTTAGTGGCGGTAGACTAGATAATGCTTTAGGAACAACGAACATAGAAACATTTGTGCAAGATTTCATGTTCCTACAAAATTTGTAGAGGTTGTGCTGGCCTGGTCCAACACTCCTCTTTCCATTCATCACCTTTCAACGACATTTCCAAACAGACTGAACTCCACCTCGACCCGATCAATAGAGCTGTTGCCGCCACTGACTTGCCTTGACCCAAGTTAGAGAGAAATCCAGGGTCGACTACCCAAATGGCAATCGACTATCATGTTGTTGGCTGCTTGCTTCTTCTTCCACCAATGACGTTTCGACATCTTCTTGCATCATCATCTTCTCTTCACATCGAACCCAAGTATGCAAGACATAAACACAACAACTCCACATTGGATTGTATAATCATGTTACCAACATTGTGCGACTAATCGCCTTTAGACTCTTTGTTTACTCCACTTTTAAACAAATTCAGTTCAATGGCTTCTTCGGCTAGTTAAATCTATCTTCCACCTCATTTCACCAATCAGTATGCCCCTCAAGGGCACACCCCACATGGTGGTGTTACCCTCTCCCCGAACTCCACCTATCCTGAGGTAATCTCCACCTCTCGACGATATTTGAACTTCGCAGTCTCACTTTGATGGTTCTAGTGGCGGTAGACTAGATGACGCTTTAGAAACAACGAACATAGAAACACTTGAGCAAGGTTTCTTGTTCCCACAAAACTTGTAAAGGTTGTGTTGGCTTGGTCCAACACCCCTCTTTCCCTTCATCACCTTACAATGACCTTTCCAAACAGACAGAACTCCACCTCGAGCTGTGTACATGCAACCACGTGCTTCTAGAGTTCCCACGGATATTAGATTCTGTTTCAACAAAGAAATATGCATGACGTTCTCTAGATGTACATATTTTCATCTGGTGCTTCCAACTCGACCGTTCCCTCAACTTCACAAATCCCACCAACTACTGTTCTCATACAACGATCTCTTGTGAACTTGTAAGTATAAAACATCTCATTCTCAGAGCATATATGAGAATAACTACTCGAATTAAGAAACCAACCTGAATACACATCTATAGAACTTAAGACAATAGTACAGTCTAAGTTATTACCTAATTCAACGTCATTAGCAACACTAGCAATGATCGCGCTCTTCTGATTCAGCAACTTGTGATAGTTCCTCTAGAAATGCCCAATCCGTCCGCAATAGAGGCAATAGATTCTACTCTTATGTGCACTTTTCCTTGCACTCAAAGTACCATCTACCCCGATGCAACTAGTAGAAGTAGGCGTCGATCTCTAAGCCTCATTCTTAGGTTCATCCTCCTCTAAGCCCTCGATCACCTCTGCTATCGAAGACTTCTCATTGGTAGATTATCCGTCTAGTATGGTGGTTATCGAATACTTGTATCGATCTGGAAGTGAATTTATCAAGTTGAAAGCTTTAAGATCAGCTGCGTTCATCACCTTCAATTCAGATGACTCTAAATTGGAATCCCCTATATGATCTTGAAGAGCAGTACATTCATTCACTTAGTAATTGAACATTTTTCTTTTCCAGTACATCAGTTCTTGTAATGACGATCCCGAGTATCCAGTTTCAAGTCTTGCCCACAGACTCGTCACGCTTTTCTCCTCAAGAGAATTGCAGTTGACATCGTCTCCAAGTGACAATCGAATTAAACTCAAGACTCTTAAACAGATGTCATCCCACTTCTCCTGCTTCGTGTCAGATGACTTTCCTTTATCTTCTTCTAAGACAAGACGTAAGCTGTTTTGAACCAGTAAGTCTTACAGGTTCACTTTCAGAGATTAAAGTTGATCTTCCCGTCGAACTGTTCAATCTTCATGAAACTCTGATCTGTCATCTTCAAGAAACTCTTCAGCCGAAGCTCTGCTATCAATTGTTAAGAATTTGGTGCAGTATAGTGGAGTTTTAGGAGCGAGAAGCGATAACCAATCCAACGAATAATCAAACAAGTAGATCAAACCAAGCACACAAAGCACATAATGTTTGTCCCAGTTCAGGCGAACCTAATCCAAAGAAAAATAATGGAGATATTATTCAACCAGAGAAGATTACAAGAGTTACAAACTCTCTCCCCAAGAACATATTTATCTCTCAAGTCTCACTAGAATATAATCTGTTGTTTACTATGGAGAACTCTCATTGAAGTACTACATCTCTCAATGGAGGCAATTACAATATATAGAGATTTGGAGAAACCCTAAGTTTAGTCTTGATACAATAATCGTCTGGTATATCCTAAAAAGAGAGTCACACGATGGAAGTCGTACGATCTAACTTGGAGTAGAAGATGAGCTCAAAAAAGATCACCCAGACCTGACCCAAAGAGCTGTTGCTGCCGTTGTCGGCGACTGCCTAAAATGGCAGTAGACTGACTTGCCTTGACCTAAGTCAAGAGCAAGCCACAGTCGATTGCCAAAATGGCAGTCGATTGTCATGTTGTTGTAGCTGGTGGCATCTTGCTTCTTCTTCCACTAGAGATGCTTCAATCTTTTATCGCTTCATCGTTTTCTCTTCACATCGAACCCAAGTATGCAAGAAATAAACTCAAACATGCAGTAGGCTACCAGATCTATTGCATTATTCAATTAGTGAAGAAGGCAGGACTGCAAGCTATGTGGTCCAGAATTATAGTATTTTCAAGTTTTGAAGATTGGAAAATCTTAGAAATATTACTTTGTAATGATAAGTAACCTGGCACTAAGGTCATGTACTATATAAATAGGTCACAGCCACATTTTCCTGTGATAAGAAGAATTACTTGGGTTTATAGCATATTCACTGTACACTGATGAACAGACATCACTAAAATAATGTTATTATTGAATGAATTCAACCCTTGTCACATAGTCTTCTGCATGCAAAATTTCATAGTTTTATAAATTGAAGGCGCTAATGTTGCTTTATTGAGTGTATATATATATAACATTATTGAATGAATTCAACCCTTGTCACATAGTCTTCTGCATGCAAAATTTCATAGTTTTATAAATTGAAGGCGCTAATGTTACTTTATTGAGTATACATATATATAATATAGGGCAATACTCAGTTAGGAACGGATCTGTTTGCACAGATCTGTTGCAAACTAAGTTCATGGCCGCTGGATCGCTTCGATCTAGATCCAACGGCCACGATCGATCCCGCCCATCAGCTCCCTTCTTTCACATAAGTTCGGAGGGGTAAATGCAGTATTTCGCCCCAAAATAACTCTTCGACTTATTCAATCTCTCACTCTTTCTCGTTCGACGTTAATGAACTTGTAGTGTTTTTTTTTTTTTGGTGCAAAAATTGAACAAACAACTGCCTAGGTGCTTCGAAATGAGTATTCAACAATGGCCATTTCTTCACACAACGGCCTATGTATAACCTAGGCCATTGTGTGGAACAACGGCTTAGGTTATACAAGTGTTTTAAAACATTTATACAGATTTTGCTTTCCTCCTACATTCTCTCTCTCTCTCTCTCTCTCTCTCTCTCTCTCTCTCTCTCTCTCTCTCTCTCCGGTGCACTCAAACCCACAGTCGAAACCCTAGCTCCTCCTCCTTAACTTGACTCTTTCTCACACTTTCTCCCTCTTCTCGAACTCTTATCATCTTTCATTAAATCTCTCAAACCAAAAAAACTCTAACCCTAATGAAATCTCCCAAACCCTAAAATCCTAACCCTAACGAAATTATCCAAATTCTACTTCTTCTCCTTCGTCTATAGCTGCGCAACCACCTCCTCTACCTCCTTTCCGAAAACCCACATTGTGAAAGATATTAACTCTTTTATACTTTAGTATATCTAGCTATGTTAAATGATTGAATTTTTGTTTCAATGTTTGAGTACAATTTTTGTATTATGCGTAGTTAATTATAGGTTAGTTTCAAGATGTGTATTATATGTAGTTGTTTTTGTAGATATAGATGTAGTATTAGTTGTTGTTGCTCGTTCTTAGTAATAGCGCACAAATGAGATCCAAAAATTCTGAAATTTTGGAAGTAGGTCGGACTCACCACGCACAAGCCAACTAAACTTGTAGAAGTGTGTTTGAATTTACGGTTTGCAAGATATGACCGTGTATTGCTTTCCATTCTTTTTCGTGAGTGAAAAGCGATACATTGCCGTATCGCTTAAACTGTGAGTCGAAACTCACTTCTACAAGTTGCGTTGGCTTATGCGTAGTAAGTCCGACCTACTCACTATGTTTCGTAATTTTTTAATGTCATTTATGCAGATTTGTCCCGTATATCAAACAACAACAATAATTATACTTTGATATTTTTTGAGTGAATTTTCATTAGAAAACCACACAAATAACATCCAAAAAATACGAAATTTTGCGAGTATGTCCAAATCACCACACATAAGCTAACGGAACTTGTAGAAGTGGGTTTCGACTCACGGTTTGCATGATATAGCAATGTATCACTTTTCACTCATTTTCTATGAGTAAAAGCAATACATTGACTTATCTTGCAAACAGTGAGTCGAAACTCGCTTCTACAAGTTGTGTTGGCTTGTTTGAGTAGGTTGGTGCATCGTCTTCGGGTGAATTTCGTAGTCCAAGACCTTTACATCTAGACATAATCACTTTGCAAGACCACCATAGATCCGACGAAGTGTGGAGAGGGACGATGCAGAATTGTAACTTCCATATGCACGAGACATTTACGATGCACCCGCGTACCCACGAGTACCTTGTCGAAACCGGTTTTCAGAGTTGGTTTTGCTAGGTAAGGTGAAACTAGACCGAGTACTTATTGCTGCCATCGTCGAGCGATGGAGGTCAGAGACACAGTTTTCATCTACCAGTTGGGGAAATGACGGTGACATTGTAAAATATTGCCATGATTTCTGGTCTTCTAATAGATGTGATGGCCCTAACGAGTAATATGAATTTACAGAAAATAGAGTTGTGTAATGAACTCCTCGATACAAGGTTTGATGATGATGAAGAGGTTGATAATGGTATTTTTGTCGGACAATCAATCCGACTGTCATGATTGAAGGAAAATTTTAAAGAAAATTTGACCGAAGCATCAAGTGACTACGACGTGCAATGCTACACTAGGGCATATGTTCTAACAGTGCTTGGAGGTTTACTCTTGCCTAACTCCACCATAGATACCGTCCCGCTTATGTATCTACAATTGCTCACCGACCTAAGCTTAGCCGACCGGTATAGTTGGGAAAGTTGCACATTAGCCACCCTGTAGAAGACATTGTGTGCAGTTGCTCTCGATGGAGTTAAGATGATTGGGGCGATGGTCTTGCTTCAGATTTGGGCATGGGAACGTATACACTTGAGTGGTCCCAGTATTACGAGACCCACAGAGGGTTGGTTGGCCCCTGCACCCATCATTGAGATCCAACCACCTTTAGGTGTGTATTGGACTGGTAGTCGAAGATACAAAGACAACCCAAAATGATATCTAACAGACTGCAGAGACGAGCTTGACCAACTGCGAGATGAGTTGGTAATTTGGGAGCCGTATGCCCCCGAGCGCATGGAAAGACAACCACTAGTGTGTACGGCTAGTTCGCAGTTGTGGTTGACGCTAGCAACACTCATCAACTTTGGTTCGGTGGAGCATCATTGGCCGGATAGAGTCATTCGCCAATTTGAGCTGGAGCAGGAAATTCCTATCAATCGCCTGTACAACGCTGAGTTACATGCCTTTAGAGGTACGCGTCCTATGCCCAATCATGATTGTGCGGACTTCCATCGTGGTGTTGTAGCAATTTGGAATGAGCGAAAGTTTCAAATGGTATTTGATGATGTCAAGCCATACGATGACACTTCAATTATAACGTACATGACTTGTTACCGGGGAATAACACGTGTAATGCCCCGTAATTTTTAATACAATATTTTGAATTAATAAATCAATTTAAAATCAATTTATTTGATTATTTTGAATTTTTCTAAAATTGACATTTTTACACGTGTAAATATTTTGAAGTGCAAATTTCCACTTTAAATTTCTAAATAAATTCTCCTATTTATAATCAAGTATATTCTAAATTTTGGGATTTTTCTGAATAAAGAAACTATTTTGTAAATAGTTTGAAAGAAAATGGTTTTTGCACAAAATGACGTTTGGATGTAAATTCGAATTCAAAATTTGGTTGGGCTATTTCGGTATGCCGGTTTTGACAGGAGAGAGATTTGGGGGGGGGGGGGGGGATTTTATCCCTCTAATTTTATTTTATTTTATTTTATTGAGTATATACATATATTTACACAATTTTGGAATTGTTGGGGACTTTATTGCAAATATTTTTCTTGGTAAGAAAATTTGTTTGAAAAATCTAATCTTTACTATTATATAGTAATTCTAAATTTTCTGGATTTTTATGAATAATTAATGGCATTTTACAAATATTTCAAAGTGAAGGGCCTTTTTTATAAAATTACCACTCAGAGGCAAAATTTTAAAATTTTGAGCTGCATTGAAGGTCGGCCAGGTTGGAGGAGTTAGGGGGGTTAGATTTTTTACTCTAATCGATTTGATTTAGTCTAACTAATTTATTTGGAAAGACCTAGTCATGTAAAAATATATTTTTCCTTAAGGGGTTTTTTGTAAAATTTTCGTAAAAATCCCAGGAATCAGCCTGCTCTATAATAGTAATAGCAACAACCGCCCCCATTGTTGTGAAAATTAAAATTTTTCCTCTTTAATCATTTTTTGGAGTTCGGAGCTTTGGATATCTCAATTTTCGCAAGGAGGAGGATGAGCTTCTTTTCTTAATATTATTATATTTCATTTGGTTTTCCTTGAGGTGGGTAATCTTCCAACTCTCTTGATGTATTTTTTTTTTCTATTTCTCATGAACAATATAGAATCATGCTAGGGTTTAGATTTTGTGAGAATATGATTATATTAGCATGAACATGATGTTTTGTTGATGAGATGATTGTAGAGGTGGATTGTTAGATAAAAAATATTTATTAATATGATAAAAATTTAATCTTGATGACATGATACTCTTATGTTGATTCTCTTTTGAATAATGAATAGTTGATGCATGAAAGATCATGTTTTATTTGTGGAAATTTATATTTAAGAACCCATGAATCAGTGTGGACGATTAGAGTTGTCATATGTTCTAAATATTCATGTTGATTAAAAATAAGTTACTCTTGAGTTTAGAGTTTTTTCTATGCATGAAAGATCTAAATTTTATTGTAGAAATAGATCTATTAAACCTGTATGTGAATGTGGATGCATAGATCGATATGTATGATTAAAGAACATGTTCGAATAATTAAAAGATAAAATTTTGATAAATTATTCGCTGTTTTTTATGAACTTATAATGGGTTGAAAAAAGTTGAATTTTTATACACCAAATATGAATCAAATCTTCATATAAATTCATGTCAAAATTATGGGAACCTAGGGTTAGGTTTCGGGGTTTAAACCTAGACCTAGGGTTGCTCGGTTTGAGGGTTGCACAGTGCCAACCCGAGCACTATCCAAACCTAGGTTGCTTTTTGGCTCTCAGGTTGGGTGTTTGGGCTCGAATTTCGAAGAGTTTTGTGTGTGGGGCTTATGTGCTATGGTCGGGGAACACTTGTATACATATAGAAGTGCATATGTATGTATTTAATCTAAATTTTTATGTGAGATTCAATTGAGTTTTAATTGAGTTTCGAAATTGTTAAATTTCATATTTTTGTTGAATCTAGTTCCAAGTTTTTGATATGTTCAAACAATGTTTTGAGGAAAATAAATCTACGTTTTGAGAGATTAAATTCTCCATTTTGAGGGACTATTTAATTTAGATTTTAGAGACGAAAACTTTGAGTTCTAACGGAGTATTTTTCAAATTCTAAAAAAGGCAAGTTTCAGATTTTACGAAAAGTATGAATTTCAGTTTATTGATTATTTGGGGCTTCTATTTTCGTGCGAATGTATTATAAATGTCACACCCCGCTTTCCAAAAGAAAATACGGAATACGGATACGTGACTAAGCCCAGTGAATGATTTTCACCATTCATAAGCTGTCATGATCTTTACAACATTTCACAAGAATAATTAGAGTCGGAAGCAAGAGAAGTCAACCAAGCATGCATATATGAATCAAAATACCAACAAGAATTTACTTAAAACAAAATATATTAATCTCAAATAAACCAGACCTGAACAAATCAATAATCCTAAGTCACATTGTTCAATACAAAATAATTCAAGTAACCAAGTACAATTGTTCAACATAAGCAACAAGAAATAATAATAGCAAATTCTAGCAGCTAGTATCTCATATCACCAACTCCATCTGGTAACTGTTCTCCAAAATCTGCAATTTAATAAATTGCAGGAAGAGGAAAAGAAAACACAACTCCCGTCAATGCAAGTTATGGGCCGCTTGTAGTGCAAGTACAAGTACAGAAAAAGGGTAAACTAATAACATGGAATAAGCATGATAGAAAATTAGAATAACTAGCATGGCAAGATGAACAAGTGGCATGTATCAGGTGTCAAGTGAACAAGTATCATGTAAACAAGTAACAAGTTTCAAATGTCAAGTATCAAGTACAAGTAGCAAGTAGCAAGTATCAAGTGATTATGTTCAAGTCTTGTATTATTACTATCTAGGTAGCACTTCATGCGTCTTTTACCACATGGTTGCTACATTCAAACAAGTTTCGCTTAGATTTCATAGTGAATCATAGAGGATAGTGTACTCAGGGACAAGCTCTCAAGTAATCAAGCTCCAAATAACAAATATCAAGCTCCAAGTAATCAAATATCAAGCTCCAAGTAACCAAATATCAAGCTCTGTGTCAAAAGTGCAAGTGCCAAGTAATCACGTGTCAAGCTCCAAATAACCAAATAACAAGCTCCAAATAACCAAGTAGGATTTATGAATCCTCTTCCGAGTACATGTTTCTGTATTTTCCACTATTAGATCTTTTCCTTTAACCCCGACTTGGTTTCTTATTATTATTATCAAACATGCATGTGCGTATAAAAAACATGGCGATAATAACAAGGTACGAACATATAACAGGTTCAGGTCGGAAGATAAGCATGCACAGGTGAAAGACAACACATAAAAGATTAGGATAACAAGAATTATAGTTCAGGACAGCAAGATAGTATTGCACTAAATCTGGGATTCTCGTTGCCACGGACATGCAAATTTGGATCCGTCAAAAGATCTAGAAAATAGACTCCCGGACGAATCCAGCAAGTATATATAAGTCATATGGTATTTCACAAAAACATGACTCAAAATAGAATTGTATCCAGAAAATGTGTTCAGCCAGAAATCAAAAGTTTGTATTCAAGAACAGGAAAACAGCATGAAAACTCACTAATTAAATCCAAGAAAAATATGGGGTATTTCCTAGTATGTTTAGTAACAGAAAATAAAGTTTCATAATTTTCCAACATAGATAAAATAGTTAAGTAAAATCAGAAAGCGGCAAGGTACGGCAGTTTTGTAAATCTGGAATCACATACACTGCAGTACTAAAACAACAATATCTCACAAAATACAAATAGAAATCCAGATTCGTCAAAAGGGTAATAAGCTAGATACAATATTCTAACTTTTATATTCAGAAAGATTTTTCAAACAACAAGTAGAATCAGGTCGAAATTATGTATTTTTACTGAACAGCAAGAAAATTCTACTAGTATATTTATTATTTGTAAGCATAAAATAGTTGGTAAAACTCATTAATTAAATCCATAAAAATTCAGGGTTAATCCTAATCAGGTCCAGTTATATTCAGCAAAATATTGGATCAAAAGAATACAAGTTACTTGCCTGAGAGATGACGACGGAAATGGCACAAAAGTAAGAATAACAGGAATGAATTCCCAGGCAACGAACCCTAGGCAACGAACTCAACACAAATAAATCACGAACCACTAACGAACCCACGAACCAAAACTCGAGATCACACGATATTAACACACGCACATCAAGCCAAGAAATGGCAGTAGTGCACTGCGTCGAGAGAACGGACGGCGAGCGACGGGGGGAGGCAGCACAGCACAGTGCTGTCTGTTGCTTGCTGTCGAAGAAGTCAAGAGCATGGGGTGGCACGACTGAGGCGGCTGTCACGGTTAGGCAGCACAGGGAGGTCGCACAGGGACGTCGGGACAGCACTGCGGTGATGCGGTGCTGAGGATGGTTGCGGTGCTGCAGAACGGGGAGAGGGCGACACTGAGGTGTGGGCATCGCGACAGGGAAGCACGGCGAGGCTGTGGGCATCGAGGTGATGAGGTGGGTTTTGGCATCGAGATGGGGTCGACGGCAGAGGATGGACGAAGAGGGAGAGAGAGCAGAGCGGTGCAGGGTGGAGCAGGGGCGTGACAGGAGGAGGAGAGGATACGGGGGAGAGGGATGGGTTCACTGCAGTCGGGAGATAGTGGGTGAGGAGGAAGGAGGGTGACGGCGGGATTAGAATAGGGTTAGGGTTTAGAGTTAGGTGAGGGGATTAGGTGTATAAATATAGAGAGAGATAGGGTGAGTACGGGCTAAACGGGTAGGGTTTCTGATGGGTTATAGGGGATTATGATTAACATGTTTGAGTATAGGGTATTGGGGTGATTGTGGGTAACGGGTTTTATATAGGGAAATGGGTTTTGGGTGGTTGTGTTTTAGAAAAAGAAATCCAATAAGGAAAATGGGTATTAGATAACAAATGGGTTTGGAGTTTTAGGAAAATAAAATAACAAAGAAAAATATTATTTAAAATAAAATGTAATTTGCATTACACTATAGAATTTATTTGAAATAACTACAAATACAATTAGTACATAGCAAAATACCATGCAATACAGTTGAATAAGGTGAGTGAAACGAGTGAAAGAAATGTATTTTTCATAACCAGTCAAAATTAATAATAATAATAACAATAATAAGATTTGTATAAAAATCATAGGAAATAGTTACAAATAAAATTATTGATGAAAAAAAATAGGCTTCAATGGAAGATTCAAAAATACATTTTAACAAAAGAATTTGAAAGCGGAAAAATAATTTACAAAAAATTTAAAATACCAAAAAATACAGAAAATACGGATTTGGGGAAACAGAGATTACAATAAATTTGGCAACAAATTATATATTTATGGAGTAAATATAAACTAAATTTTCCAGAATTTAATATTCACTTTTAAGTGGATGGCACTTAAGGATAAGAAGGTATAACTTTCAGATTTTGGATAAACGATAATTTTTAGAATTTGTTGAATTTAAACCCTTTAAATTAATTGCTTTGATTCTAGATTTTTATGGTGAGTTTCTTGATATGTGCTGGATTTAAATAAATTTTTCCAGAATTTAATATTGATTTTGGAGTGTACTGTTTTGAAGAACAAAATCATATAACTTTTAGATTTTTGGTGAGAATCTAGTTTCAATTTTCGATATATTCAAGTAATGGTTTGGGAAAATAAATCTATTTTTTTGTAAATGAAATTCTCAGTTTTGAAGATTTATATGCTTCAGTTTTGAAGGATAATTATTTCAAAATTTTAAGAGTTATTTTCAGTTTTAAAGAGGTGTAAATTTCAGATTTTGGAAACTATTAAATTTCAGATTTTGAGAATGAGATCTCATATATTTAAGAGATTTGCTTCAGTTGAGATTAAATGAATTTATAGTTGAATTAATTAGACTTTACGAATGAATGGAAAGTGAGATTCAAAAGGTCGAGTTTAAAGAATTTATGTAAGTTGAATTTGTTTCCATATATGAAAGATTATTTTGTATTATTGAACAAAGTTGGGTTTGATTTGAGATTAGGGTCATGTTGTGTACCCTAGGAAGTTAGTTGGAGATTTTGTGTTGTGAGCACTAGAGGTTGAGCAGGACCCAGAGTTACCGACAGTGAATTAATTGATTGTGGGAATTAGCCAGGAAGAGCTAGTGTTCCTAGTTTTGTGGGTTTAAGTCCGGTAAGGTGGTGTTAGCTCTAGGTGGCTCAGGTGACTTATATGTATGCATAAGGACGACACTAGATGGTGATATGATGAAACAAGAGCAAACGTGAGTTATGGACTTCAGGATGATCCATGGAGTAAGATAATCCCCAGTATTCCGGGACGATGGGTGAAATAGGCCACAAAATGATCCACGGAGTGGGATTGATCTCCAATTTTCAGGGACGAGAGTGGCAATCATGGGATATTTGTAAAATGATGGCTCTAGAATGACCTGCGGAGTGAGACAGTCCCCAGTATTTCGGGACAATGGATGAAATAGGCTACAGAATGATCCACGGAGTGGGATTGGTCTCCAGTATTTCAAGGGCGAGAGCCAATACTTGCAAAATATCTAAATCTCGTAGTAGTCATGGTAGTAGGTTGTATAACGAGGAATTTAACCCTATAAAGCGAAGAACGATAAGGGCTTGCAACGGACCTATGTAGAATGAGATGCATAGAATCTGACAAGTATGCATTAGAAATCATTGTGTGCATTATGTTTTCTTGTACATTGTTTTAATGCATTTCTCTTTCATTTTCTTGACACACACTTATATAGTTTCACTTTTTGTTTATTGAATCTTTCATCGTTATTTCATTTCATGTTATGTGGCAAGTTTGTGATTGTGAGACTTTGAAAGGTTGCTATTAGTATAGTATTGCGTCAATTTCCTTCAATTGACATACCCACTATTCAGTTTATTTTGCAGGATTTGCAAGTGAGTTGTCCAAGTAAAGTGGAATCTTGGATTTGAGATGACTAAAGTTTAAGTGTTGGTTTGTGTTGTAATAAATGTATTTAATTTTTCCGCTGTGCAAATGTAAGAAAGAACTAATGTAATAAAAAGTTTTATTTTTTCCTGTATTTGATACTGTGTTTGGATTACATTGAAGTTGATCCTGGAAATTGTGTCACTTATTTCTAATTTTATTTATTGAAAATTTGGGGCACTACAACACGACTGTACATATCTCCGAAGACCGAAGTACCAGTTGGCATTCAAGTACCAATTCCGGAGAGAGAGAGATAACCACCACCGGCATATTCTACGTCACAACTTATGTACCAACCGAATGCATCATCATATCGGTTGTTGGTAAGTCAAATTTGTTAGGAATAA
This sequence comes from Hemerocallis citrina, assembly GCA_017893485.1. Classification (NCBI taxonomy): domain Eukaryota; kingdom Viridiplantae; phylum Streptophyta; class Magnoliopsida; order Asparagales; family Asphodelaceae; genus Hemerocallis; species Hemerocallis citrina. Next base: position 99,727 of record JACEHZ010000342.1, on the reverse strand, counting down.
TTTTTTAGTATTCACATTAATTATTTTTAAATTGATGATTTCATCATGAAATTGTGCTACCATATTTTCATCTTTATTGTAGATCGAGAATACATGAGATGTGGCAAAGAAATGTGCATAGGTACTTAAGTGCGAACATGAAAGCCTTCACTCGGAAGATGCTTACTACATGGCGGGGCTCACTAGAAAAGGTAGGAGTTGGTGAAGCCCTGACTCATTATTTAAATACGAATGTACGTTCACAGTGCCATAGGAGCGTGATTAATAGGTCATCTCGCTCGGGGAAACAACGGTTACACCAACCTCCACCACAAGACGAAGAGCAACAACAAGAGCATCAAGAAGAGGATGAAGAAGAATACCAATAAGTGCAAGAAGAAGATTTCGTATGTTCGCAAGAAACCCAAGTTGGGCGTGCTCGGCGACAACCTACCCGAAAGAGGCGAGCGCCACAATACTACACACCGGGGTAGGTTGAGTGTTTTTTTATTCATGTTGTATGTGAAACTCGGTATTAATGTTAATGTCAATGTTTTTTATGTTAGTTAACTTTTTTTTAAAATTCCTCTTATTGATATTGATTATATTGTATTTGTTGTTAGTTTTTATGTGGATTGAAGCGATTATGAAGCTATTGTTGTTAGTGAAGTAAAGTCATTTTTAAAATATATTGTTGCTGATGGGATACAAGTGTAGCAGCTTTAGCTGCTGCTGATGCCATTGTTATTTTTTTCATTAACCTAGCCTATTGTTATAGACAACGGCCTAAGCTAAATGCCAAGATATAGACAAAAGATGGAATCTCTCTGACTTGATATGCCTATTTTATAACTACTGAAGCCGTTGGTCAAAACAAGAACATAAGATAACCTTGGCCATCGTTGGAGACAACGGCTTCAGTTTATGTATAAATCTTTGTTTCACCTCCCTTGCTCTCTAACTTGAACAATAGCCACCTGAAGCCATTGTTGGAGACAACGACATAAGATAACATTGGCCGTCGTTGGAGACAAAGGCTTCAGTTAATGTATAAATTTTTATTTCAGCTCCCTTGCTTTCTGACTTGAACAATAGCCATTTGTATATTGTTAAGGTATAACTGAAGCCGTTGTTGGAGATAACGACATAAGATAACCTTGGCCGTCGTTGGAGACAACAACTTCAGTTAATGTATAAATTTTTGTTTCAGCTCCCTTGCTCTCTGACTTGAACAATAGCCATTTGTATATTGTTAAGGTATAACTAAAGCCGTTGTTGGAGACAACAACCTAAGTTAATTCTCATTCTTCATCTCTACCTTTCATCTCATCTCCTCTTTTACAACTTTTCTGTCCTGTCTCTACGAATAGAGGTTCTAGAACTGCACACCAAAAACGTCCATAATCTTGGTTTTCGTTTCAATATTTTATTAATTTCATTTTTTAGCCGTAAAAACAAACAATATAATAGCAAGGGTAAATTGCTAAAATTATTTGCTTGGAATTTTAAAAAAATTATTTCCTTGGAATTTGAAGTTTTATATGTAATTTTGTTGGTATATTTGAATATTTTATATGGAAAACTTTAAATATTTTTTGAATATTAAACTATATCTATATATAACATAAAATTTTGAAATATTTTGAAACATATAATTTTGGGGACATTCAAAATATGAGAGAGTACATCCCTATTAATTTTTGGGACATTCAAGTTATTGGAGAATATAATTTAAATTGTAAATGTGATGACATCTCTAATGTATGGAATTAACACATCAATTGGGATCATGTTGAACGTAAGGAACAATATTTTTTAAAAAAGTATAATGGTTTTTAAATATATTTAATCTAAAATTACTACGATATTTTAAAGATACAAAAATTATGAGTAAATAAGTTCTCATGTATTATCCAATAGATAGAATCGTTTGTGTACACCCTAACCCTAACCCCACGGCCTAACCCTACCCAAACCCCTAGCCCTCCTTAACACTAACCCTACCCTACCCTCCAACCATAACCAACCCAATACCTAGGGGGTTGTGTAGGGAAAACTTTTTGTTCGTTATTTTTTTCAGCTATTCAAATTTCTTTTTCCTAAATGTCCCACTTTAATTTGTTCTTCTATTTTATCTATATCAATTTCTAAAAAACAGTATGTTCTTGTGGCTTGGTTCTTATGGAGAGTTAAGTTATTTGTTACACTACATGCATGAATTTATCCTTTTCTTCATATGGAATTACCAGTATTCAAATAACGGTCTTAGGTTAGCTAATGTCGTAAACTCTCGTTTATTAATATTTTTTTCCATTGAATTTTAAATTTTAAAAATAATGGAAAATTTATAAATAATAAAAAACAAAGCCGTTGTTTGGAACAACAACTTTAGTTTTAAATGAAGTTTATCCGAAAAAATTGTTGTTCCTTGTCATGAATTTGACCATTGTATACAACTGAAGCCGTTGTTCGAGTCAACGAAATTATCTCACCTAGGCTGTTGTTCATAACAACGGCTTCAGTTTATATAAAAAATTTGAGCAAGTTGCCTTGTTGTATGAACGTCAACCCTGATAACCCTAGGTCGTTGTTTAAAACAATGGCTTCTGTTTATGTTAAGAAACAAATAGTGCTCTCTGACTTTGAGGGGTATCTACCTCCTTTTTTTTATTAAAAAAAATAATAATAATTCCCCACACGTGTATCAGTTTTTGGGTACTAAAGTGTGTGGTAAAGTGAACCAAGTTTTTTTTGGGAATTTAATTTAAATTGTAAATCTTGTGACATCTCTAATGTATGGGATGAACACATCTATTGGGATCATGTTGAACGTAAGGAACAATCTTTTTTTAAAATGTGGAATAATTTTTAAATAAATTTAAACTAAGTTTACAGTAATGACTGATGTATTCTATTCATCTGATCCATATTCTATTCCCAACCTTTATAGTTCCCTACTCAAACAATGATTTCAAATAAGTTCCAATGTATTATCCAATAGATAGAATCGTTTGTGTAGATACTATCCCTAACCCTTACCCTATCCTAACTCTACCCTAACCCTCCCTAATTTAGGTCACTGTTTTGAATAACGGATAAAGTTAGTATGGTATTTCGAAGATATTGGCAAGTTCGAGTCAGAGAACATATCAGGCATTGGTCTCATTAATTTGTACCTTAGGCTAAGTCAATCTAAATCAACTCGTACATAAAGATTGACGTTGGTAAAAAATAACCACCACAATCCAAAGAGCAGAGTCAAATGCTTCACTTTTTTGGCTTTTCTTAGGTCGTTGTTCCAAACAACGGTCTAGTTAACCCTAGGTCGTTTATTCCAACAATGACTTATGTTTATATTCCACTTTTAAATATTTTGCATTGCTCTCTGAACTGAACACCCAAATATTTTAAGAAAATTCTTGTTTAGTATTAAGCCGTTGTGTCCAACAATGGATTAGGTAAATTTTTTAATATATATAAAATATTTTTTTAAAAAAATGACACCACAACATTTTCTATTCAGTTTCTACTCTCATATATTTCATACCCAATCTTATTCAACTTTCACAATACTCGTACTCTTCCGACAAGAGCATATTAAGGCTCATTAATAAACACCCAAAATAAAAACATAATGAACATCAACTAAAACAACAAAAACATTATCAACAAACACACTACGTCCACACATCCATCCACATTCGTTTGGAACACATATTATCATCAAACAAATAAAAAACAACCAAGTCACATAACTTTAACCGATTACATATAATATATACGTTGTTTTAATTAAGAATATGATGCAACAAGAGACAAGGGTGATTTCTTCAATAAATACCTGCAAAATTTATAAAATTCAAACAAAAAGGAGATTAGTATTGGTAGTCTACAAAATTCAAATACTTCACTCCAATAAAATTTTACCTCACAACGGTTCACCAAAATTATCGTCTCTTCATCGGATGGAACAACTTCTTCTGGATTGGTTGCTCTAAAATAGATGACAAGTTTAAGTTTGTCAACATTTTATATATATGCACGTCAAAATACAAAGTAAGATTGAATATTTTCAATATAAGATAACAAAAGTTACAAATATATTACCCCTCAAGTAGGGTTGGACAATTTCTTGAATCATGTCCGAGTATGAGCAAGGCACAGGTTTTACACCGTCTAGGTTTTTAACCATGAATTTCCTCTCTTATCATCTTCAATCTCTTCCCTTTAGGCCTTCCCTTTGTAACACATTGCCCTAGGTCCCTCACACATGCACATGCATGTCCACTACCTTCAGCATGGGGTTGTGTATGTCCTTTTTCATGGGGTTGTACATGTCATTCTTCATGGGGTTGTGCACTACCTTCGGAATGTATTTGAAGACGAGAAACGCCGTCAATGCCTTTGAGCAGAAGACCGAGCATGTATTTGTAACTAGAATCAGAAGAACAACCAACATCAAACATTTATTTTGCGTGATGACTCAATTCACAATAGCGAGAAGCAAAATTTTGGTTGCTTCCTTTGTATGGAACAGATGTATAACTTATTCTCATCACATCCTAGGTCCATCATCTTTTAATATATATATCTGGTAGAGAAGTGTGATGACTGAACCGAAGACCTGCCAAAATATGTTTGCAGGAAATTTCAACGAACTCGAACATGTTACAACCACAAGTAACAATTTGACGGAGTTTGCATAATTGAATCAACCTCTCCGGTTCCGATTCTCCACGAAGCATCACATGGTAGGTTGAACTATCCGGTGTGTCAAGATTGGCAACGAAAGTCACATTATATAATAAGCTTTTTGTAACTTCATCTTGGAAGTTATAGATTATTTTCAAAGTGTTTATTTGTGCCATATGTTCTTCCAACGCCATTGGATCTTCAATTTCGGCCTCCTATCACGGTTATGATGATTACCTTTAAGTTCATCGTGTCTTTGCTTTACCAAAAATCTGTCGAAGATGACAGAACATTCATGTAAGCAGTACTTCTTTTCTATATGATGCTTCAAGGAAGAATGCATAGACTCAACCCGTTGGCTGCTCAATATGCTGGCCCAAAATGAATCTCTTACATAGATGGGTACCCATTTATCACAAATTTCAAATAGATCGTTCAACTATTTGTTCTTCTCAACTCTGTAGTTCAGAAGCACTAATTTTCATTTCTTTTCGAAATCATGTACATATTCAGAATCATAGATGACAGTCTTCAAATCAACCCTAAACTTATCAACATCATTAGACATACACACCTTCTACAGCAATTTATCCAATATGTGCCAAATGCAATACCGATGCCGAGTCTCGAGAAAAACTTTCTTCACTGTGACGGCGATCCCATGATCCTGATCCGTCACGATGCCAGATGGAGCACAATTCATTACTCCTAGCCACTTTTCAAAGAACTACACAAATGAAAAGTCATTCTCATTTGGAATGAACATACCTCCTAATAACGTTGATTGCCAATAATGATTGATTCCGACAAATGGAACATATAAGATTCCATATCGGTTCGTGTTGTATTTGGCATCAAAGTAAAGTGCATCCCAAATTATTTATAGTTCATCCTATAAGTACCATCCACCCAAATACAATGAGACAACCGGCCTTCGGGATCTACTTGAAAATCATTAAAAAAAGAACCGTCAATTTTTTCGATTCAAAAAAATCAATGAGAATGTTCCCATCGTGTCCTTTCATCGCTTCGTGCAAGTCTCCAAGTAGATTTCTTGTAACATCCTGAATTTTCTATTATAATTAAATAAGAGTTTGTTTGATTTCATGTGTTTTGCACGTGCAAATTTATGTACTTTTCCCCTAAAATTTATTTATTTTTATAACCATGAACAAGTATTTTTAATTCTTCTCTTTTTATTTTAAAAGCCTATTTAAACTCTAGGCCTAATTGTGTAAATCTAGCCCACCCTAATTAAATTAATTATTTTTAATTAGAAACCCGTAAACTTTTAGCCTACTAGATTGAGCCCACTAATTTAATTCTCTTCTAATTACCACAACTTTTGAGGTAGACTAGTTTTGTAACATTAAATGAACATGTACAACTAGTAACTAGAGGTGCCTTGTGTGACACGTGCATTGCATTTGCACGTGCCATGCACAAGAGGGGGCTTAGCCGGATGGGATCGAGAGAGAGTGGAGAGATGGAGTGAGTGGAGAGGTGGTTTTGAGTTCATGTGTAGTTGTTCTAACTCCCTAATTCATCCTAGCCCCTAATCTTCAACCATCTAGTTCAATCTTGGCCCTCCATTTCATCTTGAAAAATATATAAATACCCCCCATTCTCTTCATGTAATACAGTTGAAAAGAATTGATGAAAAAAAAAAACAAGTGTGAGAAAAGATTGAGATTATGAGTAAAAAAAGATTGAGTTGCATTTAGTTGTGTGTTCTTCATCCATTGGAGGCCGGCCTACACCTAAAGGAGCATGGAGAGTTCGGGTTCATCAAGTACAAGGAGGAGGAGCGCTTTGGTGTGCACAAGCAAGGAGGAGAAGGCTTGCAACTAGTAAGGGATCGTGTGTTCAAGGAGATTGCTAGGAGTTCTTTTGTTTTTCTTCAATATAGGTGGGTGATTTCTCGAGCTTCTAATATAGATATCATGCTAGAGATTAAATTGATGAAATTGCTAAGAGAAACTAGTTAAATTGGCCATGTGTTGCTTTAAAATAGACTAGTTAGAAATGAAGTGAATGCTTGATGAATTGTTAGATAGTTGCTATAGATTGTGATTTGCTACATTAGAATTATCATATTGCTATGAAAAAGTGAATTTTGAACCATGCTAGATGTAGAATATATGTTGGTAAATGGCTAGTTGATTTATTGAAATATTGTTTATATGCTATTTTAATTATTGTAACACTAGTGTGATAAAGGGAATTATGTCCTAGAAATGTTTGTAGAAATAAAAGAAAATAAGAAAACCATCCTTGTGATAATTGTAGTGCCATATTATGAAGAAGTTATCATTGCTTTTTAATGTTGAAAATATATTTATGATCCACTTTAACTACAACCTGGTACAATCGACAGTCGACCGAACTAGAGTCGACGGCCGACTGTCTGGTGCTGAATTGCAGATTTTAGTGTGCAGGATAGTCGATTGGCTAAGTTTCAACAGTCGACTATCACTGTCTAGACTGTTGGTTCTCAAGTTTTAAACCCTCGCAGGACAGTCGATTGTCACTGTCTAGATTGTTGATCCTCGAGTTTTAAATCCTCGCAAGACAGTCGACTGGCTATGTTTCAATAGTCGATTATCACTGTCTAGACTGTTGGTTCTCAAGTTTTAAATCCTCGCAGGACAATCGACTGGCCTATCTCAACAGTCAGCTATCATTGTCCCGGCTGATGAAATATTTCAATCTTACTAAGAATGGTTTTAAGTGTTTTAAAAATTGAGAAAATATATTAGAAATATTCTCAAAATACCTAGACTTCATGAGAATTTTCTATAGCTTTTTGGCCTATTATAATGAACATTAAAGACTATTTTGGAAAGGAACTTGATTCAAATTATTAGAATGAATTATTGAGTAATTAAAGAAGATTAATACTTTTCTTTTAAAGGAAATTTTGAATAGAGAGTTTAAATGACTGTGTCATGGAAAATTTAAATAAAGAAAATTGTGATTGGCTTATTAAGTGAAAGAATATTATTATGAAAGTAAAGGAAATTTGTGAAATCTATTATGAATGTGGTAAGCTTGAAAATGAATTTGTCACTTTATACATGAAATTTGTGCATGAAAAGGAAATGGAAAATCATGATGAATTATGAGGAAAAATTGTGAGCGTGAATACTCAAATTTATGAACATGAAATGAGAATAAAGACTAGAGTATATCTAAGTCCTTATACTGGCATTGAATAAATTCTTTTGAGATGAAATATTGAAATGAAAGACCAAATTTGGGTCGTTATTGTTGATTGATGGTTAAGACCGGTATAGAGGAGGTGCTAACTCTAGGGTGTTGATTTTATTCATGATTCAAACAACTAAGGACAATACAATAGTGAAGATGTGATGAAAGTAAGAGAAAAATATAAGTATGAGAGTCTCGGGTCTACAGTGTGAGAGTGTTTCACAGGCTGTCTACATGATACGTCATGTCATGACGTGAACACATCTCCGGAATTATCGGAACCGTGGCAACGCTTGTGGGGTGTTTGGTGATTACGAGTGGTGCCATTGTCCCATGACAGAGACTGAATTGTCCATAGGTTGTCTACATGGGATTTCCCTTCAGGCTGTCTGGATATAAGCTCGTAGAACATCTAGGATACTTACCGTAGTTACTGTAGTAGTTTAAGTCATAGTGAGGAATTGAACCCTACAAGATGAAGAACGATTAAGGACTTGCCCTCGGACCTATGTAGTATGGGATGCATAGAATCCGAACAAGTGTGCATTAGTGTCATGTAAATAATAATAATTGCATTAAGGACTAAGTGTGTAACACCCTGATTCCAAAACAGATTGAATTCGAAGTTCCACAGGATCTTTACACTTCTCTTCGTACAATTTTAGAAGAAAATTTAAAACTTTCATTACATCAGAGTTACATCTTTAAATTACATTTAAACAGCGAAAGCAAATTACAATAATTACATGAATAAAATGTACAACACTTGAAACATTCTTTAAGCAGCTTGCATACTTATTCTTGTCAATCACTTTACCCTGCATAGAAATTGTGGGCTCGTCAGTTCATTGAACTGACGCAAGGATATAAAACATCAATTTTCTCTTACTTAGAAAACACACACTTGTCATAAGCAAAACTACAGGGACTATTCTATAGATGTCGTGTTGTGTTGTGCACTTAGTCCTTAATGCAGTTGTTATGTTATATGACACTAATGTGCACTTGTTCGGATTCTATGCAACTTATACTACATAGGTCCGAGGGCAAGCTCTTAATCGTACTTCATCTTATAGGGTTCAATCTCTCGTCATGACTTAAACTACTACGGTGACTACGGTAAGTATTCTAGATGTTCTACGATCTATGAGCCCATGTCCAGGCAGTCTGGAGGGGAATCCCACGCACTGACATGATGCATTAAGCAGGCAGACTATGGACAATTCAATCTCTTCCATGGAATGATGGCACCACCCGTAATCACCAAATACCCCACAAGAGTCGCCACCGGGACGATAATTCCGGAGTAGTGCTCACGCCATGTCATGACGCATCAAGCAGGTAGTCTGTGAATCACTCTCACACCGCCAATCCGATGGCCCTCATACTCGTGTTTTTCTCACACTTTCGCCACATCATCACTATGTATCTAAATCCTTAGTTTATTTGAATCATGAATAAAATCAACCCTTAGAGTTAGCTCTTTCCTCTATATCGGTCTCAATCAACAACATGACCAACTTGGTCTTTCATCTCAATAATTTAACTTTACAATTTTAATTCATTCAATTGCCAGTAATAGGATTTTAGCTACCCTCTGGTTCAAAATCTTATTTCATATCCATAGCATTTGTATATTCATATTCATAAGACTTTTCATAATTCATCAGCATATTTGATTTTACTTTCATACTTAATTTTACGCATAAGACAAATAAATTCATTTTCTAATTTGTCACATTCATAATTCATTCTTTCCACATCATTCTCTTATTCTCTTTGCCAATACTAAATCAAACATTCATACCTTCAATTTCCTTTTTATCAAAAAATCTCTCTTCGAACTCTTTTAAACAATATACTTTTCTTTATCCAAAAATACTTTAAACTAACAATTTAGAATAAGTTCTTTCTTGCAAAAGTCTCAATTTCTCCTTTACACTAGGCCAAGGGTTATAGAAAATTTTTCTCATGAAATCTGGATATCAATTAAATCGTCAGGACAGTCGACTATTAAAGCACAGTCGGTCGACTGCTCTGCGAGGATTAAAACTCGAAAATTAAAATAGTCAGGACAATCGAATGTTAGGACATAGTCGGTCGACTGTTCTGTGATGATTAAAAACTCAAATTAAAATAGTCAGGACAGTCGACTGTTAGAACATAGTCGGTCGACTGTTCTGGGATGATTAAAAACTCAAAATTCAGATAGTCAGGACAGTCGACTGTTAGGACATAGTTGGTCGACTGTACAATGACTAAAGTCCAAAATTTGGAACTTATACAGTAACTCAAGATTTTCAAAATACCACTTAACTCTTATTTTCCATATAAAGTATCTCTCTTTTTTCTACAACTGTACATAAAAAAATCACATAATGTTCTATTAACAATTTCCTTTTCAAAGAGACATTTTTCTTGGTTTCTTCCAATCATATTTTAGTTCTTCTTTATTAGACTAATGAGTTTTTCTTTCTCCCTTTTGATTTACACACAAAATGATCATTTCTTGAATTTGGCCTAAATAATAAAATGTTCATTTTTCCCAACAAATAACATACAACTTTAGGATTATTTAGTAACAATCATACTAGCCATAAACATGCATAATTTACTAATCAATCTTATTTTAAAAACATGGAGATTCTCACCATTTGTATTTTTCACATAAGCATACTTCTTAAATTGCACTTTCCCACATACACGAATATTTCGACAGGGAGAAACATTTATTCTAATTTAGCATGTTAGATCAATATCAAAATATCACAACAACAATCATATCATTCAATCAATTTCACTTAGTCATTTCATCCAATTTCACATATGTTCCATTTTCACCTTAATCATGGTATTTTCAAAGAGCAATATTTTCACTTATTTATTCTAGCATGATTAGCACACCACCTAGCATGATACTACTTAGAAGTTAGAGAAAATTTCCCACCTATTTGAAGAAACAAAAGAAAGAACTCCTAGAAATCTCCTTGAACAAAGAGCGATCATTCTCCTCCTAGATCGAGCCGTAAATTGTCTTCACCTCCTTGTGCTTGATGGAACCCGAGCTCCCCTTCTTCTTGTCGATTTGGCCGGCCTCCAAAGGTGCACACACACACTAGCACACACTCAATCTTTCTCTTACTTTCTCACAATCTTTTTCTAACTCTTTATGTTTCTTTCTTTTTCAAGTGCAAAAATGAGTAAATGAGAGGGGGTATTTATACACATTTTTTAGTGGATTGAATGGCTAGGATTAGTCAAAATAGTTAAGGATCAAAGGCTAGGATGAGTTTGGGAGTTGTAGAAACCACCCATGAATGAGATATCCACCTCACCACTACTCCCATCTCTCCCTCTCTCTTTGCACTATCCGGCCTACTCCCCAAAGGTGCATTTGTATGTACAAGTGCAATGCACATGTAAACTAGTACCCCTACAAAATTTTGTTCATGCACTTTTAATTAATTGTTTATTAAGTTGGTCTACATTACAAGTTGGGTTAATTAAAAGAGAATTTAAATTAATTGGGCTCACTAATGGGCCAAAAGACCATCGGCTCAAGAGAATTAATTAATAAATTAATTATAATGGGCTAGAATTAGGCCTATAATTTTATTTAGGCTTTAAAAATAGATCTTTTAGGAAACAAAGAGAATAATTAATAGCTTAGGCTATGAAGAAAATATTTGTCTCTAGAAAAATACATATGAAATCATACGTGCAAAACACGTAAAATCTCAAACTCTTATAAATAAAAATTTAGGATGTTACAAAGTGCACGTTCACACATGACATCAATAGGATAGTCCCCCTTAGCTTTGTTTGTGACAAGTGTGTGCTTTCTAAGTAAGAAAAATTGATGTATTATATCTTAGCGTCAATTGTATGCAATTGACGTACCCACAGTTTCTATGCAGGACAAAGTGATTGACAAGAACTAAAGATTGACTACTGCTTAAAGAATGTTCAAGTTGTTATTCAATTCATGTATAATGTTGTAATTTGCTTCCGCTGTGTAAAATGTAATCATTGTTGTAATAAAAAAATTTAATTCCTTGTAAAATTGTACGAAGTGAAGTGTAAAGATCCTGTGGAACTTCGAATTCAGCCTTATTTGGAATTTGGGGTGTTACATTTCTGACATCTTTTTCGGTGAATCATATTTTATCGTGACCACCACTAGCACTTTCGAAGAAGAACATGTGTTTACAAGTAGGGATATTAGCTTGGGTCATTTGATCCATTATTCTTCTATTGGGACACTGAACGGTTTCGGGACAAAAGATGTCTTCTACCGGGTGAAGTAAATATGCGATTGTGTGGTTCATGAAATGAATACAACATCCATTTATTACTAGTTGCAAAGCTGTCGTTCAGTTTTACACGAACGACAGCTTTGCAACCAGTTCTAGAAGTAATTCCCCATTTACCTTCACTAGGTAGACTCGGTGAAGTCCTTTCTTTATTACACAAAAAAAACTTATCCACAACTTGGGTTCCATTGTATTTATTCTTACCCTTACGCATTACGAAACCCCCATATTTAGCATATGACGAATAAAAGTTTCCGGTTTCATCTAAGGTATGAAACGCCATACCTACCTTTGGCTTGAGGTGCTCTTCAACTTGTGGCATGCATTCACCACATTGTTGTGCACACATAAAATTATCGCTGGGAACATAATATCCTTCACTATTGTCCATATCTAACATAAAAATGTTATAACAATTATCAATACACTGATCATATAAAGATAATTACATTATTTGCATATATATGGTTACAAAAAATACGTGAAAAAAGTGCACAAATGACATTCAAAAATTCTGAAACTTTGCGAGTAGGTCGGACTCGCCACACACAAGGCAATGCAACTTGTTGAAGCGAGTTTGGACTCACGGTTTGCAAGATATGACAATGTATTGCTTCATTTCAATTAGAAGCAAACAAAGCGATACACAGCCGTCTATTGCAAACCGTGAGTCAAAACTCACTTCTACAAGTTCGTTGACTTTTATTTGATGAGTTCGACCTACTCGAAAAATTTTATATATTTTGGATATCGTTTGTGTGGTTTTCTAGTGAAAAGTCACTCAAAAAATATCAAAGTATAATTGTTATTGTTGTTTGATATACGGTAGAAAACCTCACAAACGAGATTAACAAATTCCAAAACATTATGAGTAGGTTGGACGCACCACACACGAGCCAACGCAACTTGTAGAAGTGAGTTTCGACTCACGGTTTGCAATATACGGCAATATAAGAAAGAATGAGAAAGGGGTAGCGGAGCGGTCTTCGGTGAAGGTGGAGACGATCATAGAGGTGGATAGAAGAGCGGACGAGTTTGGAAGATACCCAAGCCCTCTTACAGGTCTCACTTACATTCGAAAATACCAAAGAGATCTGGGGAATTTGGTTGAGCACGGTCTTCGATACGAGGAGCCCAAGTTTCGTGAGGTGACCAAGGCCAACTCTATCTCGAATATCCTGTCTGAGGCTGATTTATATCAGATTAGAGATGCTTTCGAGATCCCCTTCCAGTATGAGCTTCTTCTGTCCTGCCCAAGAGTTAGGGTTTGCTCGACGCTTCTCAACGAGTACTGTTTCTTTCCCTTTGATGTCTTCCATGCTAGTCTTCATTTCCCGATACACCCCTTCGTCAAGGATGTCTTGAGGTGGTATACGATTAGTCCGTAAATATGTAGAGACAAGTGAACGCCTTCATTCAACAGTGTTAGGAAGTGGGTGCTGAGCCGAGTTTGGAGGTATTGAGGGCGCTCTTCATGCTCCATCAAAAGAGAAAGTCGGAGTTCTATTTCAACCTCACCCCCCGTGCGAGAGTGAAGCTGATTGAGATCCACGATTTGATCAAGTTCTGGAAGGAGAAGTTCTTCACAGTGCGTAATCCAGAGCCGTGGGGGATCTCGATGAAATGGTATATTGTTGTTCCGAAGAGGGTGAGGGCGGATCCGATGTTGGGTGATGTTGAGAAGAAGTTGTGTGAAGACCTCCTCAAGCGGGAGCCGCTGAAGTGAGGTAGATCACAGATGAGGTTCTTGTATATGGGCATCTGAGCCCGATAAACCCTAGTATGACTTTAGCTTTTATTTGTTTAAGTGTTTCGTATCTTGTTTCCTTGTGTTTATTCCTCATTCTAATGTCTTCTCTTGTTTTCTTTTGGTAGAGACTGAACGGTTCCTAGAGAGAGAAGCTCTAAGAACTAGAGAGAGATAACAAAGTGAAAAATAAGAGAGGGTGTGAGGGATATATAGACAGCTCCATGGTGCCTCGATATCCACAAATGATCTCAGCTACCCAATCTTGATCATTTAAATCTAATGTTGGATAAGATTTTGACGTCTCGATTTCCACAACCGTGATGTCAGCATTACACGTGCAACACACGTATCCACTACAATCACAGTAAGCGAGAACTTATTCACCAAGTACGCGTTGCTCGACACTCAGCATATTCCTCGAGCGAGCAGTAAGTTTTTCACAAACTACGCTACGCTCGACGCTCGGCATGTTCCTCGAGCCAGCTGCAAACTTTTTCACCAAAGTATGTGTCGCTCGACGCTCGGTATGTTCCTTGAGCCAGCATCAAGCTTTTTCACAAACTACACTACGCTCGATGCTCGGTAAGTTTCTCGAGCCAGCAGCAAGCTTTTTCATAAGCTATGCTACGCTCGATGCTCGGCATGTTCCTTGAGCCAGCAGCAAGCTTTTTCACAAACTGCGTTACGTTCAACGCTCGGCATGTTCCTCAAGCCAGCAACAAGCTTTTTCACAAACTACGCTACGCTCGATGCTCAGGATGTTCCTCGAGCCAGCAGCAAGCTTCTTCACTAATTACGCATCGCTTCACGCTCGGCATGTCCCTTGAGCCAATAGCAAGCTTTTTCACAAGCTACGCTACGCTTGACGCTTGGCATGTTCCTCGAGCCAGCAGCAAGCTTCTTCATAAGCTAAGCTACGCTATGCTCGACGCTCGGCATGTTCCTCGAGCCAGCAGCAAGCTTTTTCACCCAGTATGCGTCGCTCGATGCTCGGCATATTCCTCAAGCTAGCATTAAGCTTTTTCACAAACTACGCTACCCTCGACGCTCGGCATGTTCGTCGAGCCAGTAGCAAGCTTTTTCACAAGCAACGCTATGCTCAACACTCGGCATATTTCTTGAGCCAGCAGTAAGCTTCTTCACCAAGTACGCGTGTAATACCCCGAATTCCAAATAAGACTGAATTCAAAGTTTCACAGGATCTTCACACTTCGCTTCGTACAATTTTACAAGGAATTTAAAACTTTTATTATAACAATGATTACATCAACGCAGCGGAAATATAAATTACAACATGATACATGAATTAAACCACAACTTGAACAAATCTTTAAGCAACATTCATTCTTTAGTCTTGTCAATCACTTTATCCTGCATAGAAACTGTGGGCACGTCAGTTGCACACAACTGATGCTAGGATATAATATATCAATTTCTCTTACTTAGAAAGCACACGCTTGTCACAAACAAAGCTAAGGGGACTATCCTATTGATGTCGTGTGTGAAATGTACACTTAGCCCTTAATGCAGTTATTTATATTAGATGACACTAATGCACACTTGTTCGGATTCTATGTATCCTATACTATATAGGTCCGAGGGCAAGCCATTAATCGTTCTTCATCTTGTAAGGTTGGTTCCCTTGCCATGAGTTAAACTACTACGGTAACTACGGTAAGTATCCTAGGTGTTCTATGAGTTGCGAGCCCATGTCCAAACATCCTCGAGAGAGTCCTACGCACTAACATGACGCATCATGCAGGCATCCTATGGAAAATTTGCCTCTGCCATGGAACGATGGCATTACGTAGTCACCGAGCACCCCACAAGCGTCGCCAACGGTACAATATCTTGGAGAAGCATCCACGCCCTGACATGATGCATCATGTGGACATCCTGTGAACACTCTCACACTGTAGATCCGTAACCCTCCTACTTATGTTTTTCTCTTACTTTCATCACATCTCCACTATGTGTCTAATCCTTAGATAATTGAATCATGAATAAAAATCAATACTCTAGAACTAGAATTACCTCTACATTGGTCCTATACATCGATCATTAACCATGACCCAAACTTGGTCGTTGTTTATCACATTCCTTTTTTCAAAAAATTCATTTATGCCGATGTGAGGACTTAGCTAAAACTCTAGTTTCAATTCTCTTTTCATGCTCATTAAAATGAGAGTATACATATTCACAATTTCCACATTTCATCATGTTTCTTTTACTTTATTTTTCCTTGCACAATTGCATAATTTTAATCAACAATCTCTTATCTAGTCTTACTCAATTTCCCGTATCAAAATCTCATTTTGAAACTCTACATAACATTTCTCTATATTCAATAATGTTTATCATCATTAATCACAAAAAAAATCATATTCTAAGAAATTTATTAATCTTTTTTTCCCAAAATTTGCCTCTAATTCTCATTATAATAAGTCAAAATATTGTAGAAATTTTTTCCATGAAGTCTAGGTATTTTTCTAAGATTTCTAATAATTTTTCTCAATTTTTTAATACACTTGAAAACCATTTTAAAATAACAAAATAGAAAGAAAAAATATCAAATTTTTCCAAAAGTGGCCAAGATCGGATTCGAACCCACGTACCCCCCCCCCCCCCGCCTGCGAACAGTGATTGTCTTAAGTCGCACCCGAGAACCAAAAAGTCCAAGACGACTAACTGTTTTATACAGAACTTAAATTATACTTAAGTTTTGGGTTTCGGGTTTGAGTAAAAATCGGATTTCAGAAAAACAAAGTCTCTGAAGAGACTCGAACCCAAGACCAAGTCTCCACTCAGCTACAGTAACAGTACTAAAGCGCACCCACTGACCACTTAGGCCTGAGTGACTAACCGATATGAACTGAGTTGAGTTATTTAAATAACTCACTGTTTATTAATAAATTTTCACAATTCTAAACCTTTTTTAATTTTATTCTCCTCTATTTTTGTATCATAAAAATTTTCAGATTCTCAATCTTAGAAATTTGTAGCATAACAGTAATTTTTAAATCATTATTTTGACATTTAAAGTGAATTCTCTTCCCAATTTATATTTTAAGTCTACATTTTCGATTTTGAAATGCAACCATGATTTCTTCACAATTTGGCAATACAATTTTCACAAAATGATGTTTTCTTACTTTTATTTCAACAAAAAAATTTGAACATATTTCTGTTTATTTTCACATTAACGTTGCACTACTTAGAAAAACACATATCAATAGTTTAATTTAAAAAACTAGTCATTCACAAGCAAAATTTCTTAATCTAAAACATGGTTCAAAAATACATATTCCATAGCAACATGACAATTTCTATTTTAATAGTCACAATCATATCAATTATCAACCAATTTATCAAGAATTTATCTCATTTCTAATTAGTCTCTTTTTAACAATCATATGGCCAATTTAACTAGTTTCTCTTAGCATATTCATCAATTCAATTCCTAGCCTGGTATCTACATTAGAAGTAGAGAAATCGCCCTCCTTAATTGAAGAAACAAAGAAAACTTCTAGAGAAACTCCTTGAACACACGATCCACTCCTAGTTGTGAGCCTTCTCCTCCTTGCTTGTGCACACCAAAAGCCTTATCCTCCTTGCTTAGAATGAACCCGAGCTCCTTCCTTCTCCTCTTGATGTAGGCCGGCCTCCAATGGTGAAAGGGAACACAAAAAAAGCACAACTCTCAATCTTTTCTCACACACAAATTTCTGCAACTCTTTCTTTTCTTCTCACTCTTTACAAATTTCTAATGGTGCAAAGAGATGAATGGCTAGGGGGGGCTATTTATACACTACTCAAGGCAAAATGAAGGGTGGAGATGCATTTAGATGAAGGACTAGGATGTACTAGGGAGTTAGAACAACTACCCATGATCACACAACCACCTCACCACTCTCCATCTCTCCCACCTCCTCTTGAACAATCCGGCCACCCCTTCATGAACAATTGCACGTGCATGTGCAATGCACGTGCCTCTCCATACACACCTAGTTACTAAAATGTTCGTGTGTTATTAATTAATTTGTTACAAAAACAAATCAACCCTACAAGTTGTCTCATTTAAATGAGAATAAACTAATGGGCTTATTTTAGTGGGCTAAAAATCCATGAGCTCTTAATTTATTTAATTAATTTAATTAGTGTGAGGTAGAATTAAACAATTAGGCCTTTAAGAATTAATAATAGATACTAATAGCCTTTTTAAAAGAGAGGAAATAAAATACTTATTGACATAAAAATAAATAACTTTTAAGGGTAAATGTACATGAATTTGCACGTGCAAAACATGCGAAATCAAACAAAACTTATATTTAATTATAAATGAAAATTCAGGATGTTACAACGCGTAGCTCGACGCTTGGAATTAACCTTGAGCCGGCTACTAGCTATTTGGCCCCGCTCGATGCTCGGCAGGTTCCTCGAGCCAGCAACAAGCTTTTTCACCAAGTACATGACATTCGACGCTCTTCATGTTTCTGGAGCCATCAGCAAGCTTTTTCATCAAGTACGCATCGCATGACGCTCGACATAAACCTCGAGCTAGCCACTGAGTGTTTGGACCCGCTTGACGCTCAACACCTTTTCCTCTAGGGCACGAAACTCAGGCGGTCGGTGCTCGGTGTCGCAGAGCTCGGTCTCAACCTCAGGCTGCTCCTCATGCGGATCTTCTGCCCTGTCCTTATGCACACTGTCAACTGGTCTCCTCACGAGATTGGGGCTACTCCTCGGCAGCTGGTACATACAACCCTCCAGAAGTTGGGAGCCTATGATGTGGGTAAAACTCCAGCTTAACCAGAGCCATCTGATCCCCTCAAGATCTGCAAACCCCTACAAATCAAGATTGTAGCCCTATGGGTCTTCTGTTGCTTCAGACCCACAGAAGCGGATCTACCAAGCCCATTAGGGTTAGGGCTCCTCCTCTCTCTGCCTATAAATACCAGACCCCCTCCCCATTCTAAATGAAATTTAACTTTTTCCACTCAAAGCCTAACTCCACTTTTTTCCAGTGACGGACTAGATCATCGGAGGGCCTATTGCTGGGATCTCTCCCAGTGTCTCTAAGAATTTTGCCGGTGTTCAGGGCGGCCAACTAACAGCAGCACCCCCTCTCCTGCTCCTCACCGAATCCTCATCTCAGATCCCTCTACAAATAACAAGAACTCACATCTGTTGGTCCCACCTTTAAACCAGCGGCATCAATTGTGTTGTTTGGCTTGGTTAATTGGTTGAATTGATAAATTTGGGATTTGGGGGGTTAAACCTGTTGTCTTGCCCCATTTATAGTTAGTTTTTGGTTTAGGTGTTGAGTTAGTGTGTAATTGGGAGTTGGTATTGGTGTTTTAGGTGGGTGGGTGGGTGTGGGGGGGGGGGGGATTGAAAAGGTGTGATTTTGATGGTAATTTGGACTTGTGGAGCTGGTTGTGGTTCAGATTGTTGATGTGAAGAGTGGGGAGTTGCGGCGCATCTTAATGCATTGCAGAGAATGAATTTGCATGCCCATACGCCCGGGCAACTGTGCAAATTTCAAATCAAGAAGGCGGTGGCACGAAGTTGAGTGGAGGCAGCGGGGGCGGCGGTAATGCTCTAGCTTCGCAAATGCAGAATATTGGAGGTCACGGGAATATGGATCACGAGCTTTTGGCTAAGCGGAGAAAGGTGCATGAGATCATGTATGTTTTTAAGTTATGTTTGTTTGTTAATAAGATGGGATGTTACCATATTTGGAAGGATGTTTGCATGTCATGCTTTGAGTTGTTTATGGAGCTATGTTAGTAAATGTTCTTTTCTGCAAATATTTGCTATGTATAGTTTTGTTTGACATACTATTTTGACCCAGCATTTTGATGTTCGAATATGTGCATCCTGTTGTAAGATTTATGGTCAAAACCTGCCTTTAGGAACATAATATATGTGTCGAGTGGGGGTGTGTTCTTACATGCATCTGTGGACGTTTATCTTTTCCTAAAGTAGGATTATTGGAGTTAACACATCTCCGTATTCAGTTTCTTGTGGGGGCTATGGAGTATGGACCAATTAAAATGTTGTTGCTGCTAATTTTGGTGTGGGAGCAAACAGATGAATATGTGGATTCTTGAAGAAAACAATAAAGCAAACCTATTGACCTTCACCAACGTTTGACTGGTTTCTTGCCGTTGCCATTGACCTGCAAAAAAGTTTGATACACCGAGATGGATCCCGGCGATGAACTTTTCGACGCTCTTGTCAGTAATCAGGAAGATTATGAAAGAGCTTTAGGTGGAAAAAGATTGATTACCTTGTTACGGTGGGGGGAGAGGGAGAGGGGTATTTATAGTCGCCTGAGGGACCCGTTTCGAGATAAGGATTTATCTCTACTTCCCGATTTTTAGATTGGATGTAGAGTTTAAATCGTTTCATTGAGATAACCAAGAATTTGAATTACTCTATAAATATCTGAATTGGTTTATAATGGGTTGGTACCCATATCCAATAGGACATATCCGTTTATTGGTTATTGGGCTTTGAAGAAAGACCCAGTTCCCTTTTCAGACCTGTTTGTAGGTGAAATTACCGTTTTACCCCTGAGAGCTTTAAGATTCGTGCCCGATTTGAACGGTCACGATTTAATCCTATTTTTAGCCATATCACGAGCCCCCACTACCGAAGACTGAGTTTAACAGCTTTTTTTAAGGAAATGTGGAGTATGGCCACCCTGTTTCATTAATAAGAGGTTAATAAAACAAACTCAGAGTACTGAGGCAAGTACAACATCCTACAACATAATTAAACTACATAACTCCACCCCAGCATAGGGGGTAAGATAAAAGAGAAAGGACAAAACATACAAGCATCTAAACAAAATACATCATATCCCCCCAACAAACCCTGGGGTGGTGGGGATCTCTCAACAGTAGAAGGACGAGCTTCCAGTCAGTCGTTCGTCCGACCTATCTCGACTACATCATCATCGTACTCCTCCATCTGGAAGACACTCGCGATCCTCCCTCTAGGACCTGTTGCAGCAATATTAGCCCAAAAGGAAATAAGGTGCATAATGTGAGCGAAATTACCAGAAATACTATTACTAGTTCCATGGAAATAGCAATTGTTCCTGTCTAGCCAAAGAACCCAGGTCATGGTAGAGATAGCGATATACCAAGATTCTCTCATTGTTCGTCTCTCAGTGGCGAAATTTGGCCCTACCCACAGATTCTCATACACACTAGGGAATTGATTTGTTCCCAAGGCGCTGAGTACCTCAACGAAAACCGCTTTGCTCCTAGGATATTCTAGTAATAGATGGTCTCTAGTCTCGGGGGCAGTGTTGCAGAACCCACAACGGGAATCCACATTCGGTTGTCGTTTGGAAAGGTTCTCTATAGTCAAAATTGCATCATTCATCACCAACCATAAGAAAACTTTAATTTTCAGTGGTGCTTTCGTCTTGCAAATAATGCTTGACCAACTTGGGTTACATCCCCTAAAGTGAATACGGTTATAGAGGGAATGAACGGTGAACTTGCCATTCTTTTCCAGTCCCCAAGCTTTCCTATCAGGACCCTATGAGCAAGTGATTCCAGCATTGATGATATAGGCCTGTAGTTCCATGAGTCTAAGTTGAGAGGCCGAGTCTAGCAGCAGTTTAAAGGCCGATTTCCATGTACTTTTTTTCCAGGTTGCGGCAACCGTGCAGTGCAGTTGTGACGCTAGATCATACAGATCGGGAAATAGTGCTCTAAGTGTGTGGTCACCACACCACTTATCCCACCAAAACCTGATCAGTCTGCCATTACCGATACTCGATGTCACACAGTTAATAAAGGGTTCGTAGGCCATAGCAATACCTTTCCAGAACCAGGATACCCATGGACCTACCCTGAAGCCCAAATTTCTCAT
This sequence comes from Hemerocallis citrina, assembly GCA_017893485.1. Taxonomy (NCBI): domain Eukaryota; kingdom Viridiplantae; phylum Streptophyta; class Magnoliopsida; order Asparagales; family Asphodelaceae; genus Hemerocallis; species Hemerocallis citrina. The sequence goes on along the minus strand of JACEHZ010000342.1, from coordinate 77,890 downwards.
TCCATTCCCATGCAGATACCCTTGAATGAACTCTTGCCACCCTTCTCCATTATGGTGGAAGACTTTCCACCACCATATACCCAATAGAGCAAGATTCATATCTCGAAGATCAATAATACCTAGTCTTCTGTGTATCTTTTTCATGCAAGCTTTTTCTCATCTGATAAGGTGATAGCCCCCTCTATCCGGGCTCGCCCCTTTTCAAAGGAACCGTTTTCGAGTACGATCAATTCTATGAATAACCCATCGCAGCATGTCAAAAAAGGATAAATAAAAGGTTGGCAGATTTGAAAGGAGTGCATTAATAAGCGTGACTCTCCCTCCCAAAAATAGCGCTTTACCTTTCCAACCCGACAGACGGCTCTCTACCCGGTCGATAATGGGTAGCCAGTCCACCTTCTTGAGCTTTTCCGGTCTCAGTGGCAGTCCCAGGTATTAAATGGGGAAACTATCGATGGAACATTTGAAAATCATGGCATGGTCTAGTGCCTCCTCTGTAGTCAGGGCAATAAGGATAAGAGCACTTTTATGGAAGTTAATCCTGAGGCCAGACCAAGCTTCAAAACTATAAAGTATTTCTTTGAAGGCAATAGTTTCCCCGAGGTTGCCATTTCCAAATAGGAGAGTATCGTCTACATATTGTAGGATAGAACAGCCTTGGCGATGCCCACCATTGGCCACCGGCGATATCTAGCCTGCTCTACTGCAGTTAGCCATCATGGACCGCAGAACGTCTACCACAATGGTGAAGAGAAGGGGGAGAGCGGATCGCTTTGCCTAAGGCCCCGTTTGCCTGAAAAAGGGTGTCCCGGGACCCCATTCACACAAATTGCAGTTCTGCTGGTGGTGAGATATGTGTAAATCCATCTTATCCATCTATCCCCAAATCCTCATCCAACCAGCACTTCCAATAGACAGTCCCATTCGACCGAGTCGTAAGCTTTCTCGAAGTCCTATTTCAGAAGATAGCTCTTCGCATTCGATGAGTGGCAATGGTGTATTATTTCTTCAGCCGTGGCTATGCTATCCTGAATACACTATCCTTTAATGAACCCTGTCTGCTCGTGACTAATTAGTCCATCCATCACCTTTCCCAGTCTATTAGCGAGGGTCTTTGTTATGATCTTGAATGAGCAGTTAAGGAGACTAATAGGGCGGAAGTCTCCCACCCGTCGGAGGTCTTCCTTTTTGGGAATCAGCACCACCTCTGCAAAATTAATTCTACCTAATTTAAGCTTATGGTCGTAGAAGGCAGCGAATAGTTTGAACAAATCATCTTTGATTTTCTCCCAAAAAGCCTGGTAGAAAAGGATTGGGAACCCATCTGGGCCAGGGGCTTTGTCCTTTCCAAGTTACTGGACTGCCTCCTAAATTTTCTTTTCCGTAAAGGGCGCTTCTAGGGATTGCTGCTTAAGGTCAACGCTATCCATCGGGTGCTGCTAGAACTCGTGGTGGAGAGGTACTCTCAAATTCGCTTTGTGTCCAAAGAGGTGTTTGAAGTGGGACTGGATCGCCACTCTGATATCCTCGTCGCCTTGAATCAATTCTGAATCCGAATGGATCGAGTGGATGAGGTTAGATCTGCGTCGGGCACTAGCAACCCGATGGAAGAATGTCGTGTTCGCATCTCCCTCTTTGAGCCACGTAATTTTGGACCGTTGTTGCCATTTGATTTCCTCCAACTTATAAAGTTGGTCAATTTCCTAATGGAGTTGGAGCAGCCTACTTCTTTCCTCCTGAATTAGGACTCTAGTTTCTTTCATTTTCTCAAGTTCCTTTATATCTTCAAGACGTGATTATTTTGCTCTCCAAATCAGCGCAAATCTGGTTCGGTTCCATTTCCTGAGCTTGCCCCTCAGTCTTCTAATTTTTTCACACCAGATTGCGGTTTCTTCGGTCCCTCTAGTAGGACGGGACCAACTCTTGTCGACCATGTGATGGAAGCCTCGAATTTCTAACCACGTTCTCTCAAATCTAAACTTTGGGGATTTTCTTGGTTGTACCTCATCGGATGACAAGATAACAAGGACATGATTCGAGGTGGGTTTAGGAAGGGATTTTGCCGAAGACAATGGAAATTTGGTCTCCCAGTCAGCGGAGACCAGGATCCTGTCCAATTTAGCTAAAATGAGAGTCGCTTGCAGGTTAGACCAGGTGAAGAGCCTATTAGTGATAGGGATGTCAACCAATTCCGGGTCTGCAATAACCTCATTAAAAGCTTTCCTATTCGAGTCACTAGAGCCTCTGCCTCTGTGTTCTGAGGCGAACCTAGTGATGTTGAAGTCTCCCCCCACCAGCCAGGGGTGCGGCCAGTGTGTGTGAATTGCTCTTAGTTCTGTCTAGAAAGCCATCCTAGCAGCAGTATTATGCGGCCCATAGACCACCGTAATTGACTGGGTCCACATATCGGCTTTACGTTGGAGCAGGACCGATAATGAAAATTGCCCATGGCATTCGTCTAAGCAGACAAACATCTCAGGATCATAACCTAGAGAAATACCCCCAGATGCCCCAACAGATGGGCGCATTTTCCATTCAGAGATTCGTTTACCCCCCAATCTACTAAGTCTAGACATATGGGTTAGTTTGGTCATTTGAAGACCAACAATATTAGTTTTAGCTTTAGTGATGACGTCCATTACCATTTCCCGTTTGTCCCGCCTATCCAGGCCTCTAACGTTTCAGAATAGAGCCTCCATTAACTATGAGTAAGCGAAGGATCATGACTCGAATTAGAAATTGTGCCAGAATGCCGTTGAGGCTACTGATTGGTTGAAGGAGGCAATAGACTGGGCTTCGGCGGTGAAGTGCTGAACGTAATCTCTTAGGCGTTCACCCTTTCTTTGGTTAAGGGTCACCAAAGATGCACTTGTTTTCTTAACCTGGCAACTGCCTATGAAGTGGGTGAGGAAGAGCTCCTCAAACTATTTGAATGAGAAGATGGGGGCTGGGGATAGACGGGATCATCACTCTCGCGCTGGTCCCCTCAATGTTGCTGGGAAGGCCTTGCAGAGGAGCTCATTCGAAGCTAGATGAATCATCATGAGAGTTTTAAAACTCTCGATATGATTGGCCTTTGACTCCCCATTGTAGGAATCGAAGCGGGGCGGCCGAAAGTTTTCGGGGATCGGAGCTTCCATGATGGCTCTGGAAAATGGAGGTCTAATGGGGCTAAAGCTATTGGTCCATTGTTCTTCTTTGGGATTGATCTTGTTGAGGTACCTCTCCATCTCGTGGAGACGGCGGCGAATCGAGTCATCCCTTCGATCGGATCTAGCTGACCCCTGGGACTCTCCTTCATGAGTGACGGTATGGCGAGAGTTAGAGGTACGTTGATCCTGACTCGTGGCAATATTAAGAGCTCACATGATATCTTGTTTGAAGTTCTTGAGCTCGGCCCGAGTGACTGGTGCCCCTCCTGCTCAGCCATCCCTAGGTGTGGCTCGGCTTACTGGAGAATGATTTCTCCGCCGATGACATTGAGGGGACTCTCTTCGCCTCCTCGTGGGAGGGGATCTTCTGATCCTTGGTATACGGGGGGTCCAGACTCTTGAGGCCCTGGGTGCTCAAGTTGATGGACTCCCTCAAGGGCTCGCCATCCATTTAAGCGAGTTCGGAGGTTAACCCCTGCTGGCAGTTAACAATTACTTGATGGAGATCCTGCTCGGGAGGGCTTTGAGAAGTCATAGAGTCAATTGAAGGATTGAGAAGACATGGTCATGAAGAGGATGTTGCTTTGTACGACTCCGACGAGAGCCCCCCTGGGCAGCCCCCCGAGACCCTGGAGGGGCCTGTTGAGGAAGAACATCTTGGACTGGAGGAGGAGGAAGAGGAGTGGCTCTTTGGCTAGAGGCCACTGCCTTCCCCTTCTCCTTCAGATGCATAATTTGAAACTACTTTCGCTGATGAAGTAAGGTTGGATTGCTTTTTCGTTTTCCACAGACGGCGTCAATCTGTTGCTGCTAATTTTGGTGTGGGAGCAAACAGATGAATTTGTGGATTCTTGAAGAAAACATTAAAGCAAACCTGTTGACCTTCACCAACGTTTGACTGGTTTCTTGCCACTGTCGTTGACCTGCAAAAAAGTTCGATACACCGAAATGGATCCCGGCGATGAACCCTCCGACGCTCTTATCAGTAATCAGGAAGATTATGAAAGAACTTTAGGTGGAAAAAGATTGATTACCTTGTTACAGTGGGGGGCTCGTGATATGGCTAAAAATAGGATTAAATCGGGACCGTTCAAATTGGGCACGAATCTTAAAGCTCTCACGGGTAAAACGGCAATTTCACCTACAAACGGGTCTGAAATGGGAACTGGGTCTTTCTTCAAGCCCAATAATCCATAAACGGATCTATCATATTGGATATGGGTACCAACTCATTACAAACCAATTCAGATATTTAAAGAGCAATTCAAATTCATGGTTATCTCTATGAAACGATTTAAACTCTACATCTTATCCAAAAACACCAGGAAGTAGAGATAAATCATTATTTCGAAACGGGTCACTAAGGCGACTATAAATACTCCTTTCCCCCACCGTAACAAGGTCATCAATCGTTTTCCACCTAAAGCACTTTCATAAGCTTCCTGATTACTTACAAGAGCGTCAGAGGGTTCGTCACTGGGATCCATCCCGGTGTATCGAACTTTTTTGCAGATCAACGGCAACGGTAAGAAATCAGTCAAACGTTGGTGAAGGTCAACATGTTTGCTTTATTAATTTCTTCAAGAATCCACAAATTTATCTATTTGCTCCCACACCAAAATTAGCAGCAACAAATGTCAATGACAAAATTGCTGATGGTGCAAAAAGTAATGGCAGGCATTCGAGTTTGCAATGGACACAGTAAAAACATGTCTTCTATCGATCATCGTTGTTACCATTGAAAGTGCCTTATATGTCATATAAAACATTGGAGGATGAAATATTGAGAGGTTTAAACATGTTTTAGTTATGCAGTGAGTGGTCAGACTTGTTCTGAACTATTTCTGCAAACTCTTGATGAATTGGTAAAGCATGTTCATTCCTTGTGTTTGCACAATGCCTTTTGTTTTATGATACAGTGATCTTTTTGGACGGTGTTGGTCTTGTATTTGGATTGTGGAAATTGGGTTTTTGCGGCCTAGTAAGACTTCTTCTCCTTGCTGAAAAAGTAGTCAATAGAACTGAATTGATTCATGACATTCTTTCAGAAAATGAGCATATATCTCCCCGAGAACATTCTTTGTTCTCAATTTTTCTCACTCCATAGTCATCCATTCTTTCTTAGTCCAACCCTTTTCCCACTGATCTCGACCGGGTGGCCTTCTTTTTTCTCCTTCTCTCAACCTTCTTCCTTTCTATTCAGAAAATGTACATTTTCTTCTTGTATGCACGTATAGATTCTATATAATTAACGGATTTAGGTTGTATATTGTGGAGAAAAACTCACCCATATGTGTACTGGATGTGCTTTCCATCTTTTGTTTTTTTCCTTCTACTATAACTAAAGAGTTGAGTTGTAGGTTATTGGAAAAATACTTGCTCATACGTTTACTTCACGTGCTTTACATTTATTTCTATACTCAACGACATATGGAGGAAAGTAGTACTTGTAACCCCTGCTACTAATTTAGTATATGTATACTAGACTTTTAGTATGTGCAGTGCATGTCTTTTTCCTCGACACAGTGCTAGTCTTTATGCATCTCATTTATTCCCTGAATATGTAGTATGATTACTGTCAATTTCGATGTATAAAACTATAAAAGGCATGTGGAATCCACTTATACAAGTCTCCAGAAGAAGCCGTCAGACACTTTACTCCATTACATTGAAGAGTAGATATTTATGTAATATTAGTCTCTGACCAAGAATAAAAAATGATTCATCACATTCACTCCATTTTTCTCCCTTATTCCTTTCTCTCTTCTTTCTCAAGCCAGCACTCTTCCCTACTTCTGTAGACCTAGTAACTTTCACCCTCAAACTCATCATTTTTCTCTCATTCAGCTTGCTTTGTTGTCATCTTCATGTATTTAAACCATTCATATCTTTTATGAAATGTTCCACCATGGAGTGTCCTCAAACCTTATTGTGAACACTGTTCTCTTCAAAATATACACACACGTCAATCATTATGAACTGATGTCTTCTGTGCTTGGGATTCAAACAAAGAGCATTTCTAATACGAGGAGACTTTTTTTTCGTAAACAGTGGGTTGAATGCCCCCCGCGTTTCATAAAAAAGAATTTAACAAAACATACAACAAAAAATAAGGCTTATGAAATTCAGATCCCAACAGACTATATCCTAGAACTCATACACTCCAACCAATAGACAACAAATACAACGAAATCTAATCCTACTGATCGACCGACCTCGCCAGACCCAATTTTTCATGCCAATTTGAGCTCATTCTCTCTCAGTCCCTGCTTGTACACCATTTATCTTCGTTGTCGCTCGCAACAACACCTCCATCGCCCCCAGCAATGACCCATACATCAACTTCAAGCACCATATAAGAGACACCACAGGCACTTCACCAATCTGACATCTCTCTGTACAGATTGAGTTCTCGTTCTCATCCCCTCGCTTGACCCTCATTGACTCTCACCGCTACATCGCAACGAAGGCTGTCATTGCCCCTGCCGACTCTACTAATACCACAACCACCTCCAAGCCCCTCAACATGAGAGAGAGACCTTAGGCACCCTTCACTTTGACCTGAATAGGACAAAGTAGAGCCCAAACTATAAAATTGTCGGACTACCGTTACCCCACCAACTAGGGTACATTTCGTTGCTAATTGTAAATCGGTTGTAATTTGAATATTTAGGGAGAAGAATTATTTGGATGTAAGGGAGTTCCACCGAACACAACACAGATTCAAATTTTAAAAACTAATTTGAAATTCAAAACAACCCCCACTGTCTCATCACTCCCAATTCCAATCCCCTGAGCTACTCTCCCTGCACTCCCCTATCACACCCGGCGGCGACCACCACCGCTGACTCCCACACCCGTCACGCATGCCCCGATGTCAGGCCCGAACCCCCGACCACCTGACTACACCGGCAACCGTCATAGACCACGCCCAAACCTCGGCCACTTCGACCCCACCAAAGAGCCATCTGGCGCCTACGAGCTTGCCGCTTGTAGTCTTTGCCGCCCTAAACTATAAGCAACATTCGAGATGCCCCAAACCGCACCCGAAGTCATCCCCCATCGGTGCTTGCGATCAGCGGCGCCCCCTCGATGCTGTTGTCCGATCAGCCACTTGGATGTGAACACTATCTCGAATCCCTAGAGCTCAGCTATGCTATATGGTCGGAAAAGCCATGGAACCACAATAATAACGTTCAATGGAGGTGAATAGCAAGAGAGAGGGAGAGAGGCAACTAGGGAAAGAGAAGGAGGAGGACAAAAAAGATAGGGAGGAGAGGATGGGGCAAGGGACGGGAGGGGGGGTGAAACCCTAGCCGCCACCCCCCTCCTAGTTCAAATCTCTAGTTTAATTCTTTTTTGGTTTTTTTTTTTGGAGAAGCTTCGACGAGGGTGAAGAGGGAGAGGCGGCACGGGCGGATGGTTGAGGTGGGGCGACGGGTGGGTGGAGGAGGGGAGGTGGCTAGGGTGGAGAGAGAGAGGCAACGAGGGGATTAAGGTTTGAAGGGGGGAGGAGAATGGGTTTCGAAATTCAAAATTGCCTAGATCCAGAAATTGCGGAAGAAAGAAGCAAAAAAAGAAAATAGGAGACTTGTTTTTTTACTTTTCTAATTATATGCAATTCATGATAAAATAATCAAGGCTCCTTTTTACCATCTGCGAAAGTTGCCAAATTGACTTTTGTATTTCGCTGTGGAGGAGGATTGGGGAACATCAACTTGCTTAGCTGATAGAGCATGCTTAGCTTATAGTGCTTTCAGTCTTTTTGTACCATCTACAGACAAGGATAGAGACCACAAACAAATATTAATTATTAGCCACTGCATTCTAGTAATTGATGCATGCTTACAGAGGTTTAGAATTTCTCAGTTGATCAAAGAGCTTAATAGTGAATATGCCAGCTGAAGACAACTCAATGTTGCATTTTATTAATTAAAATAAACGATCATAAGTTGTTATGTTTTGTTACTCAGGCGACTTTACCTGGTTATCGTCTCAAAAAAAAGGTTAAAGAAGTTGAGCAACAATTCTGTTGTTTTCTTTGAGAATGATATTGCGCTTGTTTTATTTCTACTTCTTGGTGTTTCAAATGGCAAAATTTAATTATACTAATTATGTGATGGGACTAGACACCTTATATTCATATGTACTTGCTGTTTTTGATAATTGATTTTTTCTATGATTAATTCCAAAAACCTTTCTTCTAAATTACATCTTCAGTTCTTCCTTAACACTAGCTCATTCATCCCTGCCATGCTTTCATCTGCTTCCAATGGTCATAAATATGTGTTTTTTTTGTCTTCTGCAGCACTCGGTGTCTGATGAATAATAGAAGTAAAACAAGTAATCCATTTGGGCGATGGGTTCAGAAGATACCTGAACTTTCAAGGAAATTGGAGGAGCGCATGTTTAAGGATGTTGCTTCAAAGGTTCAGTACTTCAATAGTTATGTTCTTTGCTTTGATAAAATTCTCACTTTGATAGTGGAGTAATATATTTATATTTTCTATGAAAAAGTAGATGGATTAAATTTCTTTTATGAATGCAAAGCAGTTGTAGTGCGAGGAAGGCTTCCTATTTTTAAGTGGATGATCCAAGGTTCAATTGTGGCCTAATGCAAGCGACGGTGGTACATGGTCCTCCAGATATGAGTCTCTTTCTAGGGTTTCTAGAGAGAGAAACTATCCTCTAAAACCCACCCAAGAAAGAGAAAAAAAGTTGTAGATCTGAGCTTGGGGGCGGCGGGGTTCCCCCCCCCTCCTGGCTGCTGCCGCCATTGTCTTTCCCCTCTCTCATGCTTCACCCTCTCTCGCCGCCACTCCACCCTCGACCTCCTCCCTCCCGTCATCGAGCTCCTCCCTCCTGTTGCTCCACCGATCGAGCTCCTCCCTCCCGTCGCCACATGCTCCAATGGACAAGGTCGAGGGTCGCTGGCCTACCATCGCCGGATCTTCTTTACGAGCGATGGGGATGCTGACGAAGTCGAGGGTCGCGGGCCTCCCATCGCTGCCACGAGCGACGAGGACGCCGCTACGCGTCGTCGAACCCACCGTGACCCTGGGGGAGGTTGGATGCGATTACCGAGAAGAATTTTGGAGGCTCTGGTTTCATCTTTGTTGTGTAGTCTATATACATCTTGAACCCAGTGTTGGTTAGTGATCCTTGGTAGATGCTAAAGGTTTCTATCAACCTGGGTTTAATGATAAATGGAGTTGGCACTTTTTATGTCGAGGTATGTTGTTTGCATTAGTGAGGGAGAATTGGAGGAGTTGCCTGGGTTCGGCTTTGACTCGGTGTGAAGTATGTTGTGCAGCACGGTTGTGGGGCTTATGTCCAAAGACGCCCCCCCCCCCCCCCCCATGAGGTGCACTCACTTGTTGCAGCACAGTTGTTGGGCATGGGCCTATGACGGGGTCTCCCCATGAGGTGCGCTGAGTGGAAATATGTAACCCTTGTTTTCCCAAAAATCTATTTTTATATATTTTCTGTATTTAAAAATTTTGCAAATTATTATTTTTTGGTCTTCAACTATTTTGTCAAAATGTATTATTGGATCTCCTATTAAAATATGTTTTCGATCAATAAATTTATTTACAACGATTTCAATGATTTTTATGTTGTGATACAATTCTTATTTTTTTTGTTATTATTACTCTTATTATTATTATTGTTATTAGTATTATGGTTATTATTGATATTTTGATTGGTTATTAAAAATCTATTTCTTTTTATCTACTAACTGTATTGTAGTGTTTTAAATAAATTATATTTTATAATGCAAATTACATTTTTATTATGAACAATATTTTTTTATTGGTTAATTTATTTTTCTACTGGATTTTTAAAACCCGATTCCTTATTGGATTTTTTTATTTAATTAACCAATACCCATTTAAACCCATTAAAACCCACCTAAACCCATTATACCCTAACTACCCATTACCCAAATTTCCCTAAAACCTTTCAGCCTATTAATCCAACCCAATAACCTACCCATAACCCGTTAGCCCATATATCACTCATACCCACCTAACTACCCAACCCGATTACACACCCAACCCGAAACCCTATCCCATCTAAACCCCTTTACCCGTTCAAATCCCTTCATCCCAAAACCTTACCCTACCCGATACCCAGTATAAAACCCTAACCGAAACACCTATATATATATCCAGAATCCCCTACCGACTGTTCATCTTCTCCATATCCTACCCCATGCAACCGCCTCTTCTATTTCTTCACAAACCCATCCCTTCGTCTTCATCCCCGTGCACCTCCTTCTTTCCTCGGTGCGTCGCAACTCTGCAGCACCCTGTCTCCCTCCCGAAGCCACTACGGTGCAACGCTACCACCCCTTCTCCCTGCTCGTGACCATTGCAGTGCCAACAGCATCGTGACGCATTGCGATGCCCTGTCTCCAGCAGTGCCTCCCCCTCTCCCCTCCTTTCATCGCGGTGCCATCCAGCAGCCCACCGCGCCCTTTGAGCCGTTCTCTCCCGATGCCGCAACAACATGATAGCAAGTCACGCCTCCTGCGCCGATTGCTGCACCGTGTGCTTCCCCAGTCACGCCTCCCCTCGCTCGGCATCTGCACCACCACAGCGACCTCCACAGCAATAGCCAGCAGCAGCAACACAGTGCGCTTCCCACCTGTGTGTGCTCCTCCGCCGAGCCACGGGGACCACTGCCGTTCACCCGCCGTCTCGCGACTCCCAGTCATCGCTCCCCCGCCGATCGTCGATGCCTGTGCCCTCTCCCTTTTCCTCGCTGTTTCCCGTGCTGTCTCCCTTGCCGTGTTCTTGCCGTTTTTTCTTATCGTGGTGTGCTCGTGCTTCCCTGTATGCGTGTCACCATAGTTGTGTGCGAGTGTTGTTTTGGTTCGTGGGATCTCGAGTTTTGATCGTGTGTTGTGTTCGGAGTTAGTTCGTTCGGTTCGTGTCTCAGGAATCCGTTCTCGTTATTCTTGCCTTTGCTTCGTCTGTTTCATCGTCTTTCAGGCAAGTAACTTGTACTCCAATTCATTTGTTTGATACAGGTCAAAAAGTTCACCTATAGTGTAGTTGGATCTAGAAACGACTCTTGTTTGTGTTTTGCTTGATGGGTTTTGTGTCTATTGTGAAAATATGACCATAGATGTCTCAAGACACAATATGGATATGAATTAACCTAGGATTCGCCCGTTCTTGAATTTTGATCGTGTATGTGAGACTTTGGTGTGATTTCGTGTTTTGGTTGAGACCCATGTGAAATTCTTGGTATGGACATGTTAAATACCCTAAATCATGATGTTTAGACACTTGGTAGACTCGATTTCATGTTTGGATGTGTTTAGATCAATTTTCTTGAATCTATGTTGATTTTGTTTTTAGGGAAAAAATCTGTATTTCGTCGTTGTTTTGTTTTGGTTGCTGTTTTCGACTGTGTTATAGTCAGTATCTTAATTTCGGTATAAAACATGAGTTTTAGATAATTTCATCTATTTTTAAACCCCCTGACCTTGCTTGATTTTGATTTTTTATGACTGAGTTATGATTATTTTAGTACAGATGTGTCGATTTTTTCCAGATTCTATTTTTCGGTAATTTTGATAACAAATTATTTTAAAGAACTATGCTACATATATTATTTTGGCCCAAAACTTCGGTCAGTCTTTCTATACATATCTAGGGATTATCCAGAATTTTGGTGAATTTTATTGATGAGTTTTATGTGTTGTTTCATGCTCGTTTATGAAATCTGTACTTGTTGTATTTCGCTCGCTGATCTGTAAAGAACCTTATTTTCACTATGATTCCTTTTACTGTATGAAAAATATTTGTGAAATAAGAAAGTTAATATATTTTATCTATTTTCATCTTCCTTTGGTGGATTTGGATTTCGTTTCACTGGTTGCGAGATAATTCAGTTTCCGTACAGCAGTGTCGGGAACTCCAGATTTGCCAAACTACTGTTTCTTGATGTTTTCTTCTTTTTGATGACTAAACAAATTTTACTGGAATATTATGAAACATTATATTTTGATTCTAGACATATAGGGAAATATCCCAGATTTTTCGTGGATTTATTTGATGAGTTTTGATGCTGTTTTCTTGACTTTGAATTCGTTTTTCTGATTTCTGGCTGAAAGTGTTTTCTGTTTTCAAATCGGTTTTGAGTTATGTTTTGTGAAATAAAATATGACTTATTTATATTCGCTGGATTCGTGTGGGAGTCTATTTTCTTGATCCTTCGACGGATCCAGATTTGGATTTCTGTAGTAACGGAAATCATCGTTTTAGTACAACACTGTCTTGCTGTCCTGAACTAGAAAGCTAGTTGTTTTACCCTGTTATGTGTTATCTTATACTTGTACTTGTTTATTTTGTACCCTGAACCTGATATATGTTTATACCATGTTATCCTTGCTTTGTTTTGCGATACATACATGCATGCCTGATTATAATAATAAATAACCAAGCCGGAATTTTAAGGAAAAGGTCTAATAGTGGATAATTCAGAAACATGTACTCGGAAGGGGGCCTGTATTTCCCATTTTGATTCATGATGATACATGAACCTGCTGATGCAGGGATCTGCTGATTCATGTACCTATTACCTGTTGATGCATGGATCTGGTGATTCATGTACCTGTTACCTATTGATGCATGGATCTGTTGATTCATGTGCCTGTTACCTATTGATGCATGGATCTGTTGGTTCATGTACGTGTTACTTACTGATGCACGGACCTGTTGGTCATGTACCTGTTGATTTATGAACCTGTTGATGCATGAATCGGATGATTCGTGTACCTGTTTTGATTCATGAACCTGTTTCCTGTTTCTGTTCTGATCCCTGAGTACACTGCCCTCTATGGTCCACTATAAAATCTGAAGCGAAACTATTTGTTGTAGCAATCATGTGTTATAATATGGGGCGCATGAAGTGCTACCTAGATAGTAATCACTACAAGACTTGACCACATGATACATGAGATTTAATACTTGATACATGTTACATGATTACCTGTTTACCTGTATACCTGTTACCTGATACCTGTTACATGTTTACCTGTTTACTTGATTACTTGATACTTGATTCATGCCATTTACACTTGTTCATTTTGCCATGCTAGTTGTTTATTTTGATATTATGTTTGAACCATGTTGCTAGTTAGTTTTTCCATGTGCTTGTATCCTATATTATAAGTGGCCCGTAACTTGCAATTGACGGGTACTTATTTTTCTTTTTCTCTCTTTCCTGCATTCGTTGAATTGCAGATTTTGGAGAATAGGTTCCAGACGGTATTGGTGACATGATGTACTACATGCTGGAATTTTGCTATTATTATTCTTGTTGCTTATTTTGAACAATAATTGTATTCATGTAATTGGATTTATTCTTGTATTTGGGCAATGTGACCCAGGATCAATTGTGTTATTCAGATCATGACTATTTGAGATTAACATATTTTATTTCAAGTATTCTTGTTGGTATTTGGTTCATATGTGCATGTGGTTGACTTTTCTGACTTCCGACTCTGATTATATTGTGATATGTTGTAAGAATTCTTGAACAACTTATGGATGATGAAAATCATTCACTGGGCTTTTGTCACGTATCTGTCTTCCGTATTCTCTTTTGGGAAGCGGGGCGTGACAGGAAATGTAGAGGTGGGGTTGTTTTTGATTTTGGTTGTCATTGTGGGAGTCACACCCTGAATTCGACCTCCTTTAGTCCACTGCTACAGGCTTTGCAACAGCACCGCCACTGTGCCCTCATCATTGACCCTGAAATTTACAACGTCCACCGTCCGCAAGGGGGAGAGGTGAAGGTGTTTCTTCATATTGGTTGTGATTTGGTTCGGTTTTACGTAAGAGAAAGAATGAGAGAGTGAGAGAGTGAAGATGTTGCTCCTCACTACTCTATGCAGGTGTCTGTTTATGTTTGTGAGAAATCACTTGAGAGAGTATAAACATGAGGGAGGTGAGTACCCTCTTCATAGCTCTCTTTGACTGTGTCCGTGGTTAGGGTGAGTGAGAGTTTTGCTTGGTGAGAAATTACTTGTGAGAGCTAAAGCGTGAGAGAGGTGAATGTATCCTCTCCACGGTTCTCCTTTGGTTGTGACTTTGACTGGGCAGAATGTGAGTATGTTGGTGAGGGTGTGGGAGGTGGGGAGGAAAAGGATCGGAGCGGCGAATATCCAAATCCCGCGTGATTCGCTTCAGGTGGGTGTGCGTGTGCCATAGAGGCGGTGCACGAAGCTTACGTGATGTACATACAATTAGTTGGTCCTCGCTTTGTGACTGGGCCCAAGATGGGGTCTAGTACATTATTGGTGGAGGTCGGGGACAATTCGACCTAGTTTTAGTTTTAGTTTTTTTGGCCTAGCCTCTATGGGTGGTAGAGTGAGCCTTGATTGTATGTACTGGTTATATTGCTTCATGTTCTATTTTCCTGTCTGTAGTTTGTAATTTGACCCAGTACTCTGGTTTTGTTTGGTTAATTTCTTATTAATGAAACAGGGTGGACATATTCCACCTTTTCCTTCAAAAAAAATTGTGGCCTAAAGCATAATTGATTGGGATGTGTTGACTCTTAGTTTGGTGTGCACAAAACGTGTCTATAAATACTAATAAGTTTAAATTGACTTGTTCAGATTTTCAGGATTTAATAATATCAATAAAAGATTTAAAAGAGATTCAAGAAAAAGCAAAGAAGGAAAGCAATAGAGAAAGATTGCAAGATCAAGCAAAAGAAGAAGTTATTCAAAAAGAAGCACATGTTAATTAGTGTCCAAGAAAGCGAGCAAGATCAGTTATTAAGATTCCATATCTGGGGATTTTATATGTATTTAATTGATTGTGAATTGATTAGTATATGGTAAGAATATAAAGTGGATTCGTCATGAACAGCACAATTGCGGTCGACCGTACTTTAGTGTCGGTCAACCGCACCACAGTCGACGGCACGTTATAGAAATATAATGAAATAGTCGACCATTCATCTTTCGATTTTTCGTTTAAAGATGAACGGTCGACTGTCCTTTTATTGCGGTCGACCGTAACTCACGCTGTCTATTTTTTTGAAATATATCGTTTCTATTTTTTATAGATACACTTCCTCGTCTATATATTTGGACGAACCCACTGTGTATTCCTCGCCTATTAACTCTGAGAAAAATCTTCTAAACTAATCAATTCAACAATCAATCCGAGTGTGTGTGATACTTATTTGTTTTCTTTAGTCATGGTCATTAAGGATCTTGAGTTTTTCTTTTCTTCCACTTCGGTGAGATTGAAGGGGCTTGTGTTAGAAGTCCTGTGGGTGTAATAGGTCTCTCGGTCTGAATCTGAGAATCATTGTACAAGGGTTTGAGTATAGTGGAACGCTTGTGATGGAGAATTGCTACAAGTAGGTGGTGTGAACGTAGACCTAACCACGTTATATCGCTGCGTCACTTGTGCTTGCTCTGTTTGCTCTTTCTATCTATTTTCTTTTAATTTTCAACTTTATTTTTTAATTTTTTTTAATTTCGCACAATCACCCTATTCACCCCCTTCTAGGGTGATTTACAGTGGTATCAGAGCGATGTGCTTACTAAGAGCTTAAAAGCTTAAGCAAAATGTCCAATGGCCGAAATCCCTCCTCCAGAAAACTTGTACTCATCGGAGCCATTCGTCTCCAATGGGACAAGTCTTATACGCTCACTATATTTTGATGGACAATGCTATGATGTTTGGAAAGTTCGTATGTCTCATTTTACAGATGCTTAGAGAAGAAGTTTGGAATGTGAGCATAAACAAAACAAATATTCCGGTCAGCGATGGAAAGACAGTGTCACGCCCCGCTTCCCAAAAGAATACGGAATACGGTACGCGACTAAGCCCAGCGGATAGTTTTTACCATCCATAAGCTGTACGGACCTGCTTTCTCATCATAACAGTAAATATAACAGTATACTCCAACCAGACATGCAAAACAATCATAACTCAACACTATTTATTGCATCAATAATAAATATTCCAACAAATACTATATCCGAAACAAAACAATAATCCTGGGACAATAAGCCCAAATACAAGTCTCAATACAGATCATGAAATAAAATAGTTCATCAAAACATTTTAAGAAAATTATTCCAATTGCGCAGCTCAAAACTTTTGCTCACCAACTCCAGTAGGCAATTGATCAGCAAAACCTGCTCATATGGCAATTACAAGGAAAATAGGGAAAACAGGAAAACATGTCGTCTGTTAGATGCAAGTCCGGGATGCAAGCAATACAAGTAGGAAAAATGGGAGAAAATCTAACTAAACAGGAAATACTAACATAGAGAAAGCAGTAAATATAACAGTCTACAGATGACAGTAAACAGTATAGTGATAACAGGAGAAGCATAACAGTAACAGTAAGGATCAACAGCAAAAGTGTGTCAACAGTAGCAGTAATCAACAGTAACAATAAAGATCCACAGTAACCATAACAGGATATGACAGTATAAACAGTTATTATTATGTCTAATGTTCATTACTAGCTAGGTAGCACTTCATGCGTCCCTGATTTTACCACATGCTTGCTACAGCAAATAGTTTCGCCTTAAGATTTTGCAGTGGAACTTCTATAAGACAGTATATTCAGACAAACAGTAACAGTAACGGTAATAGAAAATAGTAACGGTGTCATGGATCATGTCCTCATGCATCCAGAGATAAACAGTACATACCACAGTAAACAATGGGAAAACGAGTCCCTTCTGAATATGTATTTCTATATTGTCCACTACTCGATCTTTTCCCTTAAAAACCCTGACTTGATTTCTTTTATTATCAATAAACATGTGTGAAAGAATAAAAATAGGATAAGGACATTGCAAGAATAGTAAACAAGTCTAAGATGATATAGTGATTGCAACGGTTGATAAAAACAATTCATAATAGTCAAAACAACGAAATTTTCAGTTCTGGACAACAAGACACTACTGTACCAAATCTGAGATTCCCATTGCTACAAAATAGCAAATCTTGGTCCGTTAGAAAATCTAGAAACTAGACTCTCAGCCGATTCCAGAACATATATATAAGTAACATATCAGCCACAGAAACAGGGTTGAAAACAGCATTTAATACAAAAATCGTGTTCAGCCAGAAAATGCAAAATCGTGTTTATAAGCATGAAAAGAGTTTAAAATCATCATAATTAAATATGAGAAACATCTGGAAGATTCCTTAATATATCTAGTTTCAAAATATAAAATATCATGAATTTATATTACAGGTAGTATAGTCAACAAAATTGGAAAAACAGAGTAATGCAACAAAATCTCGATTCTGAAAGTTCAGACATAGTAGTACCAAAATAAAGATAATTCATAAAGTATGATTAGAAATCCAGATTCAGAAGGGTGATAGAATAGACAAATGAGGCTACAGTTCTTATTCACAAGGTTTTCATAAAAAACGAATAGAATCAGGTTGAAAACATAATTCTTTACTGAACAGCATGCAGTTTACAAATATTTCGTTTGGTTTTGAAAGCATGAAAGAAGATATAAAAGTCATTAATTAATTCCACAAAATTTGAGGATTGATCCTACTCATATCTAAACATACTCAGCAAATATAGAGTTCAAATTCTACTTGTAATATCAGTTTTATAATAAAATTCCATACAGAATACATATAGTTCAGAATCTGGAATATACAATATGATTGCAGTAAAACAGCAATAACTTATGCATAAAAACTCGGAATTCAAATCCGTCAAAAGTTCTGGAAACTAGAAACCAGAGTTTACATTTCATGTTCACAAACTTATTTATTTTACTGATGTTAAGAGGGTCGAAATTACTGTACAAAATAGGGCAGCAGCAAAACACAAGTTTTGTTTATGCATTTTATCAAACAAGTTAACTACAACCGGTCCAATCTAGATGTCATACGAAGCATGGTATATGTGGGTTACTCAAATCAGCATGACATGTGAATAAACGGTCTATAATGAGATCATACATCCAACAAATATTTATGCAGCAGTCATCTACAGTATATGGTGTAATACCCTGACTTTTTAATATATGGAAGATTATTCATTTTTTATATAGTATACTTGTGCATTATTACTGACTAGTATTTTTCAACATCGTTTTATAAAGCATTAATTTACTTATTTCTACAAAATAACTAGTTTGGCCCAAATTGATTTTAAGCCCATGAATTTGAACCATCCTACTATTTTCTACAACTTGTATTGTAGCATTTCTTACCCCTTTTATTCCCGGGTATTTAATGTACATATTGTAGTGTGGCTTGTGCCTACACGTGCACTTTATGTACACGTGCAATAAGCACACTTCTTGACCGGATTGTGGAGTGATGGGTGAGATCATGGGTGGTTACATTTTGAGGTGTGGGTAGTTTCTAAACTTCCGATTTAATCTCAGCCATTGTTTCTTCAACTCCCAAATAGATCTCAACCCTTCATTCTATCTATCTTCTAGTATAAATACCCTTTCTAATCCCTATCTTTTTACACTTGAAAATTTCCTGAGATTTTAAGAGAGTATCTGTGAGTTGTGTGGGAGCTCTTCGGTGGAGGCAAGCAGCATTGCCGGAGATTTCAGTGTGGAGCAAAGGAACAAGAAGTGCTGCGCTATATTGAAGGACTTGCGGGATTTCGTTATTTTCTTCATAAAAGGTGGGTGTTTCTCAGGACTTCTAACGTAGGAGTAATGCTATAATTATCATGATGGATACCATGTTACAAAAGAGAATTGAATGTGGTAGGAATTGCTTGAACATGCCATTAATTTGAGGCTAGACTGTCGGTACAGTCGACTGCCATATGAGCCAGCCGACTGATACGAGACATTTACTTTTATAAAGTGCTGATAAAATGTGTATGAATAGCCATGATAGTGTGATTATTAAATGCATGTTTTTCCCTATGACACATATGATGGAGGGAAGGTAGACAAACAAAAAGAACTAAAGGTGATAAATATCTGAAGTTGTCGGCTCAGTCGACTGACTTGGGGTTAAGTCGACTGGTGCTCGTGCTGAAAGTGACTGTTTGATGGTTCCTCGAATAAAAGATATTCTATTTATGTAGACCCATGATGATGACTAGAAACTTATATCCCCATTGTCGTATGTAAGTATGAGCAATGTGAATGTATGTTTAGAGTAATTTTCTCCAAAAAAAACATGTTAATAACTGGGAAAATTGTGCTGTGAACGCTACTGAACAAGAGGATCTCTGGTTATGAAACATGAATTGGTATATATTGTTAATTGATATCATGATGCAAGTATATGTAAGAAACTGTAAGTAAATTCCCAAATTAAAATGGATCTGTCCAGTCGACCGATGCTTGTGGCAAGTCGACTGATCTGGACGTAGAAATATTGCTGTTGAAATCTCCAGGACAGACGACTGATGTGTGAAACAGTCGACTGCCATGTGGTTAATATTGTGAACATGGAAGTTGCGGGACAGGCGACTGGTCGTGTATACAGTCGACTATCCCGAGCATTATGATAACCCTGTATGACTGTATAAGTCGACTGGTGTTCTTCCAAGTCGACTGTACAGAGTGTATTTTGGTATACTTGAATTCATGTTATTTGCTGTTAGTAATGGTGAACTTTGTGATTTAAGTCAATGAACTCTGTTTATGGATGCATGAATTGTGTAAATGAATCATAGATGAGAATTGAGAATTAAACGAAATTATGAAATGTGAAATCATGATGAGGAAGTCTGTGAGACTCTAAAATGAATGATGAGTTGTTGATGCTCAATTGGATATTGTGAATTTGAAATTGAACGAAGGAGTAGCTAAGTCTCCCCGGCAGTGAATGAAATGATATTGAGAATTAGACCAGGTTGGTCAAGTGAAATGAAATGATAAGTCCGGATGATGGAGAGGCTAACTCTAGAGCTTGATTTTATTCATGATTCTAATGTAACTTAATACATAGTGTGGAGGTGATGAAGGTGAGAGAAAAACATGAGTATGAGAGCTAGGGTACGGTGCGGGTGTGTGAGCCGCAGAATGCATGCTTGATGAGTCAAGACATGGCGCGGGCACAACTCAGTAATGATCGGACTCTAGTCACGCTTGTGGGATGTTTTGGTGACTGCAAGAGGAGTGTGTTCAGGGAGGAGGCTGAATTGTCGCAGAATGCATGCTTGACGAGTCAAGACATGGCGCGAAATTCTACTCCAGGGGCCAGGATACATGCTTGTACTCATAGATTCATCTAGGATACTCATTGGAATTACAGAAGTAGAATAAGTCATGGCGGGGGATTGAACCCTACAAAAGAATGAAGGACGATTAAGGGCTTGCCCTCGAACCTATGTAGTATGGGATGCATAGAATTCGAACAAGTGCGCATTAGTGTCATGTTAATTAAGTAAATTGCATTAAGGATTTAAGTGCACAATCACGACACGACATCATTAAAAGTTCCCCCCTTATTTGCATGCTTATGTTGAACCAAATTGTGATTTGTAAGAAATGAGATTCATTATACTGTTAATTAAGTAAATTGCATTAAGGATTTAAGTGCACAATCACGACACGACATCATTAAAAGTTCCCCCCTTATTTGCATGCTCATGTTGAACCAAATTGTGATTTGTAAGAAATGAGATTCATTATACTGTTCCTGGCATAGAGAGGATGGCCATGTATAATTATCGTCGGTTGAATAAACTGACGTACCCACAGTGTTTTATGCAGGATAATTACATGTAAGAGGAATGGATGCACAAGAGTTTATTATGTTGTTGTTCTTTTATGTAAATGTTGTATATTTTGCTTCCGCTGTGTAAATTCAAGTGTAATATGTTGTAAACTCTGATGTGAAGGTAAAGTTTTTAAATTCCTTGTAAAATTGTATGTGAAGAAAGCGAAAAGATCCTGAAGGACATCTCGAATTCAGTAAATTGGGATTCGGGGCGTTACATATGGTGTGTCACAACAACATACAATCAAGATGTCCACTAATCTAATTATTTTCATACAACGGGTGTCAATAATTTGTAACTACTCATGATCAAGAGATGAAGTCAATGTAACTAATAAATATGGATCGTCATGAGAGTACAAATATTTTCATACTAGATTACTTACGGTATTAACTTGTATGACAAAAAGAACACATACAAGCTACTTGCCTGATTATGAAGACGACAGAAACAAAGGACAGAATAAAGGGAACAGATCCCGAACAATGAACACATGAACGAGAGAGACAAACAACGAGATCCAACACTCGAATCACGTGCACACAAAAGCACACGCACATACACAAAGAACAGCAGCTAACGACAGCAAGTCGAATAGCAGCAACACCAGCAAAGGGCGGCGGCCTGGGCGAAGTGACGGCTGCGACAGTGGCTGGGGGTCGCGGCGATGCTCGACCATAAAGAGGACAACGGCAGGGGCTTGGGGTTTCGCATTGTGCTGCGGCTCGAGCGAGGACAGGGGGTGCAGCGGGTGGTCGGGAAGAGGGAAAGGAGGAGAGAGGTGTAGTAGTCGGGAGGTGGGTGGTTGCCGGCGTCTGGGTAATCAACGACAGCAAGGAGGAAGGTCGGGAGTAGGAGGGAGAGAGAGGGTGATGGCTAGGAGGAGAGAGAGATTAGGTATTATGGTTTGGTAATTAGGATTAAGGTTCAATTAGGGTGTTTAAATAGGGACAATATGGGTTTGGGTGAACTGGGTAGTGTCTAATAGGGTAAAAAGAATCCAATAAGAGATAAATAGGCCATGAAATAGGTTTAAACAATAGATAAGATCAAGAACAAATTATAGGCCAAATAAATGAGAAAAAAGCAGAAATCAATGCAAAGTGAATCACAAGAGAGAGAAGAACAACACACCATACAAAGGGAAAGAGATTAAATACACCCAAAAATAAATTAAATAATCGAGAATTTTATTAAAATAATAAAAAATACAAATATGAGCAATAAGAGTTATAGACGGCCTTCTCAAAAGCAGAGCTAGCACTAAAAATTGCAAATTCCAAAGCTATGACGGCTCTGTATGCAGGATTGAACAATAAAGAACTAATGTAATGAGGGAGAAACTGTAAGACAGTATACGAAATTTGGAACAACATGCTGAAACGGCATGAGGGAACCGCTTCTGAGGTAAAAGCTAAAGTGAATTTATGTTTTTATAAGTTTCATGTTTTTTGTGAGTTGCTAGGATAAAACGTAGATCAAATGCTTGCCCGTTTCGATATCATTGCACACGAGCTTGAGAGCTTAGGTAAGGGGTTGGATGATGACCGAAAGGTCAGAAAACTCATAAGTTGTCACACGCCTGAATGGGATGTAAAAGCTATTGCAATGAGGGAGACCCTTAAGGAAATGAGGTTCGACTACTATACCTTCCAAGGAAAGTTGAAGACATACGAGATGGAGATGACAGAAACCAAAAGATACAGACAGAACATCGAGATTGAACCAAAAACCGAATAGAGGACCATCGCCCTGAAAGCAGATAAATCCCGACCATCAAAAGCAGAATCAGACCGTGAGGAGTCAGACGAAGATATCGCTTTATTGACTAAGCAATTTCGTAAGTACCTTAAACATAAAAAATATGGCAGGTACCAAGGAGAAAGAAAAAAGAACAAAGATGATGTATGCTACAAATGCAAGAAGTCTAGACACATCCGGAGAAATTGTCCCGTCTCACAGGACATGAATAGGGACTACTACCACTCTAATTCGGGATTGAAAAAGAAGGCGCTGAAGGCTACCTGGCTAGACTCAGATTCAAGTGAGGATGAGCAATATCACAACAATATTGGCTTCATAGCTCTTGGGAATGGTGAGGTGCAATCATCATCTCAAGAAGAGGTAATCGAAGAACCCACTTATAATGAGTTAGTAGACATATGTAATGAACTAAAAGATTATGCTAAGAAATTAAGTCGTGAATTGAGACAATACAAACAAATTTCAAATGAATCATCACTCTTGCATTGATAAAATCAAAAATTTAAAAATAAAAATTCTTTAATCATGGAAAAATTCGAGTCTTTTAGAAAAGATCATGATGTATTGCTAGAGGAAAATGAACATTTAAAACAATAAATTCAAGAATCCTTGGCAACACATGATGAAAACTTAAGAGAAATTCATGAGAAATCTGTTTATATTGCCAAACTCACTAATGAATTAAAAGAATGTAAAAATTTGATGAGGTAGTGGAAGGTTGTAATGAAGCCCTTGAGCAAAACAGAATACTTGATGCTACACTAGACACTCTTCATTGGAATACAAAGGACGATGACATGACTAGGAAAAGACTTTGTAAAAGAGTAACTGAGCTCGAGAAAATTGTTAAAAATATGAAGAGCCCAGTTACCTTATTACAAAAAAAATCAAGATCTTATCATGATAATCGATGCCTTGGTTACAAAGAGCCAATACATCATCAAAAATCTAAATTATCATATCATACACACATGCATGGTCACCAACAGAATCACAAATCAACTCAAAACTATGCAAGTGTGTGTGACCAAAGGAATAATTGTATCACAATCACTAGTGCTGTAGATTAGGACATATTTCTTATAATTGCTCATTAAAAAGGAATACTAATTTTGTTTGGGTAAGAAAGAATGTAAATGCGGGTTCAAAACAAACTTGGACACCCAGAATTATACCTACTAATCTTGATGTAGGTACCTCAGCGTATCAAGACTAAAGATCGGTGGTACCTTGATAGTGGATGCTCAAACCATATAACAGGTGACAATAGATACTTTGCATCACTATCAAGGGAAAAATGTAAGGACATCATTTTTGGAGATAATAGTACTGGTCAAATCATCAATAAAGGTAAAATAAACTTTGGTTCTTCAAGCTCCATTGAGGATGTTCTATTGGTAAGAGGTTTGAAACACAACTTATTTAGCGTCAGCCAACTATGTGACAAAGGTTATATTGTTACTTTAAAAAAAAATGCATGCACTGTACTAGATAGCAATAAATCTTGTTTACTTCTCACTAACAGATGCAACAATGTATATGTTATAAATTCTAATGAACTAGCACATGAGAATATGAGGTGCTTTGTTGCTAGAAATGAGGATGGTTGATTATGGCATTGATGACTTGGACACACAGCCATGGATAATCTCAATAGACTTGTAACCAAGGAGCTTGTGAGGGGATCCCTAAAATCAAATTTGAGAAAGATAAACCTTGTGAGTCATGCCAGTTTAGTAAGCAAACTAAAGTTCTCACAAGCCCAAGAAAATGGTATCAACTTCTAGACCCCTTGAACTTTTGTACATATAACTATTTGGTGTAGAAGATATGACCAAGTCACATTCAGTTGCAACTTGAAGGAGAGATTTACTCTCAACAAACTCAAGGAGAGATTTACTCTCAACAAACTCAACCAAAAGGAGAGATTTACTCTCAACAAACCATCTGTAACAATTTTGTATTTGCCTATTTAAAGGCTGACAATATTAATGAGAAACTATCTCTTCTCTAAACTTTATATGGTATCAGAGCTAAAGCTCCTACCTTACTCCTCTCTTTTTTCTTCTCCTCCCAATAGACAATGAACAATCTATCATCCCTAATCCTAATGAGCCTACTAGGCCATTCACTATCCTCTAATTACAGAACACCATCAAGTTAACACCCACAAACTACATAGCCTGGAAGATTCGGTTGCAAGCAACACTTCTCAGCTATGATCTGTGGAAATATATCGATGGCTCTTTTCCTTCTCCTCCAACATCCATCACCACTGCGGGTGTTTTTGTCCCCAACCCAGCAGCCGTGACTTGGTTCCGCCAAGATCGACTCGTTTTTGGTGCCCTCGTTGGGTCCATTTCCCAAGATCTCGTGCCCTTTGTCTCTCAAACTAGCACTGCCAAGGAGGCATGGGATATCCTCTCCTTCACATATGCTAGTACGTCTCGTGGTCACTTCAAACAAATCAAAACTCAGCTCTCCAAAATTACCCATATTAATCAATCGATTCATAAGTATATGCAAGCCATCAAGAAGTGCACAGACCGTCTAGCTGCTGCTAACACATCCTAATCAATCGAAGGAGAGGATGACACAATAGTGATTGGGGTGGTTGTCATTGATGCTGTCAATGCTCGAGACACCCCTATTTCTTTTGAAGAACTTCATGAAAAATTAATCATAAAGGAGGTTGTTGCTGCTAACACATCCTCTCCTGCCCAATTCCCGACTACTGTGCATGCTACGCAATATAAGAAAAATTATTCTAAAAACCAACTATCGAGCTCTCCATCGCCAGCACTGCTTCCCACACCTCGATCTACTTCTTCGGCCAAGCCCCAACGGCCATACTTGGATAAGTGCCAATGGTGTCGAGCCACTGGTCATGCTCTCGATAAATGCCATATATTCAAGACCTTTTTTCCTACCATTGAGGTTCCCACTCCGGTCTATACCAGAGCTGTTCAGATGGGTCAACAGCCTCCCTTCATGCCTCAACCTCACATTCTCCCTTCGTCAACACTGGCACCTCATCCAACGGTTGGCTCCTCGATAGTGGAGCATCTCACCATGTCACAAATGATCTCAACAACCTCTCATTACATGTACCATATGATGGCTCGGATGAAATTATGATTAGCAATGGGTCATCTCTTCCAATTGCAAATACTGGTTCTTTTCTCTCACCACTCCCTCGAAAATTTTTACTTTCTCTAATGTCTTACATGTTCCATTTATATCACGAAATATCCTGTCCATCTCAAAGTTTTGTCAAGAGAATAATACTTCAATTGAATTCTCAAAGTTTTGTATATCATGTTCCATTTATACCCTCTCTTTTTCGTGTCAAGGAACAGTGAATGGGCACAACTCTCCTCCAGGGGCCATCTAAATCTGGTGTTTATGAATGACACCCATAATCTCCTCGAGTCTACACAAGTTTCAAACAGCCCATTCACGATTCGCACCATCGGCTTGGGCATCCATCTAGTTCTATTCTTCGGGTTTTAAATTCCAACTTTTCATTACCTATTTCCGATTTCTCTATGCCGCATTGTAATTCATGCCATATCAATAAAAGCCACAAGCTACCTTTTTCTGATTCTACTCTTACCTCTTGTGCCCCTCTTGATTTAATCTTTACGGATGTATGGTCTAGTCCAGTGCTATCAAATGACAATTATAAATATTATGTGATTTTTGTTGATCATTTTACAAGATACACCTGGTTATAACCTCTCAAAAAAAGTCTGACACTGAGAAAACCTTTTATCATTTTCAAGCACTTGTTGTAAAGTATTTCAAAATGCCAATAGTTCAAGTATTTAGTAATAATGGAGGGGAATATGATAAACTTCGGCCTTACTTTGCTACTCATGGCATTTCTCATCTTACTAATCCTCCACATACTCCGGAACATAATGGGTTCGCGGAGCGTAGGCATAAGCACATTGTCGAGACAGGTTTATCTCTTCTTTCTCATGCCAAAATGCTTTTAAATTATTGGCTATATGCTTTTGCTACAGCCACATATCTGATTAATCGTCTCCCAACTCAAACTCTTCATAATGACTCTCCTTATCTTCGTCTCTTTGGGACTGTACCCAACTACTCAAAATTGCAAAATTTTGGCAGCTTGTGTTACCCATGGCTGCGGCCATATTCTTGTCATAAGCTTGATAATCGGTTTCATCCATGCATCCTTGTAGGTTACTCTCCATCGCAAAGTGCATATTATTGTCTACATCTTCCAACTCATAGGGTGTATGTCTCTAGGCATGTAAGATTTGTGGATAATATCTTCCCCTTTCCCATCTTTAATCCAACGTCTACTCCTACATTTGCTTCCAACATTGAAGAATTGTGCACAGTGACTCTTCCCATTGATGTGCAGCCCACTGTGCAGCCTATTGTCGAGTCTCCAACACTACCTATCATCACAATCTCGACACCTCCCTCCTATCCTACCATGCCCTCACCTCCACAGCAGTCATTGACAACCACACCAACCACTATTGTGTCATCCTCTCCCCCTTCACCGCCACCTCCTCCACCCACTAAAACCATCGTCACTCGTCTACAAAATAATATTATTAAACCCAACCCAAAGTTTGCCAATCCAACCACTACTCATGCTCAATCAATTGAACCCCGTAACATTACTCAAGCCCTCAAAGATCCGGCGTCATGCACTGACGGAGGAATATGATGCTTTGGTACGCAAAGTTACTTGGGAACTTGTTCCCTCTCATCCATCCTAGAATGTTGTTGGCTTCAAATGGGTATATTGAGTTAAATACAAACCTACGGGTGCAATTGAGCATTACAAGACTCGCCTTGTTGCCAAGAGTTTTCATCAACGGCCCGAGATTAATTATTCAGAGACTTTTAGTCCAGTTATTAAGCCTACAACAGTCAGACTCATGCTCTCTCTTGCGGTCACAAATGGGTGGAATATTCGGCAGCTTGATATTAACAACTCCTTTCTTCAAGTTCATCTTAATGAGCATGTCTTCATGTCACAGCCTCCGGGTTTCTTGGATAAAGATAACCCCACTCATGTATGCAAGCTTAAGAAGGCCATCTACGGTCTCAAACAAGCTCCGAGAGCTTGGTATCAAGAGCTTCGCACTTATCTTCTCTTCTATGGTTTCCGCAATTCCATTATTGATTCTTCATTTTTTATTTACAAGCATAACAATGTCACATTTTATCTACTGGTATATGTTGACGACATTATTCTTATGGGCCCTTCATCTTCTGCTCTACAAGTGTTCATCACTAGCTTGGCCTCTCACTTCTCCCTAAAAGACTTGGGATCACTCTCATATTTTCATGGTGTTGAGGTGCTACCTCATGAGCATGGGCTGTTCTTAAGCCAGAAGAAGTATGTTCAAGATTTATTAGAACGTGCCAAGATGTGTGATGCTAAACCGGTACCTACACCTCTGGTCACTTATCCCTCTCTTAACCTCACTGATGGCTCACCTTTAGCCAATCCCACAGATTATCGTGCTCTAGTTGGCATTCTACAATATCTATCAATGACAAGGCTGGATGTTGCCTTTGCAGTCAACAAACTCTCTCAATACATGCACAAGCCTACGGATCTTCACTATGCTGCACTCAAAAGACTACTTCGCTATCTTAATGGTACTTCTCATCATGGTATTATCATCTATCGCCACTTTCCAACACAATTTCATGCTTTTTGTGATGCGGATTGGGCGGGTGATCGTGATAACTACTTATCTACAACTGGATATATTGTATATTTGGGAAGAAATCCTCTCTCTTGGAGTTCAAAGAAACAAAAGAGCCTCGCTCGATCTTCAACTGAAGCTGAATTTAGAGCTGTGGCAACCACTAGTTCTGAGGTTATATGGCTTCGGTCTCTTCTCCAAGAGTTAGATGTTCATGTCCAAAAAGCTCCTAGTATTTACTGTGACAATCTTGAAGCAACTCATTATGCGGTTAATCCAGTTTTTCATTCGCGCATGAAGCATCTAGCACTGGCCTTCCACTTTGTACGGGAACAAATTCAACAAGGTACACTTCGTGTGCAACACATTTCAGGACGTGATCAGTTAGCCGATGGTCTCACAAAGCCCCTAGCTAAGTCTCGTCTTCAAGCTTATTTACCAAGATTGGCCTTGCTCAACGGCCGTCCATCTTGTAGGGGTATGTAGAAGATATGACCAAGTCACATTCAGTTGCAACTTGAAGGAGAGATTTACTCTCAACAAACTCAAGGAGAGATTTACTCTCAACAAACTCAACCAAAAGGAAAGATTTACTCTCAACAAACCATCTGTAACAATTTTGTATTTGCCTATTTAAAGGCTGACAATATTAATGAGAAACTGTATCTTCTCTAAACTTTATATTTGGATCATCACGAACACGTAGTAATGGAGGTGCACGATATGCCTTTGTAATTGTTGATGATTATAGTAGATTTACTTGGGTTGCCTTCTTGTCACAAAAAGATGACACATTATATGTTTTTCAAAAATTCTATCGTAGAGTGGAAAATGAGAAAAGTCTCACCATTGTTACTATTCGTAGTGATCATGGTGGAGAATTTCAAAATGACCTCTTTACTTCATTTTGTGACAAAAGGAAAATAAAACATGAGTTCGCTTATCCTCGCACTCCCCAACAAAATGAGGTTGGTGAAAGGAAAAATCAATCTTTTCAAGAAATGGCTCGAACCATGTTTAGTGAAAAGGATTTACCTAAGTCATTTTGGGCAGAGGCTGTCAATACAGCATGTTATACAATTAACCAGGTAATCAGGAGGAAATATCTTTAAAAAACGCATTTTGAAGTATATTATGGCAAAATTCCAAACTTAAGCTACTTTCGCGTCTTTGGGTGTAAAGTGTTTCTTTTAAATATTCTTGATAACTTTGAAATTTTTGATTGTAAAAGTGATGGAGGCGTATTCCTAGGATATTCCTTAATCTTGATTAAATCTTAATTAAGCCACTATTTCTATTGCCGTGAGCTGCAGTGGATTGGATTTCGGTTTTTAGTCCCATATCGATTGTGGAGGGAGGGAGTTGGTTGCTTAAATTGGCTTTTGTAATCAGCTAATTGTGCTTAAGCTCTGGCTGAACTGGGGAGGAAAATTGCAGGAAATAGAAGTATCAACCATTTATATGATGTCTTTCTACTTCTTGCCATCTTGGGTCATCAAGAGGATCGACCGGATCAGAAGTAACTTCTTCTAGTCTGGATCTCCTATTCACAAGCCCGGATCACACCTGGGTAATTGGAAACTTATCTGTTATGCTAAAGAAGCTGGAGGTTTAGGAGTGTTGAACCTTAGGCACCAGAATTTGGCACTTCTGGGTAAATGGCTCTGGAGATTCCTCAAAGTTGAGGATTTACCTTGGATCATCAGTATCAAAGACAGATACTTTTCGGTAGATAAGTGGTGGAGTTTTCCGTCTAAAACTCACCGTAATGCCTCTCATTTCTGGAAGGGGGTGTGGAAAGCGGCGGTGGCTTTCCATTGTGGCTTAGCCCATGCCTGTGCCGATCGATCTAAGGTCGGATTCTGGACTGATCTATGGATCGGTAACTCATCCCTTGCCACCGCTTTCCCAGCTATCTTCCGTCTAGCGTCCAACCCTCTTGCTTTGGTTGCTGAGTCGTACATCATTTCAAACCAGCAAAGGCAATGGTCGATCCCTCTTTCGACCAATCTTCCTCCCCATTTAGATTCCAAATTTAACGCTCTTCTTTCCTCTCTCAACAACTTTGTTTGGAGGGACAAAGAAGATTTCTACTGGCGTTGGAACACGTCAGGAACGTTCTCGGTTCATTCATTCTATCGATTTCTTAATTTTAGAGGCATTTTATCTCCTTTCTTTGACCTTGTGTGGAAATCCTGTGCCCCTATTAAGGTGAAAATCCGTTCTTGGCTAGCACTCAACAATAAGCTTCTGACCATTGAAATTCTCAACAAGAGAAATATAGCGTGGGGTTAATTGTGTCCTCTGTGCTCATCTGTATACGAAAATGCGGACCATTTATTCGTGAGTTGTGAATTTTCTTGTGCTCTTTGGAAAATATCCTCGCTCGCTTGGGAAGTACTGGTCATTCCCTCCAATCTAGTCGCATGCTGGACTAGGCTCCCATCGAATGGCAAGTACCACAGATCGTGGTACTTGTCATTTCAGATCATCGTTTGGATCACATGGAGGGAAAGAAACAGGAGAATCTTCCGTCAATCGGCTTCTTCCCCTCGTTCTATTTTCGACGAATTCTTATATCTTTTTGACTATTGGTCCTCGTCACTATCCCGTGAAGCCAAAGAAGCCCTTCTATTTCACAGACTGGAAAATACTTTCCTTTGTCTTAGAAGCCTTAATGCTATCTAACGCTATCTTTTTTTCTTGGTGTGATGCAGATTTTTCTGTTTTTTGGCTTCTTTTATTCACTTTCTCTTCTTATGATTCATCGTTCATCTATTTTTTCTCTGATCTTAGTATATTTTGGTGGGCATGACTCCTACTTCTATTGTTTTGGTTGCAGGGTTGAATAGTCTAGACTGTTCTCTTGTGGTGGTTTGGGGTGATTACTTGTGGTGCAGTTGGTTGTTTATCATTTTGTTTGGAGGGAATGCTGACTCCAATCCCCTCCCCTTCTGATGTTGGTGCCTTATCTCGGCATCGTCCTCCTTTTTGATGCTGTTCTCAGAGGTTATTAAGTTGATATGGGTTCTGCTGTTATTTTGGGAGCTTCTTG
The DNA here is from genome assembly GCA_017893485.1 of Hemerocallis citrina. Taxonomy (NCBI): domain Eukaryota; kingdom Viridiplantae; phylum Streptophyta; class Magnoliopsida; order Asparagales; family Asphodelaceae; genus Hemerocallis; species Hemerocallis citrina. The sequence continues at coordinate 46,478 of JACEHZ010000342.1, read as the reverse complement.
GCTTCTCGCTTGTCTGTAACTAACCTTATATAACTCTACTCCCCTTATAATCTGGTAGTTCTTTATTATCTTATGTTGGCTCGCTGAGTGTTTTGGTTTTGGCCCATGGTGTGGCTCCTTCGGTATCTGTTTCTGTGGTTTATGGCTTCTTGGTGCTGTTTTCACTCTCCTTTGCTAGTGCATTTGTTTGCTGCGGATGTTTGCGGTTTGGGTCATTGGGCTTGTTCTCGCTGTTGAGTGTCTGGGTTTTAGCTGGCATCCTATCCTTTGTGTCTTGGCGGTGCTTTCTGTGCTCGAGCGATGGACCTTCAGTTGCGAGGGGTTTGCTCCTGGGCTCTTGTCTGTTTCTTGATGAGTTCGCCAGGGTCGGCTTATCAGCCGGTAGCCCATCAGGGAGACTCGGCCCCCATCGTCTTCTGCTCTCTTTTGTCTTAGTTGTAGCTCTTTGAGTAGCTTTCTCTCGTCTGGTTATTTTTCTGACTGTTGTTGTTGGTTTGTTGTTTTACTTCTCGTAAGACCCTTCATGTAATTATACTTTTTGATTGATTAATTGAATGGCTGGAGTCAGTTGACTCTATCCGTATCATAAAAAAAAAACTCCATTTGCATTGTTCCCTTTTATTACAAACATGGAAATTTATGCATTTTTTCCCTTCCCTTTTATTACAAACATGGAAATTTATGCATTTTCTTTTTTTTTCTTCCCTTTTATTACAAACATGGAAATTTACGCATTTTCTTTTTTTTCTTCCCTTTTATTACAAACGTGGAAATTTATGCTTTTTTTTGTTTTTTCCTTTTTAACAAGGCTATAACCATACACACCCACACTTACCGGGTATATATATACCAATTGGGAATTTTTTTTGTCAAAGCTGGATTCGAACTTCGGACCCTTTACTTGATAATTTTATGTTTAGCTATTGAATGAGGATTTTTTCGGTTCATTAACTTTTATTTATATATTTATTTTACTTATTTGAATATGTAATAACCAATGTTTTACCAATTTGTTTTATTTTTTCTCAATAATTTAATAATTTATAAAAAATGGGTTATGAATAATCCATCAACCCGATCCCAAAAAATAGTGGAGTCCAACCCGAATCCAACCCAAATAAGTTTAGATCCCCATGTGGATATTGTAGAATCCAACCCAAATCTGACCGTTGCCACTTCTAATCAGCAGGTTTTCAAGAATAAGAGTTTAACACATTAGAGCATCCACAGTCGTGTACTATTTATGTATTTTATGCATTTTATAGCAGACGACCAGCTACAGTCATTTGCTATTTAGCGACAGTATATTGCTATATATGAGAGGGGATTTGAGAGAAATGCATATTATACATGACGCAACTCGACTTTGCGTCCCACGAAAAAAAATATTTTTTTTAATTCATCAGACGCAACTTGACTTTGCGTCCGACGTCTTTTAATTTAAATAATTGAATTTAAACTGATTGCACAATCTGGCCACTCCTTGGACGCACGGTGAAGTTCCGTCCAAGGAGGGGCCCACCTATTATTTTATTTTTTAAAAAACTTAAATAATGTTTTTAATTAATATAAAAAAAATATAAAAAATTCTTTAAAATCGTGGGACGCAAAGTGAAGTTCTGTCCCTTCAATTTTTTATTTTTTTCCTTCCGACGCAAAGTGAAGTTCCGTCTACCTATTAAAAAATCATTAAATTTCTCCGACACAACTTCAAACTCCGTCTTGATAGGGGATTTTTATTATTTTATCTTAAATTGCTAAAAAAATACCATTCGACAACTACAACAAACAGAAAAAATGCTATATGCATTTTTGCATTTATGCATTTTCTAACCATTCACGATGATTGTGGATGCTCTTAAAAGCCTAAAACAATTAAATTCATATCAAATGTCATGTTTGTGATTATCCGTTGCACATTCCAAATATCTAGTTGCCTGTTTTACCATTGCATTTCTTAAAGATATACTATACAATAATTATTTCTGGTGTTATTTAATTTGATGGTTATTAAATTTAATTTCCTGGTTTTTTTATAACATAAAATGTAAAAATCTCTAATCTCTTGTCTCTAATAATATAATGGGAGAGTTGTCATTTGTAGACAACCTGTGATTTGTATGCATTCAACCTCAGTTAAATTTAGACCACAAAATTAGAAACATGCGATTTGTATGCATTCAACATCAATTAAACATACACCACACAATTAGATTAGATATAACTCTAATCTAACTAAATCTCTCAATTAAATCTACACCACATAATTAGATCTAACTCTAACCTAACTAATTCTAACCCACACATCCTAATCTCACCCCAACCTAATTAAATTCCAATTAATTATTTAAATAAAAGACGCACCATCCTCTCCATCTCTCCTGAAACTCTCTTTCTAAAATTAAAAAAAAAACAGATTGATTGCACCTCCTATCTATCTATATTTTTAGTAGGCGTACATCGCACGTACATTATAATACATAATACTAGTAATATTAATGAGTAATGCTACATCCACTACCAATTTTATTACATTTCTCTTCACCACCTTAGGTGGCACACTCCAATAGATAGAGAAAGATAGAGTAGGTGGGGGAACACTCCAATAGGAGTATGCCACCTAAGATAGTGAAGAAAATGGTAGTAAAATTGGTAGTGGCTAACGCATTACTCAATATTAATTACAACTCATTAAAGTCAAAATACACTAAAATTGAAAGCTTTACTCGGGTTCATTCAATGAACAAATCTAAACAAAATTCAAAATTTCTCTTTAACAAAATGTATGAGCACCAACAACAACGAAAATAAACTTGTACTGTTGAATTTCATAAAGATTTTCTATACAAGTATTGCGTGTACTACTAAATTATCCAGCAGTTTCTAACTTCAAGGCTCTGTTTGGTTGGAGGGGAGGGAAGGGAAGGGAAGGAGTTTTTTAATACTTTTCTTGTTTGGTTCATTTTTTAGGAGGGGAGGGGAGGGAAATGGGGGGGGGGGGGGGGGGTGCAACACCCCTCCTGAGCCAATTTTGGCTCCCCTCCAAAGTGGGGAGATTTGGAGGAAAGAGAAAATAGGGCTAATTTTTTAAAGTGACTGGACTAAATTGCTCTTTAAATCTAAATCCTAATCTAATAAAAAACCTCTCTTTCTCCCTATCTAGTTCCGACTGTTTCTCTCCCGCTCTCTCTTTCTCCCTATCATCGTCGTCCTCGCCTCCGCCGTCCGCCGTCCGCCGTCCGCACTCCGCCGTCCGTCGTTCTGAGCTTACAAAATCTGATACTTCATACTCTGTCTCTGATTGTTCTGAGCTGACAAAATTTGATACTTTATGCTCTGTCTCTGATTGTTCTGAGCTTACAAAATTTGATACATCATGCTGTGTTTCTATTTGTTCTGAGCTAACAAATTTTGATACTTCATGATGTGTTTCTGTTTGTTCTCAGAAGACAAAATTTGATACTTCATGCTCTGTTTGTGTTAGTTCTGAGCTTACAAAATTTGATACTTCATGCTCTGTCTCTGATTGTTCTGAGCTGACAAAATTTGATACTTCATGCTCTGTCTCTGATTGTTCTGAGCTTACAAAATTTGATACTTCATGCTGTGTTTCTGATTGTTCTGAGCTAACAAATCTTGATACTTCCTGATGTGTTTCTGTTTGTTCTCAGAAGACAAAATTTGATACTTCATGCTCTGTTTGTGTTAGTTCTGAGCTTACAAAATTTGATACTTCATGCTCTGTTTGTGTTAGTTCTGAGCTGACAAAATTTGATACTTCATGCTCTGTCTCTGATTGTTCTGAGCTGACAAAATTTGATACTTCATGCTCTGTCTCTGATTGTTCTGAGCTTACAAAATTTGATACTTCATGATGTGTTTCTGATTGTTCTGAGCTAACAAATTTTGATACTTCCTGATGTGTTTCTGTTTGTTCTCAGAAGACAAAATTTGATACTTCATGCTCTGTTTGTGTTAGTTCTGAGCTTACAAAATTTGATACTTCATGCTCTGTTTGTGTTAGTTCTGAGCTGACAAAATTTGATACTTCATGCTCTGTCTCTGATTGTTCTGAGCTGACAAAATTTGATACTTCATGCTCTGTCTCTGATTGTTCTGAGCTGACAAAATTTGATACTTCATGCTCTTATTATATGCAAAAGGGTATAAAAGTAATTTTATTATAAAATCCATTCTCTCCCCTTGTGAACCAAACAAGAAAATAATTATTTTCCCTCCTCTCCCCTCCTTTGAACCAAACAGAGTTTTCATTAAATCCCTCCCCTCCCTTTCCCTCCCCTTCCCACCCCTCCATTAAAATCCCTCCCCTCCCCTCCCCTCATTTGAACCAAACAGACCCCAAATGTAAATGTCATTAACTACATCTTGCAAAGTCAAAATGCATCAAACATTCCATTCTTTACGTATGTTCGCTCAACTAACAAAACAAAAAAATACGCTTAACTAGAGGAATATGAATGATGTTGTTTGTTTTTGGGGTGTGGGGGCAACATGTGTTTGTGTAGCAGAAGATGTGGTACTGGCGTTGATCCCATCTTAGGCCATAGGACCAACTCGGGAGTAGAAGGAGAGAGGTGGAGGCTGGGTGCCCAGCTCGGATCTAGTAGTCCGGATCAGATCTTTGAGGCTCGGTTCAGTCTTTTGTACCTGCACACTGCCTAGAAACACCAGGAGAAGTCCCGGCGACAGACCCTCCGACGAACTAGTCAGTCACTTAGAAAGCAACAGTAACTAGGGTTCAGGTGAGGAAAAACTTATTACCTTTTGGAATGAGGAGGGGGTCTGGTATTTATAGGTAGAGGTAAATGGGTTTGAGACCCTAACGGACCGGGTCGGACCCGTTTGCCTGTGGGCCTGAATGGGCTGAAGCCCGTTTGACCCGTCTTGACTTTGATGATTATAGGGGAGCAAAATATTGAGAAGATCTGATGACCCATATGGTGCCACGTCATCCACCCCATATCAGGTGCCCCCCACTCCTGGAGGGCGGCATAAGCCAGTCGAGGAGGAGTAGTTTGTCCCCGTAGGAAGTGTGCCTTGAGAGCATGATTTGTAGTTTCTTGGAGTGGTAAGTGGGGTAGGATGAAGGAGATCCGCAGGAGAAAAAAGCATCGAGGGCCGAGGACCGATGGTCGGGAGCCGAACGTCGAGCACCGAGCCGGAGACTGAGAGCAAGGAATTTGGCTCGGAGCTTGTGACTGGCACTTAGAGGGTCGAGCATCGGTGGGCGAGCCTCCATGCTCGGATGCCGAGGGTCACTTTGAGCGTCGAGCCCCCTGCTTGCTGCAAAAGCTAGGGGGTGGCTCGAGGTCACTACCGAGCACCGAGCTCCATGCTTGCTGTGAAAGCTAGGGGGTGGCTCGAGGTCACTGCCGAGCGCCGAGTCCCCTGCTTGCTGTGAAAGCTAGGAGGTGGCTCGAGGTCACTCCGAACGTCGAGCCCCCAGCTTGTTGTAAAAGCTAGGGGGTGGCTTGAGGTCACTGTCGAGCATCGATCCCCCTGCTTGCTGTGAAAGCTAGGGGGTGGCTCGAGGTCACTGCCGAGTGCCGAGCCCCCATGCTTAATGTGAAAGCTAAGGGGTGGCTAGAGGTCACTCCGAGCATTGAGCCCCCCAGCTTGCTGTAAAAGCTAGGGATGGCTCGAGGTCACCGCCGAGCATCGAGCCCCCTGCCTGTTGAGAAAGCTAAGGGGTGGCTCGAGGTCACTGCCAAACGCCGAGCACCCCTGCTTTTTGTGAAAACTAGGGGGTGGCTCTAGGTCACTGCCGAGCGCTGAGCCCCCGTGCTTGCTGTGAAAGATAGGGGGTGGCTCAAGGTCACTGCTGAGCATCGAGCCCCCTGGCTTGCTGTAAAAGCTAGGGGGTGACTCGAGGTTACCTCCGAGCGTCGAGCCCCCTTGCCTGCGTGAAAGCTAGGGGGTGGCTCGAGGTCACCGCCGAGCGTCGAGCCCCCTGCCTGTTGAGAAAGCTAGGGGTGGCTCGAGACCACTGCCGAGTACCGAGCCCCCTGCTTGCTGTAAAAGCTATGAGGTGGCTCGTGGTCACTGCCAAGCGCCGAGCTCCCCAGCTTGCTTTTGGGGTGGCTCGTGGTCACTGCCGAGCGCCGAGCCCCCCAGCTTGCTGTAAAAGCTTGGGGGTGGCTTGAGTTCGATTCTACTAGAGAGGTCGAGGTATTAGTCGAGGAGGTTGAGGAAGGTGTGGTGGAGCAGGGAGGAGCCGAAGGAGAGGCTGATAGGGGAGGTAGTGAGGAAGGAGAGGCTCTCCCCCCTCTTCCGCCTTTGGCAACATCGTCTCCACCGAAGGCTCCTTGCATCCAGAAGAAGAAGAGGAAGTGGCGCCTGCCGGATTGTTCGAGGACACCGAAAGAGTTCGAGCCCGTGCACGGGCTCAACGTCCCCTACTACAAGAATCCACGATCAATCAGGATGTATCCTGACGATGTCGAAAACTTGGTCCAATTTGGCGTGGAGGTGTCTTCGCCAGGCCGGACCCAGATACGGATAGACACGGTTCAGTGTGTCCTGAAGGCTGACTATCTGCCTGTGATAATGGCCAGTTACTTCATTGGGCCGGAGTACGAGCTAATGATTCCTAGCCCTGGTCTCCGCCCTACCACCGAGTTAGCCCCCGGATTCTGTATGTTCCCCGAGGACGCCTTTGTCTCGGGACTGAGGCTTCCGCTGCACCCGTTCATCAAAAGAGTGTTGAGGTGGGGAGCTGTGTCCGATGCAGTACGACCCCAATTCATGGAAGCAGTTGGTCTGCTTCATTCTGAAATGCAAGGAGAAGAAGGTACCTTTAAAGCTGAAATATTTTCGGGCTATCTTAGAGGTGAGCTCGCTCGGAAATCAAGAGTGTATCTTCTACATCTTGCCTCGCCCCCACAAGAAAGTGGTGCACGAACATCCGGATTCCATAAATTGGTGGAAGGCCAAATATTTGGAAGCGAGGTACATTGGGAAATTCCAACGGCTTGGAATTTCTACAAGCCGAACTACAAAGTCCCGAGGCGGAGGGAGTTGACTGAGGTAGAATGGGCTGATGTTGATAGAATTGTTGAGGGGCACAATATCGGTTGGCCGGACGTGACAGAGTCCCACTTAGCCCAAGCCGGACTGAACCCAGCCGACCCTTGTATGTTTTTATTTCATTCTCGTTTAATTTTCTACTTTCGTGTTAACATTCCCCCTTTCTTTCCGCAGCGATGGATCAGTTGAACTTTGACGCGAGGAAGACCCTGTTGGCTCTGGCTCAGAAGAGGAGGGCTGAGAAGGCTGTGCCGAAGGCGAGGTCCGCCCAGGGGGGCTCCGAGGCCCCTACGGAATGGCCCCACAAGAAGTCGAAGAAGGCCCCCTCGGCTAAAGACGCACCAGAGTCGAGGCCTAGCTCCAGCAGCCGTAAGGGTGCTGAGGTCCTGAAGGCGGGGACCCCCGCCATCTGCCCTGACGCCTAGTAGATGGTGGGCAAGAGGGGGCTAAAACCGTTCGCCCCGGACTGGGCGGTCAATGAGGGCGACTCGCTGGTAGAGGGTCCGATCTCGATCGAGGTGGCAGATGAACTTGCCACTGCTCGTGACCGAACCATTCTGGCGACCGAGACTGTGGAGCGGCCTACATGAAGTGGGCTCAAGCCCAAGTGGTGGTAAGTGGTGGTTTGTTGTTTGTTTATCTTTTTGTACTCGGCATTCTTTCCTGACTCTTGTCTCTCTTCAACCAGGCATTGATGACCGGGGCGTAGCTAAAGAGGTGCTTTGAGAAGGAGGTCCACGCAAGCGGAATGCCGATCAGTACCTTTGAGAAGCGAAGGACTTGAAGGTCTAGTTGACGGCAGCTCAGGGGGTGGCGCAGGCCTTCCAAGCCAATCTCGCCTCTCAACAGAACTAGCATCTCCGTGCATTGGCGGAGGTTCGGGGGAAGGCGGCTGTGGAGTACGAGGAGCTGGCGATGGCGGCTTTGGAGGAGTTGATGACCACCCAATACGAGGCGTACGATCGGGCAAAGGAGAATATTCTACTCCTTTACCCCGAGGCAAAAAATGACCATCTTCACTACGGATGGGAGCCCCCCGTGCATCCGCTGACCCCTGGGAGCAAGGGAGACGAGGCGCAGAGGGACCCGCACTTGGAGAAAGAGGCCGGGGGAGCGATGACCGACGAAGAGGGGTAGATCCCCTTCAGAAGTAGTTTAAATTTTCTTTTTCTTCTTGTATTTGCCGAACGCGGACTGGCCACCACTTTTTGTAAATAATTTTTGGAATTAATATAATCGTGTTTTTTGCCGACCCGCCGTGACTTGCACATTTTTGGGAAACTTGAAGTGAATTGTTGTTTCCTCTCCTTTTTGTCAGATGAACAAGACCCTAGGTGCCAACCTCAGTTCTGCCGAGGTCCAGCGACTTCGGAATAAACTAGAGTCCAAGGAGAGTGTCTTGATCTGCTATCGCAAGTAGGCCCACGATCGAGAAGCTGCGGTAAGCTATTTCATGAACAAGTCAAATGAGCTCAATTTAGAGGCGGCTCACCTGAAGAAGGTTATAGCCGACCGAGACTGGGGGAGTGCCGAGACAAACTGGTCAATATCTGACTCTTTCACCAGGCGACCGACCTCTGAGTCCGTTCTTCGTGAGGTCGTGGTAGAAAAAGATCTGTAGATTCAGAGGTTGAAAGTCATGCTCGGCACAGGCGGATCTCGGTTCGGCCATCTTAAGGGAGGAGGCTCCTCTGTCTTGGGTTCCTCACCGACCCTCTATCTAGAGATGGTGAGGTCCGCTGATGCACATAGCTCTATTGTTGGGACGTCTACACTGGCGATGCCGGTGGTGCCGGACGAGCACACTGGAGGACGGACCCGCTCGGTATGGCTCGAGATGGTCCGTGTTAGCCAAAAAAGCCCCACAAGAAACACTTAGGTTGGGGTCAACAGAACCGTAATAATAATTTCTATTGCACTGTGGCCATTCAAGGCGTTATGAATGAAATTTAATTTTTCCGTCCTTCTGATTTGTAGGAAAACCTAGGACGCCGCCTGTAGCGTAAGCCTAGTGTCGAGCCCCCATGCTTGTTATAAAAGCTAGGGTGTGGTCATTGCCGAGCACCTAGCCCATAAACCTTGAGAAAGCTAGGGCATGACTCGAGGTCAATGCCAAGTGTCGAGCTCCCATGCTTTGTAGAAAAGTTAGGGTGTGGTCATTGCCAAATGCCTAGCCCATGAAGCTTGAGAAAGCTAGGGCCTGGCTCGAGGTCAATGCCGATTGTCGTGCTCCCATGCTTTGTAGAAAAGTTAGGGTGTGGCTCGAGGTCATTACCGAATGCCTAGCCCATAAAACTTGAGAAAGCTAGGGTATTGTTCGAGGTCAATGCCGAGTGTCGAGCTCCCATGCTTTATAGAAAAGTTAGGGTGTGGCTCGAGGTCATTGCCGAGCGCCTAGCCCATAAAGTTTGAGAAAGCCAGGGTATTGCTCGAGGTCAATGCCGAGTGTCGAGCTCCCATGCTTTGTAGACAAAGTTAGGGTGTGGCTCGAGGTCATTGCCGAGCGACTAGCCCATAAAGCTTGAGAAAGCTAAGGTATTTCTCGAGGTCAATGCCGAGTGTCGAGCTCCCATACTTTGTAGAAAAGTTAGGGTGTGCCGGAAGCACCGAAATTTGCCGAAAAATTAAATTAAAAAAAAGAAAAAAAATAAAAAAAATAAAAAAAAGGAAGAAACAAATATTACAATTTTTATTTACACAAAAAGGAGGGGCATGTGGTGCCAGTTACATGAGTTTCGGTTCAAAAGGAGTTTAGTCATTCCCTTCGAGTAACTTGATGAGGTGTTCCGCATTCCAGGGCCTCTTTACTATCCTCCCCCCAGGTCTTCGAGACCATACATGCTAGGGTGTATCATTTCGGAGACCTTATACGGGCCCTCCCAATTAAGGGCCAACTTTCACTTTTTGCTGGGGTCAGATATCGCTAGCTTCCTGTGCACGAGGTCACCTAGCTTGATGTCGGTGGGGCGGACCTTCTTGTTATAAAAACTCTCGATCTGTTGCTGGTATATGCTTCTTCTGAGGCCAGATTTTTTCCTGACCTCGTCAATTAGATCCAAGTTGGCTCTGAGGTCCATTGAGTTATTCTCTTCGTCGAAGGCCATGATCCTGGGCGAAGGGAGCCCGATCTCTAGGGGGATAACCGCCTCTGTGCATCAGGTTGAATGGTGACTCGCCCGTGGGGATTCTCTTTGTCGTCCGGTGCGCCCAGAGTACGCTTGGCAACTCATCAACCCACAGACCCTTGGATGAATTATCCAACCGCCTTTTGAGTCCGTCAAGGATTTGATGGTTCGCATTTTCAGCATGGCCGTTTGACTGAGGGTGACATATTGATAAGAAGCGCTGCTGAACACCGATGTCTTCGCAGAACTTCCAAAAGTTCTTGCCTACGAATTGGGTCCCATTGTCTATGATAAGTACATGCGGGATCCCAAACCGGCAGATGGTGTGCTTCCAGAAAAATTGCTGAGTTTGGTGTTCTGTGATCGTGGCCAGAGGCTCTGCTCTGATCCATTTGGTAAAGTAGTCGATGGCCACCACGAGAAACTTCCTTTGGCCTGTCGCTTTTGGAAAAGGGCCAACTAAGTCCATCCCCCACATAGCAAAGGTGGTTGGACTGACCAGGGAGCAAAGGTTGGCTTGTGGAAGACTTTTTACCGAGGAGAATCTTTGGAAAGGGCCGCACCTTTTTACGAGGTCTTGGGTGTCTTGTAACATGATCGGCCAGTAGTACCCATGGTTGAGGGCTTTTCTGGCGAGCAACCTGCTCCCCATGTGACACCCTTCAATTCCTTCATGCAATTCCTTCATAGCGTACTTGGCCTCATCAGGGGCCAGGCAGCGAAGGTAGGGTCTGTCGTCCGTCGTCGTGTACGAGCGCTTGAAGAGTGTCTCATTGATTATGATGAACCTTTTTGAACGGACCCTAGTCCTTCTAGCCTCGGCCCGATCTTGAGGAAGCTCGCCCTCCGCCAGGAACTTCCGGATGGGAGTCGTCCAGTTGTCTGGTTGAGGTTCGGTAGTGAGGCAGAAGACTTCGGGGAGGTCGATATTGGGTTTGAAAAGGACTTCGATTATAACGGTGTGGTCGAGGCCTTCAAAGTATGAAGATGCGAGTTTTGACAAGGAATCAACCTGGGCATTTTGCTCCCTAGGGATCCATTCCACTGAGGAGAAATCGAAGGTTTTCCGGAGCTGCTGGACTACCGCTAAGTATCGGACCATCCGAGCGTCACGAGCCTCGTCCTCCCCGGTGATCTAGTTGACCACGAGCTGGGAGTCGCTAAAGGCCCTGATCATAGCCTTTGTTTGAGGCTGGGATGTTCAGGCGAAGGGAATACTGAAGAATGATGTTGTCGGGACCTTTGAGGATGAACCCTGTGCCGCTTCCCACTTCGTAATACGAGCCATCAACATAAACTTCCCAGATTGGATCTGGCTCTTGAATGTCGGATGGCTCGGAGATAGTGCTCTCTGTGATCAATTCGGCAAGGGCCTGCCCATTAATGGTTGTCCTGGGCTGGTAGCTGATGTCGTACTAACTCAGTTTGATCGAACACTTGACCACTTTAGAGCTTGTGGAGGATGGCCACTTGACTTCGAAATTTTCCATGATGAGGGCGTCGCAGTGCGGGAGCCAGACTCCCTCCAGGTCTTCTCCGGAGAAGGAGACCGACTGCTGCTGAATCTTAGGGGAGGGATGATCTCGAACGGAGTTAACCTCTTGAATGAAGGCCTTACGGGAAGTATTGGATTCCCCTCTCATGAGTCCAGCATGGACGCAGTGTAGGATGGCATGCCCTCCGGTTTCATCTGGCTCGGGGTCCCGCTCGGGTCGTCGGTTGATCGTTTGAGGGGGAGGCAAAGGCCTCAGATTCCCTGTATCCCTCCGATGTCTTGGGTTATTCCTGGTGAACTCCCTCAGGTACCCTCGTTGGATGAGGGCCTCGATCTCGTCTTTGAGGGCTCGGCAATTGTCCGTCTCGTGCCCATTGTCTCGATGGAAGCAGCAGTAGAACCTCTGGTCCCACTTCCTGTTGTTGCTTGGTCGGGGAGGGAGTCGGACAATCCCTTTATTCTCGATCTCCATCAGGATTGCCGACACGTTCTGTGTCAGTGACGTGTATCTCTCAAATCAGGGGACCGGAAGAATTCTTTTGAGGCCGGTGGCCTCTTTCGTGACTTTCTTGACGGGCTCGACGTCGGTTGCCTTCTGCTTTCCCCTAGCAATGGCTTCTTTGGTGCCCTCAGGGTTTAGGGACTCTTCCGCTCGAATGTACTTCTCGATCCTGTTGAGCAGGTCGGGGAAGTCGACGGGTGGTTTTTTGGCCAAGGAAACCTTAAGTTGAGGGTGCCAAACGGTGTGTCGGAAAGCTGCCGAAGCGACGCTCGAGTCGAGAGAGAAAACAGACCTCGCCTCGGCGGTGAACCTCCGTACAAGTTCGCGGAGTGACTCCCCTTCCCTCTGTCTGAGGTCCAGAAGGGACGTGTTCGTCTTCTCGACCTTTCTGCTGGTCACAAGTGGGCTCGGAAGTTCGCTTCCAACTGGTCGAACGAGAAGACTGAGCCGGGGGTGAGCTTCGAGAACCAATCTTGAGCCGGACCTCGTAGGGTGGCAGGGAACGCGCAGCATAGGAGGGAATCCGAAGTGCTGTGAATCATCATGAGGGTTTTAAACCCCTCCATGTGATCAGCGGGATCACCCTCGCCGTTGTATGTCTCGCATTTGGGAGGCCTGAAATTTATGGGGATACCGGCTTCCAATATTTTAGTGGAAAATAGGGGTCGGGTCGGCCGATAACCATGGCCGAGCATCGGTCCGCCCTCGCCGAGATGGGCGAGTCGGTTCTCCATCTCTCAGAGGTGTCGGAGGACGACGTCTTTCTTTTCAAGCGGGCGGGTCGAGCCGTGGGATTCACCGCCCCGGGCTTCTGGCTGAGGGATGGAGTTGTTGCGCGTCTCGGTTCTAAGATCACCTCGGATTGCCTGGAGGACCTCGTCCCTAAAATTCTGAAACTCGGCCCTCGTAACTGGAGCTTGTCTCACTGGGTCACACGATGATTGAGGTCCTCGGGGCGAGTGGCTGTGTCCCGGCTGCCCACCATGTTTCAGGACCGAGTTGGAAGCGGCCCCTCCCCTGGTTCGACTGGCCTGCCGATTTTGGATGAAGCGCCGCAAGTCAGTGGCGACTGAGTGAGAAGCGCCTGGTCCAGGTCCGTTTGCACCATTGACCCGTGGTTGATTGGAGCCCTGGGCATCCGCGTGGCTGTGATGGGGAGGAGGATCCGGACGACGCCCGGAGGTGACGACCCTCCTTGCTTTCGAAGCCATGCAGGAGCTCAAACTTGAGATGACGTCCCTAGCTGGGTTCGGACTGGCATCAGTACCTAAAAGTTTTCCACAGACGGCGCTAAGCTGATGCTGTTTGTTTTTGGGGTGTCGGGACAACAGATGTGAGTTCTTCTAATTTGTGTAGCGGAAGATGTGGCACTGGCGTTGATCCGATCCTAGGCTGTAGGATCGGCTCGGGAGTAGAAGGAGAGAGGTGGAGGCTGGGTGCTCGGCTCGGATCCAGTAGCTCGGCTCGGATCTAGTAGCCCGGCTCGGATTTTTTAGGCTCGGTTCGGTCTTTTGTACCTGCGCACTGCCTAGAAACACCGGGAGAAGTCCCGGTGACAGGCCTTCCAACGATCTAGTCAGTCACTGAGAAAGCAATAGTAGCTAGGGTTCGGGTGGGAAAAAATTTATTACCCTTTAAAGTGAGGAGAGCTGGTATTTATAGGCATGGGTAAACGGATCTGAGCCCCTAACGGACCGGGTCAGACCCGTTTTTCTATGGGCCTGAATGGGCTGAAGCCAGTTTGACCTGTCTTGACTTTGATGATCACAGGGGAGCAAAATCTGAGGAGATCTGATGGCCCAAATGGAGCCACGTCATTCACCCATATCAATGATCCTGCTAATAACTAACCAGACTTTCAGTTCTTGAACCACATACCTTACATGTACTCAATTAAGTATGACCGAATCACTTAATACAACCAATGAGAAAACAACTGAACAGAACAACAAAGAGACGATGCAAAACCACCCCAAAATAGCAAACATTTTTCGGGAGTATATACCCATTACCCAAAACCATACAAAATCTCCCAACTTATAGGTTCTCGGACACCCAAACCCGCTTTTTAACAGTATAAAATTTGTCTTAAATGGTTAAAAACCCGACCCGTTCCCTCAACCTGAACATATCTAATATTATCTATTCTCGAATCCCGATCGGAGATGCTAGCGTAGAAGAAGAAGAAAAAAAAAAGGAAAACAGAAAAAACCTACATCGCGATCAACCAAAATTCCAGGTCGCTTCTTCCTCCTCCTCCTCCCCTCTCTCTCTCATCGTCTCTTCTCTCCTTCTCTCTCTAGAACCAGCGGATACCCCTCTCTCTCCTCTCTCGATTCCACGTCTTTGATCCTCGCGGGGTGGTCAAATTAGGGTTTTATTTGGGGCCGGATTGATTGGGTGTTTAACTTGCAAAATTTGTTTAGGGCTTTTGTAGAGGGCGGGTGCAATTAGGTATTCCGTTTGGTTGGGTTAGTTAATTGTGTTGTTTGGCTTGGTTAATTGGTTGAATTGATAAAGTTGGGATTTTTGGGGTTAAAGCTGTTGTCTTGCTCCATTCATAGTTATTTTTTGGTTAAGGTGTTGAGTTAGTGTGGAATTGAGAGTTGGTATTGGTGTTTTGGGGGTGGGGGATTAAAAAGGTGTGATTTTGATGGTAATTTGGACTTATGGAGTTGGTTGTGGTTCAGATTGTTGATGTGAAGAGTGGGGAGTTGCGGCGCATCTTAATGCATTGCGGAGAATGAATTTGCATGCCCATATGCCCGGGCAGGTAACTGTGCAAATTCCGAATCAAGGAGGCGGCGGCACGAAGTTGAGTGGAGGCAGCGGTAACGCTCTAGCTTCGCAAATGCAGAATATTGGAGGTCACGGGAATATGGATCACGAGCTTTTGGCTCAGCGGAGAAAGGTGCAGGAGATCATGTAAGTTTTTCAATTAATTATTTTTGTTTGTTTGTTTGTTTGTTTGTTTGTTTGTTATGTTACCATATTTGGAAGGATGTTTGCATGTCATGCTTTAAGTTGTTTATGGAGCTATGTTAGTGAATGTTCTTTTCTGCAAATATTTGCTAGGTATAGTTTTGTTTGACATGCTATTTTGACCCAGCATTTTGATGTTTGAATATGTGCATCCTGTTGTAAGATTTATGGTCAAAACCTGCCTTTAGGAGCATAATATATGTGTCGAGTGGGGGTGTGTGCTTGCATTCATCTGTGGATGTTTATCTTTTCCTAAAGTAGGATTATAGGAGTTAACACATCTCCGTATTCAGTTTCTTGTGGGGGCTATGGAGTATGGACCAATTAAAATGTCAATGACAAAATTGTTGATGGTGCACAAAGTAATGGCAGGCATTCGAGTTTGCAATGGAGATAGAGGAGAAAAATTTCTCTTCACAGTAAAAACATTTCTTCTATCGATCATTGTTTGTTACCATTGAAAGCGCCTTATATGTCATAAAAAACACCGGAGGATGAAATATTGAGAGGTTTAAACATGTTTTAGTTATGCATTAAGTGGTCAGACTTCTTCTGAATTGTTTCTGCAAACTCTTGATGAATTGGTAAAGCATGTTCATTCCTTGTGTTTGCACAACACCTTGTGTTTTATGATACAGTGATCTTTTTGGATGGTGTTGGTCTTGTATTTGGATTGTGGAAATCGGGTTTTAGCAGCCTAGTAAGACTTTTTCTCCTTGCTGAAAAGTAGGCGATAGAACAGAATTGATTCATGACATTCTTTCAGAAAATGTGCATATATCTCCCCGAGAATAGTCTTTGGTCTCCTTTTTTCTCACTTCATAGTCATCCATTCTTTCTCAGTCCAACCCTCTTCCCACTGATCTCAATCCAGTGGTCTTCTTTTTTCTCCTTTTCTCAACCTTCTTCCTTCCTCTTCAGAAAAATGTACATTTTCTTCTTGTATGCACGTATAGATTCTATATAATAAACGGGTAGGGGTCGTACATTGTGGAGAAAAACTCACCCATATGTGTTCTGGATGTGCTTTCCATCTTTTGTTTTTTGTTTTTTGTTCTTTTTTCCTTCTATTATAACTAAAGAGTTGGGTTTTAGGTTACTGGAAAAATACTTGTTCATACATTTACTTCATATGCTTTCCATTTATTTCTATACTCAACGACATATGGAGGAAAGTAGTACTTGTAACCCCCGCTACTGATTTAGTATATGTATACTAGACTTTTAGTATGTGCAGTGCATGTCTTTTTTCTCCACAGTGCTAGTCATTATGTGTCTCATTTATTCCCTGAATACGTAGTGTGATTACTGTCAATTCCAGTGCATAAAACTATAAAAAGCATGTGGAATACACTTATTCAATTCTTTGGAAGAAGCCGTCAGACACTATACTCCAATACATAGAAGTGTAGATATTTATGTAATATCAGTCTCTGACCAAGTTGCTGAAAAACTATGGCGAAGAATAAAAATTGATTCATCACATTCTCTCCATTTTTCTGCTTTATTCCTTTCTCTCTTCTTTATCAAGCCTACACTCTTCCCTACTTCTGTAGACCCAGTAACTTTCACCCTCAAACTCATAATTTCTCTCTCAGTCAGCTTGCTTTGTTGTCATCTTCATGTATTTAAACCATTCCTATCTTTTATGGCATGTTCCACCATGGAGTGTCCTCAAACCTTATTGTGAACACTGTTCTCTCCATAATACACACACACACATCAATCATTTTGAACCGATGTCTTCTGTGCTGGGATTCAGACAAAGAGCATATCTTACACGGAGGGACTTTTTATTTTACTTCTCTAATTATATGTAATTCATGATAAAAGAATCAAGGCTCCTTTTTACCATCTGCGAAAGTTGCCAAATTGACTTTTGCATTTTGCTCTGAAGGAAGATTGGGGAGCAACATCTTGCTAGGCTTATAGAGCTTGCAGTCTTTTTGTACCATCTACAGACCAGGATAGAGACCACAGACTAATATTAGCCACTGCATTATAGTAATTGATGCATGCTTACAGAGGTATAGAATTTCTCAGCTGATCAAAGAGCTCAATAGTGAATATGCCAGCTGAATACAACTCAATGTTGCATTTTATTAATTAAAATAAACGATCATAAGTAGGTATGTTTTGTTACTCAGGCGACTTTACCTGGTTATCGTCTCAAAGAAGGGTAAAAGAAGTTGAGCAACAATTCTGTTGGTTTCTTTGAGAATGATATTGCGCTTGTTTTATTTTTATTTCTTGGTGTTTCAAATTGCAAAATTTAATTATACAAATTATGTGATGGGACTAGATGCCTTATATTCATATGTACTTGTTGTTTTTGATAATTGATTTTTTCTATGATTAATTCCAAAAACCTTTCTTCTAAATACATCTTCAGTTCTTCCTTAATACTGGCTCATTCATCCCTGCCATGCTTTCATCTGCTTCCAATGGTCATAAATATGTGTTTTTTTTTTGGTCTTCTGCAGCACTCGGTGTCTGATGAATAATAGAAGTAAAACAAGTAATCCATTTGGGCCATGGGTTCAGAAGATACCTGAACTTTCAAGGAAATTGGAGGATCGCATGTTTAAGGATGCTGCTTCAAAGGTTCAGTACTTCAATAGTTATGTTCTTTGCTTTGATAAAATTCTCACTGTGATAGTGGAGTAATATATTTATATTTTCTATGAAAAAGTAGATGGATTAAATTTCTTTTATGAATGCAAAGCAGTTGTAGTGCGAGGAAGGCTTCCTATTTTTAAGTGGATGATCCAAGGTTCAATTGTGGCCTAAAGCAGAATTGATTGGGATGTTGGAAATTCGCCCCATATGGGCGACTGTTCCTGAATGAAAAAAGCACACACTATTTTCTAGCAATTATATAAGTTTCCCTTTATCGGAACATTCGATGAGGATATGTTTTTCTTTAGTCTTGCTGTTCGAGTTTATATTTTGAACTTGTTTTATTGCCTTCCTATCCTTTTGAGTTGTATCTGATCTTTGCATTTAATTTTATTATTCTTGCAATATTTTTTCCAGGACGATTAATCTTTCCAATTCGAGTTTATCTGTTAACCTGTTCTATTGCCTTCACAACCTTTTCGGTTCTGTCTGATTTGTGCATTTAATTTTATTATTGCTTTCTATATTTTTGCCAGGACGATTATATGGGCTTGACAGAGTCTAGAATCAATCAGAAAATACAGACAATACAGGCTGCAATATTTAGGAATGTAGCTAACAACAGCAAGCAGCAACCTCACCATAATATGTCGTCTTCCTCTGCAATTAGTACAATGATGCCAACACCTGGTATACTTCATACTGGCAGCACTCTTAACTCGGTCTCATCCATGAACAACTCAATAATGAATACCGGTGGTTCAAGTATGAGCTTATTACCAACTACAAATGGGGCACTTGGTGGTGGAAATATTGCGACCTTTAATGCATTAAATGGTAATATAATTACACAGATTTTTTTGCTTAAATCTTTCCCCCTTTTTTTGTCACAACCTTTGGTAATAAATAATATTCTTTTGAAGGACCAAATCCTAATGGGTACCAGCAGTTACCTGTTAATCTTGCTAATAATTCTGGCCCAAACAGTATATTAAGAGAATCAAGTCAGATGATGCCAACTCCGGGGTTAAACAATCCACAGTCAATCTCAATAAATCATGACTATTCTCTTGCTGGCGGAGGATTGTCCAACATTGATTCTACTATGGTCGCGCAGCCGCCACAACAGAAGCAATATATTGGGAATGAAAACAGCCACTTATTGCAGAGTCTAGAAGGCCAACGAGGAGGTGGAATGATGTCTAATATGCAACACAAGGGTCCCTCGTATGGGCTACCAAATGGAATTTTGAATGGTAATTTAGGATTAATTGGGGGTAACATGCAGAGTATAAGTGGGATTGAAGCAACCGAGAGCTACCCAAATGCAACCTCTTATGGTAGTTCAGCAAAACCTTTACATCAACATTTTGATAGGCAGAACCATCATCATCCCCTATCAAGTAATCTCCTTTAGCAATCCTCACTGGTCCTGTATCTTCTTCTTTTCCCCATCTGTTTATCTTATGCTTGATCATTCATTTTGTTATGGTATAGTAGCAAACTAGCAGTTGACGTGTGTTGCAAATCTGTAGTACACTTAGTCATATCAGTTATTTAGAATTACTTTAAAGTCAATTTCTGAACAAAAAAAAGTGATGGTATACACATTTATGATAATGAACCAATTTTTCATATTTTTATTTTTGACAATTTCATAAATGGGCATTATTCTCATGTAACCCATAGAAGGGTATTATCGTATTGTTCATATTATATAAATATAAAATAATGTATTTTTTAGTTTGAAATTAAAATGCAATTATTCATCAAAAGAAAATTATTTTGAATTAATTTTTACTTAACTACAAACTAATTCGAAAAGGGGTAAAATCATTGTAGGGACTTACTTACAACTTGATCATCTCGATAATGGCCTTCTTGTATAATCGATTTTCTGAGAGTTCCATTGTGGGTAAAAAGGCAGACAAAATCTAGAAGGATTTTTTCTTGAACTCTTGCCTGGTACCGTATATACTACTTTTTATAATTTCTAGAGAATTTGACTGAAACGTTCTATCCAATACAGCATCAATGTCGCAGCAGTTGTTACCAATGGGAAGTCAGTATCCTGTGAGCACAGTTGATAACATGTCAGATCCTAGAAACTTGTACGCTTCTTCATCATCAGTTGCATCTACTGTCAACATCAGTCAAAAGGTTAATTCCATGAGCTTGCATTCAAAACCAAAAACAAACCACACACTGTTGAATCATCATGCTAGCTTGCAGTCCTCTCAACAAACTTCGCAAATTAAGCCTCAAGCATTTGGTTCTTCTTCTCAACACATGAACTTCCAAACATCGCAGACCGCTAAAGAACATATAGTTCATCCTCAAAATCAAATGCAAGTGCAAAATTTCCAGCACCAGCAATTTCATCAGCCCAGTCAGCCTTATGATCATCTAGTCCAGCACCCGCATCAGCGAAGTACAGAAAGTCAACAGAACCATCAACTTACTGCGAACAATGATATCTTAAGACAGTCTCCCACATCATCTAGTTTTGGCGGACAGTTTATACAGGACCATGGTATTGAATCCTACAATGAGTCATTCCTCCCACATTCCACTCAGCAGTTCCAATTGTCCGAGTTGCAAAATCAATTGCTTTCAGGCTCTCAGGATTTTCAACCTTCATTTTCCCAGGGTCAATCAAATGAATCTCAGAATGACTTTAGTCGCCTTTTGAATGTATCACAATTGGCAGACAAAATGTTATTTGATGAATTTCACCAGAGAATAAGTGGACAGGATGAAGCCCAACAACCTCAATTATCTTCGGAGGCTTGTATGCCTACTGGTCAACTTGCCTCTGTGACACAAATGCCAGAGTCTTCAAATGCAATGGATTCTGGTGGGTTTGAAAACCTTACGCAGCAGAAGAATTATTACAATCAGAGGCGATGGTTACTGTTTTTGCTCCATTCTCGTAGATGTTCAGCTCCTCAAGGTTCCTGCCCAGAAGTTCATTGCATACAAATCCAGCAACTATGGTTGCATATGGAGAAGTGTAACTTGCATCAATGTGGGTATACTTACTGTTCAAAGTCCAAACAACTTCTTCGGCATTATTATAGTTGCAAAACAAAAGATTGCCCTGTATGCATTTTTGTGCGCAAGTTTGTATCTACCCATCGCAAGGTGCGGAACCCTCCTCCTATTAATTCTACTGTAGAATTTCAGAGAACCACGGGTGGGACCAGTAGTATGGTAAATGGTTTGACTAATTCAGATTCTATGGAAACTTCTGAGGGTCTGCAAGCACCTCCAAAACGGCTGAAAGCTCAGCATTCCTTCCCTTCACTTATACCCAAGAGAGAAACTTCTCCAGAGTCCCTTCCTCGTTTGAACTTTCCTCAGGCTTCCTTGGATACCCAGGTCCAAGGAACCGAACCAATCACGGTCTCTAAGGCTGAGATTGTTGAAGTGAAGAATGATTCAATTATCGGATCTGGGAAAGGGTATAATCCTAACCTTGTGATCAAAGATGATGATGGTTTGAACAATATTCAAGTTGGAAGGTATGATGCTGAGACTCTGGTCAATGAAATTGATGGTGATGCTAAGCAGGAAATAGTGATGATTGAGAATGAGGTAGATCAGCCCAAGGAGGAAATTAAACTGGAACCAAATGCCACGCAACCTGATTCTGCAATTGGAAGTAAATCAGGAAAACCAAAAATTAAAGGTGTATCAATGACTGAACTGTTCACTCCAGAGCAAATTAGAGAGCACATTGTTAGCCTTAGACAATGGGTTGGCCAGGTTAGCATATGGATTATGCCAAATTTCCTTTTGTTATGTGTGCATAACTTCGGCAAGACTGATTTTATGGTGCATTTTTTTTATACTCTTTTTTCCCCTTCTTTCTTTTGAATTGTTAAATTCATTTTTTTTTGCAGTATTTATATTTCACTTCTTTGCATAAACGCATCATTCTTTCGTGGATCTGGTACATGTTTATCAACACAGTTTTACACATGGTGCAATAGCAGATACATAATGCATACATGATTATATATATATGTAGTACACAATGCCTGCATACATTAGTGCATTTACATAATACATGCTCATGCACTTGTACTGTCATTGTTGCCCTAAAGTTCTCTGTTCTGAGAGAGTTCAAAAAGTTCCGTTATATAGAGATAGATGTAAAAGATCCATTTATACTACCAAGTGAGTACATGTGATTCGGTTATCTATGTCAATCAGTGAAGCTTATCATGGCTTATGCAAGGTTGGGTTGATAAATGACCAAGAATCTGGTTACATTTTTTGACTTGTAGTCCGTGTAGTTGAAGGCGTAAGGCGCAACGCAATTTCACTACCCCGTAAAAAGCCTGAGGTGTAAGGCTCAATTTGAGGCGTAAGCCACACTTAACCAAGACGCACTATTACTTTTTGAAATTTTTAAAATTTATAAATAAGATTATATAAACAAGATAACATAATAATAACAAAATATATCATACAATGACCAAGATAATTGTGTAAGTTATCATTTTTGTAAAACTACAATGTGTTCCTCTGTAATATATAACTACAATGTGTTTCTTCCCTAAAAAAAGAAGTGATACAATGTGTTCCTCTGTAAAACTACAATAATATCATGTTAACCTTCAATTCATAGTTTCATATAGTAATGAGCTGATGTAAACTTAACCCTAGGTAGATAATTTTTCAAGAATATTAGAACATTAAGTTTACCAACAAATAGTGCTGTTAAGTTAGAAAGTAAAACTAGTGATTGATATGTTGAATTTTCAAGAAATTGAATAAGTTTAACAGCCCCAATTAAAGATTGAAGCCTAACAATCAATAAATATACTTGAGCATTCTTAGCAAGTAAGATATTCAATAATGATTCATACGCTAATTGACAAGTAGAAGCACACACGCTCAATATGTGTGGATGACAGATAATTTAGATAATATTATAGAGATGATAGGCAGTACCACAAATAATAGAGGAATAGAAAGAAATTACCGGGGTTCGATGAAAGTATCGCCGCCACGTATGGAGAGGAAGAAGATGCTAGTCGTTGACGTCAATGGTGTTGTACTCCTCCATAGATCATTTTCTTGATGTGAAGATTATGTTGATGGATTGAATAAAGATTTGGGGATTAGAGCTTCGGATTTGAATTGGATTTGGGGATTAGGGTTTCAGATTTGAATTGGATTTGGGGATTTGGAGTGGGGGATGTTTCGGTTGTGATGGAGGAGATTTAGGGTTTCTCACAAACCCTAATGTTCTCTCAATGTCTCACACAAAAGAGAGAAATGAAGAGCAAAACTCAATCACAATTTTTTTAATTAATCAAAGCATTGTTTTTTTCATTAATCAAGAGGCTTATATATAGGCTTAAAATAAATTTCAATACAAATCTCTAAAATATTCTAATGCAGAAAATAAATGGTGCAAATCGCAAAAAAATACTACATATGGCTAAAATGCCAAAAACAAATATAAATGCTGAAATAAAAATACCAGGCTAATAAAATAGCCATCCTAAACGATGCTTGTGCTGATAGAAGCACCCAAAACATTTCGAACTGATGTTCTCATCATTCTCTCCGGATGGGAGAGAGCTCGATCCAGTCGAGTCAAAATTTGTGCTTCTGTTATAGTGCTCCAAAAGGTTTGGATCTAAGCACTGGAGCTCCTCACGATCAATCCAAGTGTCATCCGACTCCGGCTTGTCGCACCAAATACCAATGACTACCACCATATCTAGTAAAGATTACTTGATTATCCAAAATATTATCCAATTTTTCTGTCGGTGGGTAAGTGTCAGGTGAAGGGAAAAATGTGGGAATTTCACCATTGGGCTGCAGGGTAGGCTCATCTATACGAAGATTTCTAGGGTTAAATTTTGGGTCTTCATAGGGTACTAGATCCTCAATATTAAAAGTCTTATGTATGCCAAAATCTTCAGGAATGTCAACGACATAGGCATTATCATTGATTTTATGCAAAATTTTAAATGGGCCTGCAGCACGTGTATTTAATTTCTTAATGGATCCAGCCGAAAACCATTCCAGACGAATCCGAACCATCACATCGTCACCAACATAAAAAATTTTAAATTTTTTCTAGGATTTGCCCTTAACTTGTAGTTAAAATTATTCTCATTAATTTTCTTGAAAATTTTTCTATGCAAATCATGAATGCGGGATGCCAATGTGGATGCAGACTTTGAGAATCTATGATACTCTAACATGGGGACAAGATCTATGGGCTGCCTGGGGTGATTACCATGCACAACTTCATGTGGCAAGTTAGGAAGACTCGTTCCTGGAACCAGGTCAATTGCGAGTTGGATGTCACGCAGCGGAGGTAACTGGTTGGGGAGGTCAGCAGGAAACACATCTACAAATTTCTGAAGGACAGGAGTAACTTGAGGAGAGATTTGTGACTTAGGCTCTTTAGGGATTTTTCTTGCTGTGAGTAGGAGAACGGTCGTTCCTTTGTCAATTTCTTCCGTGAGTTTCTTTTCACCGATATATGATACTTTCTTGTACTTTCTCGAGGGAGTTGGTGTTTTCACAGACAGATTAGTTTGTGGTTTCAAGGGCATGAGCTTTATCTTTAATCCGTCATACTTGAACATACATTGGTTGGATCAACCATATATTGTCACATTGTGGTCGTATAACCAAGGTCTCCCTAGAATTACTTAACCCACATCCATTTTAAGTACATCACACCAAATTTGTTCCTGGTAGGATTTGAAATCTACAGGGACCAAACAACAGTGTGTTACTTGGAGAGTTTTCGCAGCAATCTAATATACTTTGTGTGGGCGTGGATGAGGTTCAACTTTAAATCCGATCTTGGCTAGGACCACTGAAGAGACAACGTTGACGTAGCTCCCATTGTCAATAATCACCTTACAGTTTTTGTCACCTGTCGTCGTGAATGTGTAAATTATAGCAGTGCGCTTCCAATCATCTTCTTTTGGTTGGGACAAAGCACATCCAACTACATTCAAAGGAGGTGATTGGATCAACCAAATACAATTGAGATCCTGGTCATCCTCTTCTTCACCGAAGTCATCACTTTCATTAGGCTCGTAGGAAAATCCATTGTCGGAATTATCAGCAATGACAACAGTACCTTCTATTATATTGATTCTACTGGGGCTGGAATAGTTGCCAGCAACATGACCTATCCCTTCTATTTATAACACTTAGAGGATTAATCTTAGGGTAGCCTCTTTCAGTGTTCCCTTGTTGTCATTTCTAGGTGGGTAGGGATTTGAAGTAGGATTTCTTGTGTAAGACTTGTTGGGGTACTGAGAAAAGGATGGCTTAAATCTAGAGGGGTCAGGGGAGGTCATTCTAGAGGAATGATCTCTCGAATCGCTGGACTTGTATGAGAAATTTGTTTTAAGAGAATCCATATTGAGGACAAAGGCTTAAGCCGTTGCCAAAGAATCCACATTTCTATGAATTAACTTATTTCTAAGATCGGCTCGTAGTCCAGCTCTGAATCTAGAGAAGGTTTGTTCTTCGCTCTCTTCTACCTAAGGCATTGCACCAATTGAGGAAGTCGTCAAACTTATCCACATATTCCTGGGTGGATTTACTTCCTTGATAGAGTTGGTTCTACGAATTTAGCAATCGTGTGTGGAACAACAAGGGCGCATATTTTTCAGTGAGCTTCTCTTTTATGTCCTTTCAAGTGGTTATGGGTGTCAGGCCTTGGCCTCGGCGGGCATGGTCAAGATTGGTCCAGTGTTGAGCTTGACCAGTCAATTTTATCGTGACAAATTTGACCTACAGGGCTTCTCTTATGTCAAATCACACGAATTAGTGGTCCACGACACGGATTCAATCGCAATAAGCTTGAGGTTCCTTATGGCTTTCAAAGTGGGGAACGTCAGCCTTAACATTCTTCTTGTATTGTCTGTTATGGTCACGATTTTGACGTCGGTCTTCAGGATCATTCCCTTGCGGGATCTGACGATGAAGTTCAGGGGCAACATTTTGATTCAATTCCACTTGCTCAAGCTTCTGATTGATATTGGTAAGAGTTGCTTGGATGACAACGAGGGGGATGACAACGAGGGTAGTGGAAATGTGGAGTTGTATATTTCATTTCGAGGAGGGACTTGCTGATTTCTAGGATTTCTGATTAGGTAGTTTAGGAGGAACAAGAAAGGCTCTTCAAGATTTATGATGGTGTTGCAAAGACGCATTCACCAAAGGCAGAAAACTAGGGGCTGTGGGGTCATGAGCTTGCTGAAATTTTGGAAACGTGACCTAAATGCACTTTTTAAAATTTGAGTTCTAAAAAAAAAAAATCCTAAAATGATCCTAAATGAATGTAAAAATTATGACTAAATGATGCAAAAACTAAGGTTTTAAAACCTTCGCTCTGATACCAAAATGATGTAAACTTAACCCTAGATAGTGAATTTTTCAAGAATATTAAAACATTAAGTTTATCAACAAGTAGTGCCGATTAATTTAGAAAGTAAAACTAGTGATTGATTTGATGAATTTTCAAAAAATTGAATAAATTTAATAGTCTCAATTAAAAATTCAAGCTTAACAATCAATAAATATACTTAAGTGTTCTTAGCAAGTAAGATATTTAATAATGATTCGTACTCTAATTGGCATGTAGAAGCACACACACTAATTATTTGTGGATGACAGATAATTTAGATAATATTCTAGAGATGATAGGCAATATCACAAATAATGGAGGAATTGAAAGAAATTACCGGGGTTCGATGAAGTGTCGCCGTCACGGATGGAGAGGAAGAAGATGCTAGTCGTCGACGTCAATGGCGTTGTACTCCTCCATAGATCATTCTCTTGATGTGAAGATTAGGTTAAGGGATTGAATGAAGATTTGGGGATTAGAGCTTCGGATTTGAATTGGATTTGGGGATTAGGGTTTCGGATTTGAATTGAATTTAGAAATTTGGAGTGTGGAAGGTTTCAGTTGTGATGGTGGAGTTAGGATCTAGGGTTTCTCATAAACCCTAATGTGCTCTTAATGTTTCACAGAAAAGAGAGGAATGAAGAGCAAAACTCCATCACACAATTTTTAATCAATCAAAGCATTGTTTTTTTTCATTAATCAAGAGGCCTATATATAGACTCAAAACAAATCTCAATACAAATCTCCAAATATCATAATGTAGAAATTAAAGGGTGCAAATCGCAAAAAATACTACATATGGTTAAAATGCCAAAAACAGATATAAATGCTGAAATAAAACACTAGGCTAATAAAATAGCCATCCCAAACGATGCCTGGGCTGGTAGAAGTGCCCAAAACTTTTCTAACTGATGTCCTTATCATGAGCATACAAGATTACAGTATTACAGTAATGAAGATACTTACCATACACCATACAATATTACAATAATGAGCATATAGTAAAACTACAATAATATCAAATTAAATATTGCAGTATTACAGTCTTAGTAAATGGCAAGGTATTTTGAAATATGACAACAATAACATAAAGTTGGTCGACCATATGCTCTACACTGAGATATGATGCAATTGTTTGAATAAAGCATGGTTTCATGATTATAGTAAATTATGGAAAGAACTAGCTTCACAATTTTGTTTCAAAGTAACTTGCAAAAACATCATGATCAAAGATAGACGAAAATCCAAGAAAGAAACCATAAAAGTGTAAAATCAGAAAGGAAAGAAATCAGAATAGGAGTGGATAGCCTGGAGACTGAGGAGTAGGAGTGTCGCTGGCATAGCCGATATGCTTCCGCTGTAGCCGACGGTGTGCTGTATGATGTCGTGTTGCCGTCAAGCTGCTTCATTGTCGCTGCCAATGCTGTTGAGAGGGGGGTGGAGGAGGAGTGCAGATTGATGAGTTAAGGAGGTGGAGATTGGGGTTAGAGTTTGGAATTGGGGATGAGAAGGTGATAGAGAATTTGGGGAGTTACGGGATAGGAGAAGAGTTGAAGATGGGTTGTGAAAATGGGTCAGGTCGGGTCTGTTATGTTTAGGCGCGCCTTTTGCTTGAGGCAGAAGCCTGAGTAGCTTCGAACAACGGGGGAGCCTTAACTAAGGCTTGAGGCTCAAACTGCTGTTAAGTCTGAGCCTTGAGCCTAAGGCTGATCCTGAGGCAAGCCTTCAACTACACTGCTTGGAGTAGTCTTGACTTCGAGGAGTTAAAAGTTGGTTAAAGCGTGGATTGGAAGGTCTGATGTGCATGTTTTTTACATTGGGTATTTCTCTTTAGATCACTTCTAGGTTAGGGTAAAACATCAACTAGACAATTAGCTAGGAAAATTCAACAATTAAAAATAAAATTGGATGAACTTAAAAGGTTTGAACTTTTAAGAACTCACATGAATTCCAACTAGATTTGAGCACGTGCGGCACATGAAATTTAATAGAAAATATAGTGTAAAAGATATTTTATTTTCTTTACAAATCAGATTAAGATGCAGTTTATTAGAATTGATAGAAGTATGTGAGGTTTAACTACAGAGATACTTTGAAAGTGGACATTAAAAACATTTGTTATAAAAGGACATCAAATGTTATGACAAAGACAAGATGCTTAATGCATTAAAAGGAGGTGTAGTAATAGATGCATGTGTAGTGAATGCTATTATAATGGGAGGACGCCAATGCCTTACATCTATGTAGTAGTATACATGTGTTGACATTATAAATATAGGTGCCTTCATGTTTCAAAAAAATGTGTAAAAAAATGTTTTGCAGTACCTGTCACATCTTTTATCTTTGTTCACTCTTCTCTTCTGTTTACCATATAAATTAATTTGTTATTTACTTTGGAAATATTGAGCATTGTTTAGGTTATGAGTCCTGATATACACCCATGTTCTTAAAATCTAGATTCCCAGGATATAATTACCGATATAGAGCTGATTGTTTGAAATGCTTGCACAGTATATTTCTCGACTTTCTTATATATTAATTCATCAAAACATGTAATCTTACCCATTTATGTTTTGGTTTCAAGATAAACCATGCAAAAAATTGTGCTATAGAATTATTTTGTGCTATTATTTCCAACAAAACATACATCCTCGTTTACATGTATTGATCTCACAAAATAATTCCAACATAAAATTGTATAGTAGATGGAATAACCCCACATATTCTAATAAATATTTAGAAAGGAACTGCTTGAGTGAGTTGTAGAACAGAAGATTTACATTAAAGTACCTCATCATTCTTCTGGAGTTGATTGGACGACATACCTTTGTTATTAGAATTCTTACTCTGTTTGAAGCCCATGAATATGGCATCCAAATTTACGCACAGGTTATTGGGGGAAAAAATAAATTATCATTTTGGTCACTACTTTGTGAATTGATATAACACAAAATCTATTATCTTCGATTACATATTACACATGCTAGACTATCAAAAATTTACTTTGTGAATTTTTATTCGTTTCACAGAGCAAAGCTAAGGCTGAAAAAAATCAAGCAATGGAACGCTCAATGAGTGAAAACTCGTGTCAGTTATGTGCGGTGGAAAAGCTCACATTTGAACCACCTCCTATATATTGTACTCCTTGTGGTGCTCGCATAAAGCGAAATGCAATGTATTATACCATAGGAAGTGGTGATACTCGTCACTATTTCTGCATTCCATGCTATAATGAAGCTCGTGGAGACACTGTCGAAGTGGATGGTAATGCCTGTCCAAAGGCAAGGCTTGAGAAGAAGAGAAATGACGAAGAAACTGAAGAATGGGTAAGCTCCGGTCTTTTTATCACGATATGTTGGTGGTTATGAGTATTGTTATAGCTAATGATTCAACTCAATTGCAGTGGGTTCAATGTGATAAATGTGAGGCCTGGCAGCATCAAATATGTGCGCTTTTTAATGGTCGAAGAAATGATGGTGGACAAGCAGAGTACACTTGCCCTAATTGCTACATGGAGGAGCTAGAAAAAGGAGAGCGTAAACCCTTACCACAGAGTGCTGTTCTTGGAGCAAAAGATTTACCAAGGACAATTCTCAGTGATCACATAGAACAGCGGCTTTTTAAACGACTGAAGCAGGAGAGGCAAGAGAGAGCAAGGCATTTCGGGAAAAGTTTTGATGAGGTAATTCGGGTGTATATACGCCTGAATTTTCTTCCCCTGATTAGATTACATTACTAGTTATATATTACATGCAAAATTTTGCTAGAAATATGTAAATGAAATCCATCATCATTTATGTCCCTTTCCCATCAAAATGGGGTTGGCAATGGAGCACTAAGACAAAGTTCAAAATTCAAAATATATGTTATTTAGCCTTGATCACAAAATGACTCTTTTGATAAAGCTTCCTCTTTCATCTATCAGTTGAAGCTCATGCAACTAAAGAACACTAAAGAACAGCTTTCTAATTTTTATCAACATTTTTTCTTTTAGTTGATGAGGCTGTGGTTTCTTTTGAGTATGTACTCTTGAATGTTCATAGTCCAATGGTTATGCTTGTTATCATTCACAACATCTTTTGAACTAGTCTGTTTGGCATCAATATTGGGTTTTTTCTTCATGCAGGTTGACAGAGTGTTAAAGTCATGTGTTTGATATTGCATCTTAATCTTTAGCGTAATTATGTTTATTGCTCATATTCAGGTTCCAGGCGCTGAAGCACTTGTTGTCAGGGTTGTATCATCTGTTGACAAAAAATTAGAAGTGAAACAACGGTTTTTAGAGATTTTCCAAGAAGAAAATTACCCGTCAGAGTTTCCATACAAATCTAAGGTACAAGAACCTTTTCAAAGATAGTCTAAGTTGCATATATCGTGATCGTCATAAAAAATGCATAGAGGTGTCCAAATCTATCATATGAATTTCACACAATTGTCCAACTCAATTCTTTGTTCAGGTTGTATTGCTGTTTCAAAAGATAGAAGGTGTGGAAGTATGCCTGTTTGGCATGTATGTCCAAGAATTTGGTTCAGAATGCCAATTTCCTAATCAACGGCGTGTCTATCTTTCATATCTGGATTCTGTCAAATATTTCAGACCTGAAATCAAAACAGTGACTGGGGAAGCTTTGCGTACTTTTGTCTACCATGAAATTCTGGTATTTCTCTATTTTCCTTGTGACTAATTTTTTGTTCAATGTAATGTTCTTTCTGTATTAAATCATCTTGTCTTTATTTCTTTTGGTAGGGTTCTTTTTGGTAGTCTTGTTTTAGGTTTCTATCGAATCTATATTATTATAAGAATTTAAGGACATTCTTATTAAATCCAGTCTGTCACTTTTGCCTACACTTGAAATATATGAAAAAGTTGATCATGATTACATGAGCAATTATTGGTAGCAAGCTGTGGATTAATCCAAGTTTAATATCTTTCTTGCGAATAATTTCATGGTTGAGTATAATTTAATCCTATTTTCATTTCAAATTGAAAACAGATGTTATTTTGGATTTATGTTATACAAGAATATGGTGATGAGCCTTCTATGGGTAAAATGATGACTCTTCTCTGAATGGGTATTGACCAAAATATAAAATATGACGACAACTCATTTCCACCAATGTGGATAATTCTTTGAATTCCCTTTATTTCGTGGGAGAAGTAAAATGAAAGAACCTCAAAATTATTGATAAGTATAAATGTAAATTTTAACCGCACATTACATTTATTAATTATTAAAAACTAGTAACCTGCACGTGCGATGCACGTTTTAATTAAAAATTTATTTATTATTTTTTATAGAGTAAATAATAATACGTAATCTGTCATCGAACCTGAGACATCCATTTACTCATACATACTCTTTACAAATTATTTCTAGTTGCACAAACTTTTTTTTTGTATGAGTGACACTTTTCTAAATGATTATGTCTACAAATGCATATATATATATCGCACAAACTCCATCATTATAATATTAGAGATGTATATATATATAGCAACACATACATCCTAGCTCCTACTCCTATACTCTGTATACATCTCCACCTCACTGCCATTTTTCTTTTTTCTTCTCCCTTCATTTTTCCGCCCAACCTCCAAACCGAACACCTCGCCGTCAACCAAAGCACCACCACTGTCTCTGACATGCTTCCCCGTCAACAGCTCCATCCGCACTCTCATTCATCACCACTGATCACCTCATTGCCACCACCATTGCCTCCACCTCGCCATCTCCATCACCACAACCCACTACCTCGATCCTTACTTCGCCACCAACATCCGAAGCTCACCCTGCCACCCTCCTCCACCTCGCCGTCAACCAACACCTCCTGCCTTTTCCTCCATCATCACTTGAATGCCCCCAGCCTCCCGCCACCACAACTCTCCACCTTGCCGAACACCAAGCACCACCTGAAGCTCCCTGTCTCTACCTCTTTGTTGCTCCACCTTGTTGCTGCCTCCGTCTCTCACCCGAGCTCCCCTCCACCACGTCAAAACCCCTCCTCCTTCCTCCCCCTGTGAAACCCATTACACCCAAGCTTCACCACACCTCCTCACCGATCGCCAGCTTCTCCACCACTCGAGCCACCTCCCGAACCACCTCACACCACCACCTTCGAGCCACCCTCACAGCCGAGCTCCTCCCCTCACACAACCCGAGCTCCTTCCAAACCCAAGCTTGCTCACTATCTTCATCCCGAAGCTCTCCCAAACTCCAACAACTTCAACTTCTTCTCTTCTATTCTCTCTCTCTCTATATATATGCAGCTTGGAGGGAGAGCAAGAGACGGATTCGATGGAGGGAGAGGAAGAGACGGTTTCGATTTTTGAGGGAACAGAATTTTATGGAGAGTTTGAAGTAAATGTGACGTGAAAATTACATTTCTGACCTCTGATTGTGGAGGGATGAGTGGCAAAATTTGTGAGAATTAACCATATATATATATTTTTAAAGCTTTTTATGTATATGGGGGCATGATTGTAAAAAGCCGCCAAAATGGGGCTTTGCTTAATAATAGTAGAGATTTACATTTTGAGAAGGATTTAGTGACTTTGTACTTGGTTTCTTTTCCCTTTTATCACTGTTGCAGATTGGGTACCTTGAGTATTGCAAGAAGCGGGGTTTCACTAGTTGTTACATATGGGCTTGTCCTCCATTGAAGGGTGAAGACTATATTTTATATTGTCATCCTGAGATTCAGAAGACACCAAAATCAGACAAACTTCGGGAGTGGTGAGTGTGGTTATTTCTGAAATTTGAATGATTTGTGTTGTTTATCATTCACGCGACATCTGTCCTAGTATATCTTAATTAATTGAAGGTGGATCAATTGATACCAGGTATTTGGCAATGCTTCGAAAAGCAGTGAAGGAGAATATTGTAGCGGAGCTTACTAACTTATACGACCACTTCTTTGTAAACGTTGGCGAATCTAAGGCTAAGGTGACTGCAGCTAGGTTGCCATATTTTGATGGTGATTACTGGCCAGGGGCCGCAGAGGACATGATCAATCTAATTCGTCAAGAAGAGGATGGCAGAAAACAGCAGAAGAAAGGGAAAATTAAAAAGAGTATAACAAAAAGGGCTTTAAAAGCTGCTGGCCATTCTGATCTTTCTGGAAATGCATCGAAGGATGCACTACTAATGCAGAAGGTAATTTCTTTTTTCTTGATATTTTTTCATGACAAACTTTGGAAATTCTTCTGACGTCCATTATTTATACTTCTGACGTTCATATGCAATAGTAACTGTATCAAGAACTTATATACTTTGCCTTTTACCTTTTATTTTGGAAAATGTACTGCTGTTTGCAAATGTTT
Organism: Hemerocallis citrina; assembly: GCA_017893485.1. Taxonomy (NCBI): domain Eukaryota; kingdom Viridiplantae; phylum Streptophyta; class Magnoliopsida; order Asparagales; family Asphodelaceae; genus Hemerocallis; species Hemerocallis citrina. The sequence goes on along the minus strand of JACEHZ010000342.1, from coordinate 12,983 downwards.
CCTATTAAGTTTTGTAGTTAACAAGTTTTATACTTTCTGCAGCTTGGTGAAACTATTTGCCCTATGAAAGAAGATTTCATAATGGTCCATTTGCAGTATTCATGCACGCATTGCTGTGTTCTTATGGTCTTGGGTACACGTTGGACTTGCAATCAGTGCAAGAACTTCCAGCTTTGTGAAAAGTAAGTGTACTTTTGACACCCATTCATCTTTTTTAGTGAAAAGCTCCATCTGTGTTTGGTATTTGGCAATTTGCTTTTGGGGAGCCCCAAAAAGCACCTTTTCGACTGGAAAAGTTCTTTTGGCAGTTGTTTGGTACTCTGATTGGAGGGGGGGGGGGGATACTTGGATAGTTGGATTCCCTTGTGGATTACGTTGTATGGTTAACCACGGGTATACTTTTAGAAGGAACGACGTGTTCCCTTGGGAATCAAACTCTCCTGATAAAGGGTACTTCCAAACCTGTCTCTCTGTTTATGTACTACATATTAGTTGTTGTCTCCTCTCCGCTTGTCTAATACTTATATTCTGTCAACCTTTATCTACCATCATCTAGTAAAGACAGTTATAATGAATATCTTAAAAAAATTGTCAGTGCATTTAGGAAATGTAAATCATAGTGAAAGATCCCCAGGAATGTAAAGTTTTGTACCAAACATAGGACGGGAGAATTCCTAGGAATGCAGTTTGTTGGAATATTTACCATATCTTTCATATTTAGTAATAAATTATTATGTAAGGGTTGTTATATTAGCTGATATGTCGGTTGATTTGTATTAATTGTGTGGGATTATGTATATTCTATACTAGTATTTAGCATGTGCAATGCACATTTTAATAATAGGCACGTGCGATGCACGTTTGAATAAATATTTTTTTAAAGTATAAAGAGTATAATGGAAGAGTTGGAGTTGCACGTGTGATGCACGTAAGTTAATATATTTTTTGAAGTATAAAGAGTATAATGGGAGAGTTTGAGTTGCTAAGCTACAGGGCGCTACAGTAAGCTACGTGCGGTGCACGAGTTGATAGATTTACACACTAAAGACTTCTCCCATTATAATATAGTAGATGGGGCTGATTTTTATTTATATCCATATTCAGTTATGTTAGGTTTGAGGGCTTTCTTTATGCCCAAGTTTTGTAGGTCTATATATATATGCCTCTTTGTTTATCGATATGTATCTCAAGAACATCAATAATAAATCAATAATATTTTATTTTCTCCAATAAAAATCTTCAACATGGTATGAAAGCATTTTGATCCTCCTTGAGCACTCTCTTTCTTGAGCGGCAATGACATAGTCATCTCTCTTTTTAGTTTTTTAATGATAAAAACAAAAAAAAAGGTTATCTCTTCAGTTGCCACACTCCTCCAAATGCTGATTTGTAGGCCCGGTCCTCCACAAGATTGGACAAGATGTGGATTTTCAGATCCGGTCCTCCATATTAGGATTTTCAAATCTGTTCCTCCCACAGATGTGGATTTTCAGGTCCAGTTTTCTCCACATGCAAATTTCAAGATCCGGTCCTCAAGATGCAGATTCAGCCCACGAGATTCGGATTTTCAAATCCAGCCCTCTACCATATTCAAATTTATAGATCCGATCTTCTTCCGGATGCGGATTTCCACACCCGATCTCATCTAAATTTTGATTTCTTATGCGCTATCCGACTTCACCTGCGACGCACTAGATTGTCTGTGCACTATTCTGTTTCATCCGTCTGTGCTCGATTCCTCTATGAAGCTTGACGGGGGTGTTGAGTTATAAACTTGAACTTGCTAAAGCTTCCTTTGCCTATTTTAGATCTATGCTCTGTCTCAATTCTTTACTTCTCTTCAGTTTAACTTGGGCTTTAACTTCATCTACGCCCCAACTTGAGAGGGTTTGTCGGAATATTTACCGTATCTTTCATATTATTTAGTAATAAATTAGTATATAGGGGTTTTCATAGTAGTTGATCTATATTCTATTTGTATGTTGATTCGTTTTTTTTTATATGGGGGATTATTTATATTCTATGTGTGGCTGATTTATATTTATCCGTATTGGATTATCTTAGGTTAGAGAGCTTTTTTTATACCCAAGTTTTTGGAAGCCTATATATATGCCTCTTGGTTTCTCATTTTGTATCTCAAGAACAACAATAAATCAGCATTTTTCTTTCTCTGATATTTTATTTTACGACATTATGTTATATCAAACACGGTTACTTTCACCCCCCTTTCCTATTTCACATATTCCCAGGATACTTGCATTCCTGGGAATTCTCCATTTCCCGCACCAAACACCCACTTAGGCTTATGGGATTTGACTTGAAACATTTATTGAATCATTGAAATTGAGTAAAAGTGTGTTTGGTGCAAATCATTTTGCCAAAAAATTCTTTACCTCCTTTCTCTCATTTACTCGAGATTATATTGGCTTGACCACTTACTGTTTAATGAATAATTTGTGAATCTTTGTGTAAAATGGTATACAACTATCGATGGATATTTATGGTTCTCACTCAGATGAATTAGCATTTATTATTATTTCTCTTTTTTCTGTCCAGGTGTTATGATGCAGAACAAAGACTTGATGAGAGGGAACGACATCCTATCAATGGCAGGGAAAAGCATGCTCTTTATCCGGTGAGTTGCGTATTCTAAAAGTTCATTGCAGTAAATGCTACATTATCTATGTTGAAAGATGTATGCGTTCACTACAATTTCTTGCTTCTTGACTGAAAATGATCTCAAGCAGGTTGATATCAATGGTATTTCATCAGATACTAAAGATAGAGACGAGATATTAGAAAGCGAGTTCTTTGACACGAGACAAGCATTTTTGAGTCTTTGTCAAGGAAATCATTATCAATATGACACCCTACGCCGTGCGAAGCATTCTTCAATGATGGTCTTATATCACCTTCACAACCCGACTGCACCTGCATTTGTAACCACGTGCAATGTCTGTCATCTCGACATTGAAGCTGGTCAGGGTTGGCGTTGTGAAATTTGCCCGGATTTTGATATATGCAATAACTGTTATGTCAAAGATGGTGGTGTTGATCATCCTCATAAGTTGACAAATCATCCTTCCATTGCTGAACGTGATGCCCAAAATCAAGAAGCCCGGCAAAAGCGAGTTTTACAGGTAATTGTGTTTGTTTGAATTTTTGGTCTATAGAATTCCACCTTTAGCATCTCTCTCCATACTGCCACTTAGTTTTGTCTTTTCTTTTTCTGTGTATATCTGTGGGTGAGTGGGCAAATGTGGCAATGTGGATTGAGTCTCTTAATAAGGATATAAGAGCATCTGCAGTCATTTTGTTAAAAAATTGGTATATGGAAAATATAGAAATAGCAATTAGGGCGTAGCGCTGCAGTCGTCAAAACTCAAAAAATGGCTTTTTTTGGATCAAACGGAAGATCATCTACTGTTTGAAGATTTGCGTTTTTTTTATAAAATTTTTGTGAAGGACGGCAGATCCGTAATTTTTTTAAAAAAATTCTAAAAAGTGAAGTTCCAACACTTATGCACTTAAAGCTTGGTTTTCTCTCTCGATCAAACGGAAGATGTTCTTCCGATTTTCAAATTATTATTATTATTATTATTATTATTATTATTATTATTATTATTATTATTATTATTATTTTTAAATAATTCAACGGCAGATCATATGCCGTCTCACAATTTTGCAATTAAAAAATTCATCTCAGATGGCATATCATATGCCGTCCGACACAGAGACGGTAAATCATCGTCCGTCTACTGTTAAATGCATATTGCCAATTGCGCTGCCAAATATAGCCGTCTACTGTTCAATTTAAACCCAAAAAATGGATATATAGACCACGACTGCAGAGTTTTTTTAATCCATTTTTTGGATATATAGACAACGACTGCAGATGCTCTAAGATACTCTAATAGGTAGTAATTTGATGAAGGACATCACTCTCACAGACTTGAATGGAGGATAAAAGAACATTATTGTTGCTGAACCTATAGGTTTGGTATAAAGGCTTTATTGTCATTGTTGTTGTAGAGGCTTTTCAGACCTAGCCAATAATTATATATTCTATTGAATCTACTTGAAATAGAATCACAATGCAAATCTTCAGCTTGGTCTATTAGTATTGAGGTTCTCCTCCCACTGTTCTTATCTACTAGCTGTTCACCTGCAAGCACGTTAGAACTTGGAATCTCAATTTTAAACATAGATCTAAGAATTAAAATGTGAACTGATGTGGAAAATTATTGTGAATGTTTGCTTGTTGAACCATTTAGTTAACTCGGAAAGGGTGTACGTCTGTCTCTATATCTCATTGTAGCAAAGAGGCTTTTATTTTGTTTAATTATTTAGTTCATTTCACATATTCCTCTGTAGTTGTGGCCTCACTCAAATTTTTGGCATGTGTGCAGCTAAGAAAAATGCTTGATCTACTGGTGCATGCTTCTCAATGTCGGTTTGCCCACTGTCAATACCCTAATTGCCGTAAAGTTAAAGGCCTTTTCCGCCATGGGATACAATGTAAGACCCGAGCTTCAGGTGGTTGTGTTCTGTGCAAAAAGATGTGGTATCTCCTCCAACTCCATGCCCGAGCTTGCAAGGAGTCAGAATGCCACGTGCCACGTTGCAAGTGAGTTCAGTGACAAATTCAATTTCCGTCATTCCATTTGCACACTATTTGCCTAGCTCAGATCACAGTATAGCACTACTAGATATATGAGCACATAGTGTGCATGTTTCTTCCTCCGTGTTCTTAGGCTAACGGGATTATGTTATTGTTTATAAGTTTTGAATGTTCGGATGGACATGGTTGAGAGTAGCCAAATGAGGAGGAAAAATTGCATGCTGTAATACAGCTTAAGGCCACACAACTATACACTGGCTATGCCCAAAGCACTTTTAGTCTGAAAGTAGGTGTGTATAAAAACTCAGTAATTTTAGTCAGAAAATAAGGGAAGTAAAATTTTGTAGCCCAAATTGTGTTGGCCTTTAACTTCTATACTGGGGTTTTTCAGTACTTCACACCACGCCTTGACAGTGCTTTTAGATTTTTTGAAAGTGCATTCAGAAAGTTTAAATTCAAAGTAAAATTTCTTCACAGATACTTTTTGCCGTTGCTTTGGTTCAAAACACTATCAAACATAACCATAGAGAACCATAAAAATTACGCTTCCTTTTGGTTCCAATAGTAGTTTGTTTTATTGTATTTTAATTTAATCTTTCTTTTTGTTAAAAAAAATCCAGGGATTTGAAAGAGCATTTGAAGAGGTTGCAGCAACAGTCTGATTCGAGACGAAGAGCTGCAGTCATGGAGATGATGAGGCAGCGAGCAGCTGAGGTTCAAGGCACTGACTAACTTAATTTGTACAGTTCAGAAGGTTTATATATAGGTGATCATACATGAAATCTTGCTGCCTCGTTAAAAAAGATAATTCAGCCAACCTCAGGAGTTGAGAGAAACAAAACAAAGGGATCTTTTGAGGATTTTGCGAAAGAAAGCTGATGCTGCTTCCATTACTTGAACCGGGTCGGAGATAATTCTTCCAAGGCTTTGCTGAGAGATGCTGCCCAAATGAGCCCAATCGATTCTTTTGATTTTTCTTGATATCCATTTGCGATGATCTGTTGTATACTTGGGTAGGGGTTTTTACTATAGGTGGTAATGGTTGTAATACAGATGACAGTAATTTGTGTATACCCACCCCAAGGTGCAAAAGATTTGTGTAGTCTGTCTGTGTCTTCTTTCCTTCTAGTTGGAAAGTTTTTAAGGGTAGAGGCAGCTATTTTACATGTTTCATGCTGTCCTCTTTTTTGTCGAACTCATTTTTTAATTATATAAATGAAATAAGTAATCATCTTTGTTTCTGCACCTGGTTCTTCCATTGCATTTGTTGGTATAATATTTTAACAAACTAATTTCCAATTATAACAAGAGATGCGTTGTCCGTTTTATGGACGGATAAATTTTTAGAAACCTGTATGATGATGGTCATGTCATATAAATTTTGATTACACATCTTCTAATTCTTCTGCGAGTGTGACTTTTCTAACATTTGGCTACCAACTTGGAAGAAGTTCCTGCAGTTGCTTACCAGGGTTATCCATGACAGAGAGAACTTGAATATTTGTTGATTTAGATAACTCTGGGATCTGTCGACATCTTAATGTTAATACCATATAAATGAACTTCTAAATGAATTTGGTGCGTAGCTTCGATACCCTCGTCGAAGTTGACAAGGGAACGGTGATGCACGACTGTCGCAAGTTTGCCAGGCTTCGAATAGCGGTGGCAAACAAGGCGGACATCCCTTCAAAGATTTTGGTCGACTTCGAAGAGGAGGTGTACGAGGTGTGGGTGGTTGTGGAGACGAGGAAAAGCGTTACCTTCAGCACCGTAGCTGCACTAGAACCAGCTCGAAAGATGGACGGCTGTGAGTCGGAGCCAGAGGTAGAAGAAACGTGCCGACCATTGGATCAGATCGAAGCTGATCGGGACCTTTCATTCAAAGTGCAAACAGGGTACAGCTTCAATCCGAAACAGCAACATCTGCAATCGAAGTTGACTGATGGGATCGGTGGTACGATGAAAGAGGGGGCTATTGCAAACGTTCAAACTGCACATTTATGGCGCCGAAAGGAGTTGCAAGGGTCAGAGCTTATTCAAGCTAGTGGACAGCCCAAGAGACGCGAAGCCCAAGGAGAAATACACGTTGGTTTGAAGCTAAAGCACAAAGATCCAGCGGTTCTTCAATGCGGTCCCTCAGATGACGCGTTTGATGCGGCTGAGTCAAAGCAAAAAGCTAAGGGAGCTAAATTCTTGGGTCCAGTCAGCGGGATTTTGAAGAGAGATGTGGACAGGATAGCAGGTATCGATGCTAGTAGAGAAATGGGAATTGGCATGGAGGAATGGAACCACTTTACTAAAGAGGAAGTAGAGGAGTCAATTAGACTTGCTATGTCCTCCATCATCAAAAAGAGAGCCCTAGAGAGTCAAACCCATGTGCAACCGCCGGTACTGGATAAGGGGGAGGGGGAACTAGTGATTTGTTCCTCCAATAATGTGCAAGAGGAGAAAACATTTAACAGTAAGAACGTCAGTCCTATGACAAAAGAACAAGACGATCGTGGAGCAATGATAGGGGCCTTGGAAGACATTCAGGACGATTTCTTGATTTCGGAAGTTGAAACGGAGATGGGAGAAAAAGATTTGAGGGGTAGCGTGGGCAGTAATAGCAGCAAAAAAATCACTGAATATCAGAGGAGGGGGAAGAGGCAGATTAACTCTGGGGAAGATCTAACGATAGTTCAAGAGGAAGGAGCCAAGGAAACACCTAATCCCAAGGAGAAGGAGAGAGATATAGGAGGTACTTCTAACCCTAACTGTTCAATTCTGAATTCTTTAAATGATGAGTCGCTTATTTATTTTGCTAGTCTTTACGGTCTAGCCATGGGCTCCACCAGGATAGAACAGCTCAATAATGTAGCAATTATTAGAGGTGAATCGAGAACTACTCCAGTTTAAGGTAGTTCGATAGTAGAAGGGGGTAGAGTATAGGCGTTCACATCGTTGCGTTAATGTCGTACATTTTTTGGAATGTGAGAGGAATGAGACAGAAGAGTAAAAAGAGATTAATCTCTCTTTCTATTAATAAAATTAAGCCGTCAGTCTGCGGCTTCCAAGAAACTAGAATTGAAAACAACTCGCTAGAGGAATTCAACACCCTTAGATGGGCGCAACATTTCGATTGGAAATTCAAAGATGCAAGGGGGTATTCGGGAGGGATAGCTCTAGGGGTTGATTTAAGAATTTTCGAGATCCTCGACGACTTCGTGGGATGCTTTTCAGTTTCAATTAAGCTTAGAAGGAGAGGCGATGACTGGGTTCATGTGGTCACGACGGTTTACGGTCCCTACGAGTCACGAGCGAGGAAAGAATTTTGGAAGGAACTGATGTACATTAGGAATAGATGGGCCCAACCCTGGGTTATTGGGGGAGATTTCAATATCACGCGATTCCAAGACGAGCACAGAGGTAGAGGACACGCCCAATCAGAACAAGATAGCTTCAACAAAATCATTGACGATTTAGACTTGTTAGAGTTACAAATGACCGATAGAAAAATCACATGGTCTAGCATGAGCTCAAACCCGATTCTGGTGAAGCTCGATAGAATTCTAGTGTCCAATGATTGGGAGGATATGTTCCCACGCGTCAAGGTGAGATCCGTAGCCCGTTATACGTCGGACCATCTTCCACTGGTTATAGAGTGCGAACAGGGTTATAGGCACAATTTCCATCCGTTCAGATTCGAGAAATCGTGGACCACTTTCGAGGAGACAGGTCAGGTGATTCGGGAGTCCTGGATTCGCCCCACAAACCAGCAGTCAGCAGTTGGAATATGGGTGGAGAAGGCAAGACGCTTAAGAAAAGATCTGAAGAGTTGGGCAAAACTGAAATTCGCCAACGCGGGAGCTATAAGAGAGACACTAGGCAACAGGATCTACGAGCTTGAAACCTTACAGGAGGAAAGAGATCTGACAGGACCAGAGAAGGAGGAACTGCATCTCGGGAGACTGGAAATTCTCAACATTCAATCGAGGGAGGAAATTCACTGGAAGCAGCGGTCGCGAATCCAATGGTTGAAGGAAGGGGACTCTAACACCAAGTTTTTCCACAAATTCGCTAATGGGAGAAGAAGACAAAACCACATTGGAGGGCTTCTCATTGAGGGAAGTTGGATTGAAGACGAAGAAATTATCAGACGGCACCTGGACGACAAATATCACGAGCTATTGGGAAGCAAAAGTTACGACAGATGCAGCCTAGCGCCGGACATGTGGAGCGAGTCAAAAATTGAGGGGAGCAACGGGATCGAACAATTCTTCACGGAAGAGGAAGTGCGAGAAGCAATAAAGAACCTAGGGCAAGACAAGGCTCCGGGCCCTGATGGCCTGCCGATCTTTTTCTACAAGATATATTGGAAGATTGTTAAGGAGGATCTGATGAACATCTTCACCGAGCTCCACAATGGTACCACTACACTGGAAAGACTCAACTACGCTTCAATCATCCTCATCCCCAAGAAACAGGAAGTTCGAACAGTAGAAGACCTCAGACCAATCAGCCTTATTAACGGATCATTCAAAATCATCACAAAAGTTCTTGCACAAAGATTAGCTCCTAACATCCAAGACGTCGTTGCGCAATCACAAAGCGGTTTCATCCGAGGAAGGGACATTATGGATAGCATAGCAGCTGCACACGAAATCGTGTTTAGAGGGAATAAAGGAATGGTGGACGGTTTTCTGTTAAAATTAGATTTCAGGAAAGCCTATGACTCGGTCAGCTGGGATTGTGTGGAGGAGGCGCTTCGTCTTAAAGGGTTTGGGGAGAAATGGATAACGTGGATGAAAAGATGCATTCAAGGAGGAAAATCGTTCATCCAGGTTAATGGTTGGCAAGGAAAGGAAATCCGCTGCAAAAGAGGTCTTAGGCAGGGGGATCCTCTATCCTCTCTATTATTTGCTATAGTAGCAGACGGCCTGGCCGAGATGATAAGGAGAGCTCAGATCAACAACCAGATCAAAGGAATAGAGATAAAAGGAATTGGGCAAGCCATGACCATTTTGCAATACGCTGACGATACCCTGTTATTTGGTAAGGCTAAAGTAGAGGAAGTCGTAGCGATGAAAGTGGCCCTAGCATGCTTCCAAGGATGGTCAGGATTGAAGATTAACCTCCAGAAGAGCTGCGTTATTCCAATTAGCGATCAGCTATCCATTTCGAACACAGCGATATCACAAATTATAGGTTGTGTAACTACGGATTTTCCACTAAAATACTTGGGGACTCCAATTAGACCTAGCCCACCGCTTAGAGAAGACTGGATGCCTTTGATAGAAAAGATCACGAAGAAATTGGAAGGGTGGAAGAGCAAGCTCCTATCGCTTGGAGGAAGGATTACCCTACTCAACTCGGTTATTAATGCCATCCCGTTATTTCTTATGTCTATCTATGAAGTCCCTAAATGGGTCATTCATAGGATAGATAAAATGCGAAGACGCTTCTTATGGAAGGGGTCCGGCGAAGGCAACAAAGGTTTTCACCTGGTCAAGTGGGGCAGAGTTTGTAAGAAGAGAGAGTACGGTGGTCTGGGTATCTTCAATCTACATGATATGAATCGAGCATTGCTCAGTAAATGGTGGTGGAAGATCTACAATAGAAAACAAGGGTGGTGGTCATTGTCCTTTAATCTATACCGAAGAAGGAAAAAATATCGGTTTGGGGGAACTAGCTCTGGACGTAAGGTGTCCTTTCTTTGGAAGGGTATTGCCAAACAAGGAGAGATCTTCACCACTAACACGCTTTGCAGAGTGGGGGATGGCAAAGACACCAGATTTTGGGACGACAAATGGTGCGGGAACATAACTCTTAGGAATTTATTTCCGCAAGCATTTGAGGTCGTGGTTAACCCGGACGCACTAGTTGCAGACGTATGGAGAAATAACAAACTCAAGTTCACAGTTACGGACGGTCCTACACAGGAGAGCACCTCCCAATTCGAAGAACTCAATAGACTGCTTCAGTCAGAGGGAGGCTACACGTCCAACGATCCAGACGAGAGGAGATGGAGCCTTCATAACTCAGCGTCGTTCTCAGTTGCGTCTATGTACTCGTGGATCAATGACGGGGGGTTAAGGAGTGGAGTGGAGAGTAGAATTTGGGCAACACACGCACCGCTAAAAGTTAAAGTGTTCGGTTGGCTTGTTCATAATGACGCGATTCTCACAAAAATTAATCTTAGGAGAAAAAATATGCAAATTGACGTTAGGTGCTCGCACTGCCTCCAAGGGGAGGAGGACACGACTCACTTATTTTTTTCGTGCCCGAAGGCAGCACATACGTGGGAAGTTATCTGTAGAGGGTTTGGGTGCGCTCGGTTACCTAACTCCACTTTGGAGCTTTAGGGTACTTGGAGGGAAGACTACATTAGTGTAGAGGATAAAAGGGCATGGGATCTAGCTGTAGCGGCTACTATTTGGAGACTTTGGCTAGACCGTAACGACGCATGCTTTAGAAACATTTATCATTCATATACTTCTTCTATGCATAACATCTTCCTCCTAATTCATGATTGGGCAGGTAAAGCGGGCCAGGCTAAGAGGACCAGATTGTCAGAAGAGGGGCAGTGAGCCCGGGCATACTGAGGGGATACCGCGAATGTGGAGGGGTTGATCTTCGTATTGGTTGTACTTTATTTTGTATGTTTTGCTGTGTCTATGGATGTATTTTGGTGCTTCACTGTTACTAGTAGGTCGCTAGACAGTGCAAGTGAGTTAGGGTCTACGGACCATACTTTTGGGCTTATGTAACTGGCACTACTATGTTTCTTTAATTCTCGTTAATGAAACGATGACTATGGTCATCTTCTTCTCAAAAAAAAAAAAAAACTTCTTGTTTCATTTTTGATAGAAGGGATGGCGCCTAAGGACTTCAGCCAAATTCATTAAACAAAAAACAGGAGTACAGAAATAAGAGACCATGTATCTTACAAGAAGGGAATGATACCATGGTAACAAGAAATCCAACCTACTAACATGAGTTCTGATATAAAGAAACATAAGACCACAACAAGAGTTCTGATACAAAGGAACTCTGAAAAAACAAAAAGAGATACAGTTCCCAAACTACTAACAGAAACCCTTGCGTACAACAGAACATAACAGCAACAAAAGAAGCCAAAAAATAGTCTATCCAAGTCACAACAATCCACATCATCAGAGAGACATCCAAAAAAGGTCAGAGGGAAGACACCAAAAACAACCAAGAGCCACCAAAAAACCTGTGAACCTGGAAGCTAAGAAGACAAACAGGTAAACTGAACAATAAGTTAAACATTCTCAGACGTTGCTTGAATGTTCTGAATGAGAAGCACTCCAGTGATAAACTCCTGTTGGTGAGCAGACAAGTTAGTGATAGTAGCAATAGTATCAGAGACAATATCCTCCTCATCATTTCTGGAAGGAATATCTAAAGTCTCCACCTGAACATCAAGAGAATCCTGACCAAACATATTCAAATTTGACTGAGAGGCAGAATCTTCAGAAAAGGAGCTGGGAAGGACCTCAGGAGAATCATCCTCATTGATAATGGGGTTGGTCAAAGAGGTAGTTCCAGTAATCACATGAGGATCAGAGCTATTGATCATCCCAGAGTCCAAAGGATTACCAGCAGGTTGCACATGGGGGATGAAGGACTTACAGATATTGGAAAAACTATTCAAATCCACTTTAGCCTTCTTTGCTAGAGGTATATTCTTTGACCAAAAAGAGAGAGAAAAAAATTGATTCAATGATGCCAATAATGTCAGTAGATTTCTTTAAAAAAACCCTACAATTACGCTCTTTCCAAATCACCCAAATTAAAGCCATCATGATTAGATCCCAGGTTAGTCTAATCTTTTTAGGGATTCTTTTTAATCTCTGGGATGATCAATAGAAGGAGGGAAACCTTTTATATGAAAAGCCACTTTAATCAACATCCAAATCTGTTTTACAAAAGAACATTTAATAAAAAGATGAAAAGCAGATTCATGAGAACCAGAGCAGAAAACACAATGTTGACCAATCGCAAGATTTCTTTTATTGAGGTTGTCAACAGTAAGAAGCTTGTTATGAATAGTAAGCCAAACGAGAATTCTCACTTTCAAGGGAGCTATATTCTGCCAAATGAACTTATAGAAGGGACAAATAGTACCACCAGCATTTAAGAACTTATAAAATGATTTAACAGTGAATACACTTGAGCTAGTCCACCGCCAGAAAAAACCATTATAGGGTTTCCAGTCATAATTAGACAATAAATGATGCAAAGAATTAAGATCATGAGTTTGAGAGAGACTCAAATTCCTTCTAAAAGTGATGTTCCAAACTTTTCCAAACCTATTAGTGGTGTATAAAGAGAAAACAGTAGCATTAGGGTTACT